>WEKX01020305.1:245697-285397 GCA_013390025.1 Pitta sordida
GGCCGCTCCGGGCTGGGCTGGGCTGGGCTGGGTTGCGGGGGCTGCTCCATCCTCCGCCCGCCCCCGCATGCCGCCTGTGCCGGGGGGGGGTGGGCGCTGCCCCCTCTGCCAGCCCTGAGCCCCAGCCCGCTGTCCCCGGCCTCGGTGCCAACCCGCTGCTTCGGGCCCTTCGGGAGACCCGGTGTGCTCGAGGGAAGGAAACGGCTCTTCCCTGAGCGCGTTCCCTGCCGGGGGACACGGGCCCTTTCTTTGGGGAGGCGTTGCGATGCTTCCTCCCCCGGAGAAGAAAAGCGAATTGTGTGGCCGAGGCACGAAGCTGAAGGCTGACATTTCACAGCGCAGCGAGCTGGCACCTCCCGGCCAGAGCTGGCTTTGGGAAGTCTCTTTTTTTAGCCTGGGAGGAAACAGGTCCTGGCTGAAGGTACCTGGTGTGGCACCTCAGCCTCGAGCCGCCCGCCCTGTCCAGGAGCTAAAGCTGAATCCCTCTGGATGTAACAGCAGGTGCAGCTCGACGTTGGTGTGCCATGCGGGAGGGTGAGGATGTTGTGGTTGATTGTGAGCAGTAAGTTAATGTAGCACTTAATTTCTACTCCAGTTTTCATTGGCAGGCTCAAAAAGCAGGATTATTTGCAGGATGCTGTTGCTAGTACTAATATTACTTATTCTGTAAAGGACCTCGACCCCAGGGTGTTGAGGAAATGTGTGTTAGAGGGAGGAATGGAATTAGGACCTCTGAGTCCTGGGCTGTAGCTTGTCACTTGGGGAAGGAAAAGAAGAAAATGGAAAAAACCCCCACAGCATGTGGCATTGGATCCTAAAATAAATTTCAATCATGTGGGATGATAACAAGCCAGATTGCCAAGTTGTGTAAGTTGGCAGACTTGACTCCAGAGGGTCCAAATTACTTTGCTGGTAATTGCTCTTCCAACAGGAATTTGGTACTATGAAGTTACACATTCTTGAATGCATAGAGAATATTAAGCTTAGCTAGTGATCAAATTCAGTCTGCTTGGCTTTCAGATAAAGTGTTGAGGTGTGTGTACTCAGATATTCAGAAGAGGGTTACCTGGAGAATTTGTTTGACATGTTGCTGTCATGGTAAACCTGAAAACTCATCTGTAAGGTGCAAGTGCTGAACTCCCATCTGCTATTTTTGCATTCAGCTTGCTACGTCTGTAGTGCCAGTGTAAGTCTGTGGTGTAGCTGAGAGTCCCGGGATCTCTGAAGTGGCCCTGGAAGCGTGGGGGTGTGACTGCTGTGCACTGTGCCAGCTTGGAAAGGACAAGGAGACCCTGTGCAGCCTGTTCCAGAGCCTGGTTGGGAAAGGTGATCATGGAAGAGCTTGATTTCTGTGGTACGTGGAGTTTCTGTCTGGAGAATACAATGGAATTTGGTAAAGCACAGAGCGCTGTGGGTACCTGTGTGGAGCCAGCTGTGTCCCAGCACACGTTGTCAGCCTGTGCTCAGCTCACAGCTGGCTGTGAGTCAGTCCTTGGATAGTCGGGTGCTTCATCTGTGTGTACAGTTTAGGTCTGCGGACACTTTTGACTACATAGCTCAGGATTTTTCTGCTGTTCCAGCCTCATGCATGGAGACCTGCTGTTCCATGAGCTCATTCCTAGCAGTGCATGCTGCCAGAGCAAGAGAACTTTAAAAGCTTTTAATGGGTAACTAATAATTGCCAGGCACTTACAAATAACTGTGTATCAGGTCTTGTCTCCTGTATGGATTTTCCTGTTGCTTGAGCCCAAACACATAGTTTGGAGTGAACTACTCACGGGACCTTGTGACAGTCACTCTGTGACACTTAATTTTTCTAATAACCTGTTCCACACATGCCTGTAGAGGGAAGGCTGTAAGCAGGGCTTGGCTGTCCCTCTTCAGCTGATTCTTTTGCTCCGTGCAACCTGCACAAGAACCTCAAGTATTTTTTAATGGATTGAGGAGACATAATTGGATTCGGAGCAGTGCAAGTTACAGGGACATATGTGAGCTGGAAGGATTAAAGCTGTGCAGGCTGGAGGCCTTGTTCAAGAAAAATCCACTTTAATTTCTGCAGTGAAAAGTTGTCAGTGTGCTTCCTATCAGAGCAGATTTAAAAGGGAGGGGAGCAGTGCTAAGTATGATTGCTGTTCGCTGTGAAAGGCGATTAGAGTTCAGGCTGTCGGATAAAGTTCTGTGAGGGCTGTAGTTGGGCTTGAGGATGAGAATGGCGAATTCGGGTCTCTCCCAAAGAGCTCATGGAAGAATAAGTTCATCCTTCCCTTCTCTCCTGCCAGTCTGCCACCCAGAGAGAGTGAGAAGTGGGTTACAGAATGACACCAGGATTTGAGATAAGGCTGCCTTTAGCAAGTGGAAGATAAACTACGTATTTGCAGATGGGCTAGTCTGGGAGAAGGGAAAATACATGTATTTAGGAGAGTGGAAATTCTGTCTGCTTCTGGGTGCAGATGGGTGCACTAAGTCAACCTTCTGTGCCCTGGAGAACCCAGGGAGAAGAGGAACAACAGCCCCATGCCTGAAGTCATGACCTGGTTCTCAGCCCTGTGCTTCACTTCAGTTCTGCCAAGGTCTGGCTTGTGTATCTAAATGGCACCATTGCAAAAGTAGTTGTGATTTCTACTAAAAGCAGTGATGAGTGCTATTCTGCTGTCAGGGGCAGGTGGCAAACAGTCCCCGGGGGCATTAGTGGGCCCCTGGAACTGGAGGCTGTTGCGTTTCTGTAGAGGACAGTGCTGTGGGCTGTGCCCTGCCAGGTCTCTTCCCAGATTTCTTTACAGTTTAATACTGTGAATGAAGACAGCTGAGTTCTGATTCTCTCTTACTTACCTTCTTGGTGCTGAGCTTAGTCTTGCACTGTGAATTGCCAGTGAAGCTGGAGTGGCACATCCACCTCCTGGCATGCAGGCAGGGTGCCCAGTGCCCACACAGGTGCTGCAGCATTGCCAGAGCAGGCAATGCACCCGGGACCTGGGTTATCTGCACTGCTCCACAGAGTTTCGGGGTGAGGCTTGTCAGCTTCTCTGGCAACACCAAGAAAACGAAACCAGGCTGTAAAGGGACTCACCCAAGCCAGGCTGTAGCTTGCTGCATCAGACAGCATGCTCAAAAGGGGAACAGTGTGAAGGTGCACTAATTTTAAGCCTTAGCACTGTTATTTACATCAAGGATGTGTTGACAATCAGTCTTGTGTATCCTGTTTAGTGCTCTTCATTAAGACATCCAGGTTTCACTGCAGTGATCTTTTCTGAACCTAGTTCTAGGAGATCAAAGCTTTAGCTACTGTTTTGTCTCTCCAGTTTGAAGTCAACTAAGAAACTTGAGTGGTGAATGTTTCAAAGGCAGAATCTCACCTGTGGTGCAGGTCTGTCAGAGCTGGAATTAAAGTGAAGATCAGAAGTTGCTTATGACTTTTTATTGATGCGCTGTAAGTGATACTTAATGAAAGCTGGAAAGTATTTAAGAGTTGATAAAAGGGAATTTTTCTTGCAAGTTGTCATAAGATTGACTAGTCTTCTAAAGTATTATTTGTCTTGTTTTTTTTCTGTTTTGGGAGTGGTGAGATCTAACTGAACAGAGCCAAGCCAGGTAGTGGCTGTGTTCAGGAGGGAACTCCAAGCCTAAACTTCTTACCCAGAGTGGGCATATCTGCAGCTGCATTAAATTGGAAGTACAAATTGGGAAGGCTTACACATAAGACAACTATTTGTGTCTGAAGCTGGAGAAAGCATCCCAAAGGCTGTGGAATTGTCCCTGAGGGGATCCCTGGACCACCATCCCATGAAAGTCCCTGGTGTGCTGTGTCTTGCCTGCTTGGCTGCCAGACTAGTCAGTGGAGCGCAGCGTGTGTGGGGACAGGTCGGGAGCTAGTGTGTTATTGTTGGGAAGCCTCCTTGCCCTTGTTTGAACCCAGAGGCTTTTCAGTCTCTCAGCTTGGCCCAAACACAGAGTCTGGAGTCACAACATTTCTGTCCAGGAATTATTCCAGGGTTTAGTGCACCCTATTGAATAGCTGCCGGTGCTGTCCTGTCTGACCTGCCACTCCAGCAGCAGGCCTGGACTGGGAGTTCTGGCCTCTTGGCACTGCTGCTCTGAGCAAAGCAAGCTCCCTGGAAGTGCAAGGCTGCTGTAATGCCCACCCTTGTGTACTGTGGACTGGAACTTACCAGGTGGATTTGAGGAAATGGGTACTGGTTGAATAGAGCTGGAGAACTTTCCACAGTGCCTGAAAAGCTGCTCCCTTGGAAGTAAAAGTTGGTCAGTGCTTGCACCTCCTGAGCTCTGGTCCTGGGCAAAGTAGGTACTTTATTTCCAAAGTATGTACTGAGTTTCAGTGACTATCAAGTTTGCAGCATGCCAAGAACCAGGCCTTGAGTGGGAATCCTTGGTGCTGGGAGGCAGAGCTCTACTACCAGCAGCCTGTTGCCTTGGCCAGGGCACTACTGCTGTTGGCCTTTGTGCTTGGCACGGGGCTCCATGTCTGTGTTGTCTTGTCACCCTGCAATCTTCTCGGCCTTGCGGAGGCAGTGCTGCTAACAGCGCTGTTACACTGCACATTAGCTTTTATCGCTGCTCTCTTAAGGTCGTCGGTGGAGATGAGTGCTGCAGAGTGCCCCGGGTTGTGAGGGGGAGGCTGCCAGAGCAGCCCTTAGAGCCCGGCTCTCTCACAGGAGTTCTTGCTCAAGTCAAACACTGACTTGGGCTGACTGGGAGGGTATCAGGGCTTTGGGGAAGGGGAACAAAAGGCTTGGAGATGTTCCTGCAGTCACCTTGCCTGTGGCTGCTGCTGTGAATGCTGTTCTCTGTCAGCTGTGCAGAGTTGTGTGGATCTGATGGACACTCTGGTCTGACAGCCCCTGACCCACTAGATCCCTGTGCAGGCGCCAGCTGGGAAGGATCCCTGGTTTCTGGCCGTTCATCGTTGTGATGCTTCAATTTCTGTTTGCAGTGTTTCAGTGGGACAAAGTCAACATCAGGACTGAAGAAATCCGCAGGGTTAAGAGATGAAAGGGAGGCAGAGCATCTCGAGTGACCTCCTCAGGGCAGCTGCCTCTTCTCACAGGCAGCCAGTAACAGGATGAGAGGACTTAGTCAAGCTCTGCCAGCAGCAGTTTAGGTCAGATATTAGGAGGAATTTCTTCACAGAAAGGATCATTAGATATTGGATGAGGCTGTCCAGGGAGATGATGGAGTCACGGTCCCTGGAGGTGCTTAAGGAGAGACTGGATGTGGCACTCAGAGCACTGGTCTAGCTGTTCAGTCACAGGTTGAACTTGATGGTCTCACAGGGGATTGATTGATCCTGTGACAGCCGGAGCTGGAGGGGCCCCGGGAGCCACGGGCTGCAGCCGGGAGATGTCCAGTGCTTGTGTGTGGTGCATGAACAGGACAGGGATTGCCCTGTTCCCGCTGGCCCGGGGCCTGGCTGCCTGCTGCCACTGCCCTGGCTCGGGGCTCCCCGTCCCTCCCGGCCACCCCATTTGCAGCAGGGCTGTTGGGCTGGCCTGGGGAGCGCCCTGTGCCCCCTCAGTGTGTGGGGACAGTCCCCAGGCTGCCATCCCGGCTGTTGTGCTCCCTCAGTGTGTGGGCACAGTCTCTAGGCTGCCATCCCTGCTGTCCAGGTGAGGGAGCAGGGCTGGAAATGATGAGCAGCTGGGGGGGGCTCGGCCTGGACAAAAGGAGGCTCAGGGGCACCCGGAATTCTCTGCAACTCCCTGACAGGAGAGGGGAGCCAGGGGGGAGTTGGCTCTGCTCCCAGAACAAGGGACAGGCTGAGGGGAAGCGGACTCAAGGTATGCCAGGGGAGGTATAGGTTGGATATGAGGAATAATTTCTTCACAGAAAGGGTGATTAGACATTGGAATGGGCTGTCCAGGGAGGTGATCCCAGAACAGCTGAACGCAGCACTCAGTGCGTGGTTTAGTTGACAGGGTGGTGTTGCATCACATGTTGGACTCGATCTGGGAGGCCTTTCCAGCCTGATAGACTCTGATAAAAGCCATGTACAGAGGGCTTGGAAGTGCTGCCTGTCCTTTCCCTGTCCGGGCTGTGCTCAGCCTGTCCCTGCAGTGACTGCCCTGCCGTGTCCCAGCTCCCCTGAGCTCACTGACAGCGAAGCAGAGCCCAGGATAACAAGGCTGCCCCAAATCGAAGGACAGAACTGGGCCAGCCATCACAGCTGGTGACAGCAGTAACTTTAAAGCACGTCTGCTTTCTTCTGGCACTGTTTTTTGTGTGCTTACCTTTGTTGTGGGTTTTTTTTTTTCAATGGCTCTGAGTATCTGTGCTGGGGGAGGCAGCTCTAAAAATAACTGTAAAGGCTGGTTATTTCCAAAGTCATTATTTCTGTCTCTGCCTGGTTTATTTCCCTTCTGTAGCAAATAGCTTTTTCTACTGCTGCAAGACCTAGTTCATACAGAAAGTCATGTTTTCTGCTCTGTTCTAGTTCTTGCTCTGTTAGCAAACATGCCCTGGGTGTGGATGATGGTGTGTTCAGGCAGTAGGTGCATGTGATTGCAGTTCTGGGTGAACAGGCTGGTAAACCGTGAACACTGAGGCCAGAATGAACTGAAAAATGAACTAAAGCTTTTTGAAGGGTTGAACTCCAGCTTGTGAAAGCCAAAGCCTTGGGTGCTGCCCTGCAGAAGCTGCGTGCAGGAAGTTGTGTCTGCTGTGAGGGCCAACAGTGTTCACAGGTGACAGTCTTGAGGAAGTCCCATTGTCCTGTTTCTCAAACCCGAGTCGGATCCCCATTTTAATGGCAGGGTGAATCCCAGCAGGGACTCCAGTAACTGTTAATGCCTTAGCTCAAGTTCTGCTTCTGTGTGTGAAGTAACTACCTGATTTAGATGTAGGGCCTGGTAGAAGTGTTGTGTTCAAAGACTCTCCTGAGTGGATTATGACTGAGAACTGCTTCTGCTGCAGTTGTGATACCTGTTAAATCTTTTCCCCTAATTGTTATAGGATTATGCTTTTCAGCATCTTTTTTTGAGGTGACTGAGTTTTAGCCAGCTGTTCCTCTTACCACAGAGCAGTTGTTAACCTCCACGTGCTATGAGTGTGCCAGTACTATGGACCTGAGTGCTCTGTCTGCCCTGCTGGCAGTGAATGCCCCACTTTGCCATGGCATTGCAAGCAAGGACACTCTGGGTCTGCTCACAGGAGCTGTGGGAAGCAGCATTACCCATAAAGGTTTAATCTCCAGCCAGAGTGTGTGCAGCGTTGCTGTGCTTGAGCTGCTGTGTTAGTGCAGCTCTCCTCACTCCACATGCCCTGACTTTGTCCTGTGCCTTACACCTTCCAGCTTATTTTCTTGTGGAGTTTATACAAGCAAGTGTTTCCTGACTAATGTGCACCACAGGATGGAGAGTGGAGATCAGCCAGAGTCAGATTTGGCATAACGTGCCCCCAGCTGCACTGTCACAACTGGCATGAGCCGAGATTGCATCTGTCTGTGATTTGGAGTTTGAAAACAAAACGATGTAGATACTTGGAGGGTCCAGATCTTGTTCATATCTATTCCAAACCCTGAGTGTGCTTCATCCTTGAAGGTGGAGACTTAGCTGGCATGAGTCACTCTGGATTGGCAGGCTGGGGTTGGTTTCTTTTGTGTGCCCCCACACACACGTGTGTGTGTGTGCTAATTGTAGCAGGCTGGGAGCACTTCAGCTGGGGGGGCTTAGCTTGGGCGTGATGGGCTGAGCAGCCTCCTGAGCATGTGGGCAGGCTCCTGTGGAGAGGAGAACTTGACATGAGGGGAGACAAAAAATCTCTCAGATCCAGGCTGTGGAGCTGGGAATGCAGCTGTTGATATCATGGGGTTTCCAGTCTAGAAGGACATTTTTATACTTGCCCATGGTTTGGGGTTTACCTAGCAAGCTAAAAGCAAGGGTTTTATTGTTGGAACGATGTCATTTCTATAACAGCTTCTCTTATTTCTGTTAATTACTATGGTTCCAACCACAAAAGAGCTTTCTTGTTCTAATTGGCCTCCTCCTGTTTCAATTCAGTTGTGTGGCTGTGTCACCATGGAGACAGTCGTGATGTCACAAGCTGGGGCATCACAGAGAAGTGACTAGAAGGCAGTTGCTCGTATTCCCCCTCTCTCCATCCACTCCAGTAATCAATAGCTTGGAGCAGAAAGCAGAGCAGCTCCATAGATTTCAGTGAAGATTTGAAGCTTTTATATGAGCCTGAATTACAACTGTGATTTGAAGGCTGTTACTCCACTAATGATGGCAGAAAAGATGTAATACACCCACCTTCCCAAAACTGTCTTCATCACCACGTGTGTTGTTGACCTCACTTAAATAAATGTCTGGAAGCTCCAAATCTGCAGTGATTGCTGTGCTGCTGTACTTAAGGCCTGTTGGTGCTGAAACCCAGGTACCCACTGGGTCACATCCCAGGGACAGCACTGGACTTGTGCTGCCTGGGCTGGGAAGCAGGTACAGTGAGGTGGATGTGCCAGCTCTGACGTCAGCCAAAAACGCTGATGAATCGCCAGGCTGGCACCTGGAACAACTCTGGGGACTCCTGCCCTTCCAAGGCTTCTGAGACAACTGTTTCCACACTGGGAGTGCTTAGGCACCCAGTAGGATTAGCTGGGCTGCTGAGAGCCAACACAGTTTGTGTGAGGTCAGTGGAGGTGGTGATGCAGCAGAGAACTGGACCAAGTTCATGGCTTAATTCTGCTCCTTGCCAAAAGGAAGGGAACTTCCTATTTCCTGAAATGCCATGACTTGTCACCAAGGACTATGAGAATGTTACATTCTGCTCTCTACAGTCTTTTCCATGCATTTTTCTGCAGCTTCATCCTTTTTCTTGTAAGGGATCTGGTTGAGAACATGGGACCGTGTAGCCGGTCCTGTGTCTTGAATTGTAACAGCTTACCCAAATATTAACCAACCTCCTCAGGGTTCCTGGGAAGCAGGATGCCTGGCAAGCAGGTACTGCATTCCAGTTATTTGTCCTTTTTGATAAGGGGCTTTGTCATACCTGTCACAGAAGCATGTTATGTGTAACTGTTCTGTTTGTAATGTTTGATATTGGGGAAGGGACATGCAGATTTCCCCTGTGTGGGGCATGTCTCTGGGTGAGACTGAGGTGCTGTCACAGGGCTGGGTGCTGGTCCCCTCTGCTCAGACAGAGCAGACAAAAAGGACAAAACTTCATGTAATGTGGAAGTTGAAACAAGTTGATTTTTTCAATGCGAGGAGATTTTTTTTTGGCTGTTTTCCTGAAAGGATCAAAACTGTTTTCCAGCAGCTCTGCTCATGAGACTTTTTTTGCCCTCTATTTTATCTTCTGGATTGCAGGGCCTTTAAGATGAAAGGCCAGAACAGCTCATAGCATGAAGATAAAGTTCTTTTTTACCTTGTCTTTTCTCTTGGAATGTTTGATATGTGTCCTGTTTAGGGGGAGAATGTGACCAAAAGGCCAGTTGCATTTCAATTGTAAATTTTTAGTGCTGCTGTTCTTAAAATAGCATCTTTAGCCAACAGCATTTAAAATCTGCATTTTAACCAATATTGGTTAAAAACCACGGAGAGTAGGAATTGTTTACATTCTCTCCTGACGTGGGTCACATCTATTCTGGTGGCATGAGGGCTGTGGAGCAGCCCATTCCAAGGCTGTTTGACTGACTTCCAGCGCTAGTTACTGTGTAGAGGAAAGAGAAGAATGCAGAAGGTCTGAGATTGGGATTATTTGCAACTGCAGTGGGCAGACATGCTGTTAGGAAAGGAGTGAAAAGCTCATCTACGTTCTGAACATGGTTTGTAAGTTTAGCTATATTTTAGCATGTTTTCCATTTTCAATGTGTGTAGAAAACTACCTCAATCTCTGGAAAGGGTAAGAGGAAATTTCCCTTAATACAGCAAAACAGCTAATTCCCGAGTCTGTGTTTGGAGATTTCCATTAAAGGCTATGAATAGATTGCTTCCTGCAAGGAAACTAGCCCAGTCCTTACTCATGGGCTTGTCTAAACAGTTAACCCCACCGAATTCCTTTAATCCTTGAGCAAGTCACTGTGAAGTGGTTTGTTCTTTCAGAATAAGACTGCATGGAGTTCCTTATCTCCCAGATTTGTGCCCCAGGGGGTTAAGTGGAGAGAATTCCATGGGTGAGTCTGATGGGATAGTCCCAGTCCCTCTGTCCTTCGGCCACTGATGACTTCTGGCAGTGCCAGGTATGCGTGAGATACCCGACCATCACAGCACCTGCCCTGCTGGACTCTGAATAACCCAGTATATACATAAAAGTATCCTGGGAGTCTGTCAGCAGCTGCTGTGTAGGCTGCTTGTGTACACCTGTCTTGTAACATTATGGAGAACCTGCCTGAATTCATGGTCTGTGGGGAGAGCCTGGAAGCTCTTCTGCAATCCCTGTTCCTTCTAGCAGGTAACTTGTGCCTGTGAGGGGTGGGGTATTCCCCTCTGGGATGGGCTGGACAGGAGCAGCACAGAGTGCCATATCACTGGGTGTTGCTTTCTCCCTGGATCTTCCATGGTTTCTGCTACAAAGCCTAAAGAAAACGAGGTCAGTGTGTGCTGCTTTGAGGAGTAAGAGATCTGGAGCCCCCTCGTGTGCCACAGCTGTGCATGTGCCAGTGTACCAGCTTTCCTGGCTCCTGCCCCTCACTGACCCCTTTGGGCTGCAGTGCAGGTGTTTTAACCCAGTGCTGTCCTTTTTCTCCTGTGCCAACCCCCTTCCCTCAGCCCCTGCAGGTTTCTTGAACCCCCCCAGATGGTCTCAGCTGGCCTCTGAGGAAGGAAAAGCTAGGGGCTAACGAGGATGGGGTGAGTGTTTGAGGAAGGAACAGAAACAAAACCTTACATTCTGCAAGTTAATAATGGTGTTCTCAGTTCTCTGAATTTTCACACCTGTCATTCAAACAAGTTTTAAAAGCTGTCTTTGTAGGAGATGGTTACCTACAGGGTGGTGAGGAGTGTCCAGACTTTAAGGGAAGGGTGGGCACCAACAATTTTTATAGAATAATTCAGAAAAATAGATCTTTCTGATAGGGAAATGGCATTCCTGCATGGAAGATGAAGTGAAAATTGCTAGAGGTCTATCTGGTCATCTTCTCAGCAGCAAAATTTAGGGCATTCTTACAACAGGAGCTGGTTCAGGGTTGTGACAACAAGTGCTTGTTCATATTGTAAGTCAGCAGATTGCCTGCTGCAAGCCAGGACCTGGAGAGCAAATCACCTTGTTGTGTGTGATCTCTGATAAAGGGTGTGAAACCAGAGCTGCCTGCTCCTGTGGCAGCCATGGCTGCGTGTACCTGGGTACAGGTAACAGCTCCTACGAGCTTCTTCCAGAGATGGAGGTGAACAAATACATACTCAAAGTACACAAGAAGAGATGCTACAGAACTGGCAGGTGCTTTTAAGCAGATGAGTAAAGGTGAAGTTACTTAATGTCTGGGAGCCTCGGGTTTCCACATGGCTAAGCTGCCGTGCTTCAGAATTACAGAGCAGGACTCTGCTTGGGGTCTCCTCTCAGTAACCACTGCTCAGAGAGTGGCAAAAGGCAACAGAGTCATTCCTGCTTTGAGGGGATGTGACTTTGCTTGTGGCTGTGGTTTTCTAACCTCTCAGCAGAAGGAAAGTACCTGAGTGAGCCAAGGTCTGCCCAGGTCCTTTGCACTGGCTCTGAGCACTGTGCTGTTGTGGTGCCACGTGGGGCAAGCTCAGAGTGGACAAGGGGGGCACTTGGCTGCTCTCAGTCTTAAAGATCTTGTCTAGGCAGTGACACACTTCAGGGCTGTGAATCAGTTCTGTGTCAGTAGTATTTGCATATTTTAAGTAGACTTGGTGCGCTGTGAGTTGTGCAATGCTGTGAGAAACTTTAAAGGTTGGAGGGGAGCATAGCTGGTAGTGCTTGGTCTGTGCTCCTGAAAGCTGAGCTGACCATTTGACTGTGTTAAGGCTGCCTGGTGCTTAATCTTGTTTGCAAGACCATGAGAAACTTGGGAATAGCTGGTAAGCTTGAAAGCCTTCACACGTGGCCCCTATGGCAGAGGTTGGAACTGGATGGTCTTTAAGGTGCCTTCCAACCCAAATCAATCTGGGATTCTGAGTAACCATCTGCACTGTCCCTAGAAACCCATGACCAGTTTTTCCATGTCCTTTAAGGTTTTCATGGAGAGGGAATGTTTCCAGGAGGAGGCTGGTCTGTGCTGGTTTAGGAAATACCTGTGTGTGCTGTGTGCTCTGACATGGGCACACCTCTGGTCATATATTCTGCCTGTTCTCTCAGTGCACTTGGCTTCAGGTTACCTACAGCCTTTCTTATTGAAGGGTCAGTGGCAGCTGTTCAATTGGCCTTTTGTACTGAGGTTCTCGAAGCCCATCTGTCTGTGCCACAGCTGATTACTGCCAGACATGGCCCTGCCCTGCTCTGGCAGTGTGGTGCTTCTGGCTGCCTTGGGGTTTGCCTTGTGTAACACGATGAGGTCCAGTGAGCAGGCTCAGGAGGCTGCCAGTGGAGTCTCTCGTGCTGGGAAGCACTGACTGCAGTTCTGAACTCCACGGGCAGATCCTTTGGTTGCTGCTTTCCTGCATCTCTTAAGTGGTGAAGATGAGAGTTGGGGTTTTCATGTAGCTACAGGCAGAAGTGTGGGGAGGGAATAGCCCAGCAGTGTCTGTTGTAGGGGGAACTGTGCATGTTCTGCAGTAGAGTTTCTGTGTATGGGAACTCTGGTCTCTGCACAATTTCTGTGTATTCCAGGATCTAAAAACTAAAGATAGAGTTCCTTTTTCCTCTTAAGGGTGGGATTTATGAATAAATTTCTTAGCTGGCTTTATGCTGAAGTTGCATTGATGAAAACAAGCAAGTGTTTTAGGAGTTTCTGATGGAGAGGTCTGATTTTTCTAGTATGGATTAACCAGAGTCCTTAGTAACACATCTGAGTTGCACCTGGTATCCTGTTAGGTAGAAGGGTCTGAAAATCTGGGCCAGTGTTCTCAAACGTGCTGGCAATGACTCTGTTCAGGTGGTATCAGTTCAGTTCCACACGTGCTCCTCAGAGTGCAGTTGCTTTGCTGCGTGTGCTGAAGCTGTGGTTGGGGTTTGGACCTTTAGAGGCAGCAGGTGCTTGTTGCTGTATTTGGGGGGCTGTGGAGTCCCCCACAGTGCTTGTTGGCACTCAGTGGGACAGGGATAGGAAGGGGGCTGGGTCACCTTAATGCAGGGAAGCTTACACCTTGTGTGTACTCGTTTGGGGATTTTTGAAGTGTGGTTCCGTCCAGAGTTTCAGGTTGTGCCTTCTGGTTTGCTGTGGTGGTTTGACCCTGGCTGGATGTCAGCAATTCACCCACAGCCACTCTCTCGCTTCATTCCCTGTCCCCTCATACAAACAGCTAGGGAGGAAAAGAAAAAGAACTGAAGGGGTTTTGCTACAGCAGGAATGAGGACTCTTAGAAAACTTTTACTGTCACAGGCAAAACAGACTCCAAAGTGGGGATGTAAAGGATTTATTTCTAACAAGATCAGAGCTTAACATGAGAAATATCATCTTAAAGGCAACCTTCTCCTCCACCCCTCTGTCTCTTACAACAGATCCCACATTCCTTCTTTCCTCCAGGAGGGAGGGGGACAGGGCTAGGGGAAAGCCAGGCAGTTGGTGTTGCNTGGGTCCAGCCAGGAGCTGGCTGGCATTACCTCTGCCAGCTGTGAGGGAGGCTTCCAGCAACTTCTCATAGAAAAGCCTCCCCCATAGCCCCCCTGCTACCAGAAGCTCAGCCACAGCAAACCCAATACATTCGCTCAGTTTGCCACCTTGTTCCCTGGCACCTCCAGGGAGCCAAGAGATCAGCATCCCACTCTGTGTACATGATCACTCTGCCACCAGGGCATGGCAGGACGGAGTCTGACTTGCACCTACCACAACGAGACTGAGAGCTTTCCAACTTCAGAAGCAAGTATTAATCCATGGCAGTGCTCTTTGCACTTTGCCACTCTCACACTGAGTGTGAGCTGAACTGAACTACAGACTGTTCTGCTCCAAATGCACAGAGGATATACACTGTCTATGGGAAATGAAAAGCAAGTGTCAGATAACTTTAGTGTTTTGAAACTCCTGGAAGAACTGATGTGCAAGAACCAAAGCCTATGGCACATTTGTTTGTTCTGGTGGTGCTGCTGAACTAAAGTATAAAGCAGTTCTCTCCTTAGCCAGATTCCTGAGAGCATTCTCTGATAACATCCAGGGTAAGGAACTGCAGGATCATGTGCTCAGGGGAGCCCAGCTCTAGCTTTAAGAAGTGCTGTTGTGCTTCTCTCTGTTGAGTGCTACATGTGGTAATAAGGACGGTTTCTGCAGCAGTCCCTGGAGAGGGAAGGGACAGGCATCCTGGAATGTAACATGTATTGGAGGAAAAGGCAGTCTGGTAAGGCGAGGCTTCCAGTGATCGTGTGAAATCATACTCTGTTAAAAGTTCTCCCTAAACCATGTTCATACTTTAAAATCACTGAAGAAGTGAGCTGCGAGACAGCTCAGTCAGGAGTCCTTGAGACAATAAATTGCAGGATAGTTTCAGTTTGGATGGGAGTATTCAGCTTCCCAGTCCATTCTTGACTACTCCCTGTGTGCACACACATCTGGGCCTGCAGAACTAGGACACAATGGTGCTTCTGTGCAACATTCACCACCTTATCCAAAACTCCCCACATAGTTGTATCAGGGCATTTGCTTCTGCACTGCCATAGCATTGAGCTCTGTCACAGAATAACAGAGTCACAATCACAGAATGTTCTGAGTTGGAAGGGACCCATAAGTATCATCGAGTCCAACTCCCAAGTGATGGCTCATACAGGGATTGAACCCACAACCCTGGTGCTAATCTCAGGGTCATGTCATTATTTTATTTTTTTTTTTTAATATAATAACCTAACTCCCCATCCCATCATCCTGTTATCTAGACCGTGTCACTGAGCTCCTCATCCAGTTTTTCTTAAACACCTCCAGGGATGGTGACTCCACCACTTCCCTGGGCAGATCATTCCAATGAGGGATCACTCTCTCTGTGAAAAACCTCTTCCTAACATCCAGTCTAAACCTCTCCTGGTGCAGTCTAGGACCATGTGTCAAAGGCTTTGCTAAGATCCAAGTACACAACATCCACAGCCTTTTTATCATCAACCACGCGAGTCACCAGGTCATAAGAGGAGGTCAGGACCTACCTCTCCTGAATCTGTGTTGACTAGATCTAATGTCGTGGTTATTTTGCAGGTGCTGCATAATTG
Organism: Pitta sordida; assembly: GCA_013390025.1. Classification (NCBI taxonomy): domain Eukaryota; kingdom Metazoa; phylum Chordata; class Aves; order Passeriformes; family Pittidae; genus Pitta; species Pitta sordida. Next base: position 260,950 of record WEKX01020305.1, read on the forward strand.
CCCTCAGGTTTATCTGTTCCTGTCCCTGAATTCTGACACTCTCAAACTGAGTAGTCCTGAGAGGAGACATTTATGCCAGGCATGTGTCCTTCCAGACAGCAGTGGTTTTTTGGAGGGGGGGTAGGTGCAGGGGGAAAGGGGACCCTGCATTTTGGTTCATACAGCAGCTTTGTGGGGCGTGCTTTATGTCAGATCTGTGGCAGTGGAGAGAGTAAGGAGGGAATATTCTTTATTGTGCCATCCACCTAATCCTGAGCTTCTCTTTCAGCCTTCCCTTTGGTCTGTATTGGCTGTGGTCTGCTGTCCCTGGATCTCATCACACTAATGCTGGCTACGTTAACTTGTGCAGAAGACCTACCTATAATGTTGCTCCTTGTTTTCATGTCATGCTCTGCGGTGTTGGAGTGAGCCTGACATGGCTTTTCAAAGCACTCCCAGTATGACTGCCTGTTATGAGGCTGCCAGGGCAGACAGATCATGCTGCAGTCAGTAGGCCGTCCTGGCATAAATCCTGTCCAAGTGGTGGCCTGCTGTGTCTGGAAGGTGGCTCACTGCTGTTGTTACACCCTTTCCCCATGGAGAAGGCATTCCTGCTACAGTAGGAGGCCCAGCATCTACCAGGCTCTATAGCAGCTGAGTCAGACCTCTTGTCAATTAGTGTAATTAATGATTGGCTGAGGGAGTACCTCCTGCAACTCTCTTTGTGGTTGTGTCTGTTAGGGGGCAGTCCTGTGGTACCCGAGGGATGTGGCACCTCCCAGATTCTCCTGAGCTGCAGCACAAGCAGCTGACATTGCTCTCTGTGGAAGTTTCCTGATGGAGATGATGGAAGATGCTCAGAGTGAAATAACCTTATGAGGGCCCTGCTGCTTCAGGCCTACTCACATTAATGTTCCCACAATTAGATAACTGGCCACACATCTGTTTACAAAGTAGCATCCAAATTAACCTGTTACTGTTTTGTTTCCTCAGCTGTGCTGTGTCATGGTTACAGTTAAAGAAATAGATCTGAATCTGTTCTTGAAGCTGATTTTTTGTTTTTCTATGACTGCCTTAATACAAAATTGTTTTTGCCGTCTCAAGCCTTCAGCTTCTGGGTATGAAGGTTGTCTGCTGTCATCTCACAGGCATCCTGTGTCTGCTGGATGTCTGGGACAGGAATAGAAACATCCCTGAGGACTGGATTCATTCTTGGTGTGATGATGGTGCTGAAGATACCAGCCCCAGCATGTGGGGCATGGGCAGTGTGCGGGGAAGGGCCGTCCTAACCACTCTGCCTCCCTAGAAGGCCACAAGAGGCTAATCCTGGTGCAGCTGGCACCTCCAGCAGGTGCCAGGATGCTCCTGGAGCAGGTGGAGCCCCAGCCCTGCAGGCAGTGTGGGGGCTCTGGGCTCATGTGTTTTGGGAGGTGAACCAGCCCCCTCAGACTGGGGTTCAGGCACAGGACAGCTGCCAGCTCTTCACCAGCTTTGTACCATTGGAAGATAATAGAAGTTAGACATGAAAGTTAAAGGTATTTACTGCTTTCCACAGGGCCATTACTGTAATTTATTAAAGCATTTGTGCTAGGTGTGGGCAAGGAAAGCTGTTGGGGGATAGAGGAGGTTTTTCTCTTGCTGTCATATAGTGACAGAGCTGAGAGCCATCTTTTCTTCAGGTATATTAAGGAGGAAAATTGTCTCTGCTCATGTGCTCTAGGTCTCCATTAACCTGGGCTGCACCATGACAGCCCTTCTCCTGCTGTATCAGCCTCTTGCAGAGAGCAAGTTCACAGCGTTCCTCCTGCCTGGATGCCAGGGCTGTATGGAGGAGACCTCCGGTACCATCCTGCCCTTCCACTGATCTTCATTTTCACAGTGTCCAGTGTGTCTGTCTTAAGTCTTCTGACACCTCCCAGATCCAAGAAACTTCCTCAGAAATTGCTTGTGGTACATAAACAACCTGAATGTTTCCTTGAAAGTGCTTTTCAAGAGAAGGTGAAAGCAGGGATTGGGTGTGCTTGTTTCCCAGTGTGATGTCACAGACATCAGCAGTGACCCCAAGCACACAAGTGCATGGGGACCACTGCCTGTGCTGAGGGTCTGTGCTTGGGTGTGCTCTGTGCTCCTCACTGGAGTGACAAGGGCAGGGCAGTGCCCTCCTGCCATGTGCTGCTGTACCTTGCCGTACTCTGACTGGTGGAGGGGCCTCCTGGCAAACAAACCCCTTGAGCAGAGATACAGTCGACCCTCCAACACCACTGTACCAAGGGTCTTGTTCCTCCTCTGCAAAGCCCTCCCATAGAATGGCAGCTCATTAATATGCAAATTTCCCCTGTGCCCTCACACCACCCCCAGCACTCCAGCGCTGTTTGGGCACTGCCCTGCTGTGTGTCAGTGTTTCCCAGCACCTGTGGCCACCCCACACCGGGGAAAAAATCCTTTTCTGCTCAGCTGGGGACACTGGTGTGGGGGAGCCACCCGCGCCACTGTCCTGGTGTCTCTCTGGGTGGGTCCACCCAGTCTCTCCATACTCGGGGTAGACATCTACCCTGAGAAAGCCTCGGGCACCACGTCTGACCTGAGCGTGTGTGAATCTCTCATAACTACCCGCAGCCTCCTCGCTCGGTGCAGAGCGGGAGGGGAGCAGCGTGGGCAGAGCAGGGCACCCGTGATCCCTCAGCACGGCGTGGGGGTTGATTTGAATATTCATGCGGGTCAGGTTGTGCAGGCGCAGTTGTGAAATGGGCCTCCTTAATTGCTGGAAGATCACCCCGGGAAGATGTGAAGCCGCTATCTGGGGGATACGGAGTGGGAGAGGGCTCACCATAGCTGGAGACCTGTTCCTTGGCCCCCCCCTTTGCTGTGCCCCACAAGTCCAGTGCTGCTCTGGGTCTGTGTCTGCGATCACAGTTGGATTATTTTTGGCTTGGTGTTCAGGTTTCACAGGGCCACTTCAGGTGAAAGCCCGTGCTGGACTAAGTTCGAGTAGCTGACACGGTCAGTAGGGTAGTGTAGCTGTTCTCAGCCAATCTCCTTGTGCTGAATGTGGCACAGGCCTTGCTGTCCTGGAAAGCACTGCATCCAAACATTAGAATTTTGCTGTTGCTAGGAATCTCATCCTACAGCTGGTCTGAGGGTTGGACAACTGGCATGACAAGGGAGTGGCTGCTTGAATGCAGGAATGCATTCCAAGCCTAAAATTGTTCCCAGGCCAAGTGTGGGGAGATGGCCAAGTGGAGGAATAACTCCAGCCTTGGGCAGTGTTTGGAGTGTCTGGTTTGGCTGAGATTTTCAGAGAAATGTGGAGGTCAGATTTTTTACAGAGTGCTGATGGCAGTATGTTCACCTTGGTGTATCTTGGGAGCAAGTCAGCTCCTGGGTGTCAGGAACTGCTTAGAAACTCTGAGCTGGTTCTCTCCAAAACTGATTTTTCCTTGGTTGGATGAGGAGATCTCTGCAAGGAGCAGTTTGGTTTGTTCCCTTCATCCTGTCCTTGCAGGAGGAGCTTGACCTTTGTGCTTTAGAGCTGTCCTTACCTCTGTGCTGTAACAGGGCTGGAGAGGAGGGCAAGAGATGGGTATGGACATGGTTGGCAACAGCCTCAGCACCAGCTTACTGACTCTGAATGTGTTCTCCTCAGGCTGACAGCACAGCTCTGGGGCAGGGTTGTGACTCTGAAGACCTGTAGCAAAAGTCCCATAAATTCCTATCTGGAACTTCAGTTGGAGTGATGTTTTCTGTCAGATTAAGAGTCTAGCAGATTCTTTACTGTTGCTGTGGCCCCACTGCAGGTCCTGGTCAGGTTAGTTTAGAACTGGCCAAAGGCTTTTGTGCTTGTTTGGAGATGGGGTTTTTTATTCCTAAAAATCCCACTGCTCTTTGTGGTTCCTGCCCTGAGAGCAGATGCCTGAGAGCCCTGTGGAGCTGCTGTATGTGCTGGCAGGGAGATCTGAAGATAAGCAGGAAAAGGGAGCATTGTGGATAGGCTTCTTTGGAGGCAGCTGTGGTGTGTCTTCCAGCAGACTCTGGAGGCCCTTCTGGTACTGGGAGACCAAGTAAAAACTTTCTCAGGAAGTTCAGATGGCTGTGCTTCAGCAAGGGGTGCCTTCTTCCAAAAACACCTCTGGTCAACTGTCTCTTGCAGGAATACCTCCAGAACAGTCTAACTGCATCATTTTCATCACCTTTTTCAAGCCACTCTTCTAAATCACTTATTACCTGCTTCCTACCCTGTCAGATAACCTCCTGCCATTGACCCTCTGCCATTCTGTGTCAAATGAGGCAAATGAGGAAAACTAAAAATGCCAGTGCTGAAAGCTCTGCTTCATCTGCTCGTTGTACTTAAGTGTTTACAGGTGAAGTCCTGGGAGGAAGCTTTTTGGAATATACTGCAGGACACTGAGATATCTCTGTTTGGTGCTACCCAGTGGATAAGTTGAGAGGAATGGAGGGAGAGGAGATCCCTCATTTGGGAAAAGGAATAAAAATAAGCAAGATGAGAAATGAAGCCCAGAAGTCTTTTGGCACGTGGCTTCCAGGGCAGGGAAATGATCTGTTCATGGTGAGCAGGTTCCTGAAAGCAGCAGGGGATGCTCCCATGGCATTTAATGCTTTTACTGGAGGCAGAGATATGCTGTTAACCCTCTGTGGAAGGCCAGGGTGTCATTGTCACATGCTGAATTCCAGACAGCAGGAAAGAAAGGAGTAGGGCCTGAGTGCCCTGGCACACAATGGCGTGGGAATAGCATGACTAAGCCAGTGTCCTCAGCTTTGTTGCCTAAAACTGAATCTGTTCAATGAATGTGGCTCTGCCCTCCCCTTGTGTCCCTTTTCTAGTCACAGTCTCAGATCCTCAGAATGCCTTCATGGCAGGTTCTGCAGGCAGGAGGGACCAGGTGAACGCTGGCAAACAAGTGCTGCACCCATGAATCCAGACCTTGCTGCCTCTATTTGTGGCTGGAAAGTGGTGGTCTGGGCTCTGAACGTGAAAGCTTAGGGGTGCTCTGTGAGCCAGAAATGTGATGGTTTGCAGCCTCCAGGAAAAGCAAACTGAGCTGTGAAGATGAAGACTTGGTGGTGGCTGGAGCCTATGTAGGTCACAGACATTGGAGCCTCACATGTGCTTGGAGAAGGCTCTGGGCCCATGCCTGGAATTTGTTGTGCTCTCTCATTTCGGAGCTGGAGCCTGCACAGTGGCTCCTTTGTCAAATGGCTTGCTTGATTCCTGAAATGAAGTGTCCCAGAAAGTGTCAGGTTTACTCCGGGTACCCCCTCCCTTGGCACATCCATTGTTCTGGGAGTGCTTGTGATGTTTGAAATTCTTAAGGAATGAAAGCTGAGGACTCTTGACCTCTGGAAGAACGGTGTGAGCAGTGACACTGGGGCACATGGCACTGTTCATCTGTCCCTCTGCTTGGCTGGGGAGCAAAGTCAGATGGGCTCTGCGGTGTCCGTGCCTTAGTTCATGTGGGAGCATTTGGAAATCCAAGCAACTATCACAGCTGTGCTTTCCAAAGCTCCCCTGCACCCTGCCCAAAAGGATTAGAAGGTTGGAATATTTGCTTAATTGCCTGCTCTGACTCTGGGAACTTCCCTTCCTTTCCAGATCAGACTAGAATGTGGTGTAACAGCTGAACCACTGTCAAATTTAATGCTAATGGACAGGGAGCTGCCTGCTACAGCCTTTTCTGTGTTTGTTCATGTGATATTTTTTAATCTCATAACTAATGCCATGCTAAATAGTGAATTAGAATACGGAGTAGCTTTCTCTTAACACACAAAGCTTGTCCTGTGGCTCAGCCAACACAAGTTTCCCAGCAATTTTGACTTTGATTCTTCAGTGCTGTATTAACATAATGTTGCCACATCTCTGTTTATACATAGTTAAGGGAGGAAATAGCTTCAGTTGAATCTGGCTATTTAGACCTTGATGATTGTAGCTTTGGAGATGTAAATCTCGGGTGCTGGCTGCCTCTCAGACAGTGTCCAAGTGGAAAGAGTCTTGACTAAGGGCTGGAGTTTCTGATAGGGAGATGAATCCACCCTGATGCCTTCCCCTCTCCCTCTTGGCTGTCTCCTCAGCTGCTGACACATGTGCTTTCCCTGTCCCTATGGGTACAGGGTGGGGTTTGTTTTCAGCTTGTAAAGAATTCCTAGTCATCAGGGTGTGGGGAGGGTTTTTCATAATGTCCTGGGAAAACCATCTGTAGTGCTTGTGGTGGCATCACTGAATCCTTCCGTGGCCTAAACCAGCTGGAATACCTTCCTGTGAGCAAGAGGGAACAGCAGATTTCCTGCATCCCCTAAAATTTGGGACACAGTAACTGAAAACTGTGATACACATCCTAATGCTGAACAAAGTGATGAAGAAATTAATTCTTCTTGCCCTGAGGGGGTTTTGGCAGCAATGGTGACAATCTGAATGTTTTAGGTGGAGAATTGCTGGCTGCTTCTGTTCTTGGGAATGGAGCAATTCCCTGGGAGCCCCATTTGTTCTAGGGGGAGCTCAGGAATTGCTAACTCAGGGCAGGCCTGTTCCTGTTATCTCACTCTGTGGTGACAAGCTGCTGGCTGCCATCAGTGTTTTCAGCACCCTCTTGGGCAGCTCTTCTGTGAACAGTGTTTAGTGGCACACTTCAAATGGCGGTAACCCATCTGCCCTGCTTCCAGGACTAACCCTTGGTGGGAACGTGCCAGTACTGCATCAGCAACTGGGCAGTTCTTGTAAAACCTTCCACGGACCACAGCAATGTCTGTGGGCTTGGTTGTCCAAAACCTGTAGGTGTGATTGTACTGTGCAGGAGCAATTCGTGTTCCTGCATCTGTGAGAAGATCCTGGACAAAGTGGTTCCTGGTGGGCTGGGAGGGTGGTCGTGGGGCTGAAAGAGGCAGGTGGGAGCTCCTCCAGTGTGACTGTGGTGTCTGTACCATGTGGAGTGACTTGGGCTATTGCACTTACTGTCTCCAAGATGCAGCCACTGCCTGTACATTGAGAACTCGTGCTGTGTCTCCTTTGCTGTGTGAGCAAACTCTTAGGAAAGACTTGATTTTGGCCTTTAGCAATCAGCATATCCTGAAATAGCTTCGACATAGACAAGAACAGGCTGGGTTGAGCATGGTTTCGAGCCATATGGATTTTGACTGGCTGTGACTTTGAGGAGGTGTGTTGAGATTCCCTGGACTTCTACAGTGGCTGGGAAATGAGTTAAAAGCATCCACATATGCCATCCTCTGAGTGATGTGGCAGTGCATGAAGTGAAGTGATGGCAAAGAGAGGGGATATTTTGTGAAGTGCATAATTAGCTGGTGCAACTTACTTCTGCAGGATATTCTAGAAACTGCTGGCTTTGAGAAAAACTAACAAGACCTGCCTAATTACACTAGCTTTCCTAATCACTTTGATGGTTAATGCTAATATCCCTAGTGCACATGGAAGTGGTGTAGTAGTGAGTACATGGAGGATTCACAGTCATTCCTGAGGTTGGTGTCTCCTCCAAAGGCTCCCCTGCTCTGTGCAGTTTGCTGCTTGGCAGAGCAGCAGGATGACATGGTGGGGATGGGAGAAGGGGAGCAGCCTGCAATCCTGTGGCACTGCCTAATTCATATTTGGTTCACATTTGTGCCAGAGTTCCATGTCTGTGCTGCCATAACCCTGAGAAACCTTGCAGAAGGGGCAGTATTAAATAGGGAGAGGAGTGCAGATTGGTCACTGCTGTGTAGACAGGAATTCTTTTGACACCCAGTTCAGCCCAGTGCTCCCTGCCCCTGTTGTCCATGATCTGGGTTGTCTTTGGTGGTTTTTGCTCTACACAAGGCTTCTCATACCGGCTTTCAGGGCTGCAGCATCCAAACTAGCCCAGACAAAAAGCTTCAGTCTGCAGTTGGCAGCCACAGATACTGGTGGTGGAGAGCAAAGGAATCAGTGTTTCACGACTGCCATAGAATGTGTTTAAGAGCACAGAGGAATGGGGCCTGCAATAAGTGCTGCTCCTGAAAAATACTCTCTGGAATGCAAATCTCTAGATCTCTTCAGTTGCTTTTTCTCTCTCCTGTTCTGTTAGCAGGTTACTGTTGTGTCCAGTCTCCTGGCTGATGGTGTTGGAGCTGCCCTGGGCACTGTGTGATTGTGCTGCTGCACTGACAACCTGTTGGTGGAACTGTCCAGTGGACAGTTCCTTGTGCTGCTCCTGAGCTTTATTTGCCACACGGGAGTGAGATGCTACAGGCACCGTTCTGGATCAGAAGGATGATGTGGATTAGCAGAAAGAGTTGTTGCCCTTTTGGCAGCACCTTCCAATGCAGGCTGGTCCATGATCACTCCCTGTGGTCTGTATGGTACTGAAGTGGTCCTCGTGTTTCATGGAGCCCTGCAAGTGGTGGGGTGCTGAGCTCCTGACCAGCTCAACTACCCTGGATGGCCTCAGTGAGGTGGTGTGTGCTCCAGTCTGTCAAGTCTCACGTTCTCTTATCTGGCACTGGCTGCAGGGACCTGTTCAAACATCAGGGTCTGATGGAAGTGTCTGCTCTCTTGAGAAATCCTCTGTGATGGTTCATAGTTCAGCCCCTTCCTGATGACTCTCTGGAGAGAACTGGCTGCTGTGTTGCCCAGATGTGTAGGCAGGGTATCTGCAGGGCTTCTCTGCCTTCTCCAGGGTCAGGAAGAGTGGCAGTGTGAGTGCCCAGTGACCGTGGATGTGTGCACAAGAAAGGCTTTGGCTCCCCGTGATCCCCACTCTGCTCAACCTGTTTCCTCCCCTGTGCCCCCCATGCCTCAGGCTGGGGTCAGAGCCAGTGTGGAGCTGTGAGTGAAGGGATCCTGAGGCAGGGAGAGGGCTCCAGGGGTGTCTGTGTAGCAAACAGGGGATGCAACTGGGTCTCATGGTATGGGAGCCCTTGGCCCTGTGGTACCCCATTTCTGCACCCCCTGCACGAAGGCCAGCAGAGAGAAATGATGTGTCTGAGTGTGGCTTTAAAGCCCAGCTGGGCTGTTGCTGAGAGCCTTCCATGCCTGTAAAACCTGCCATGGGTTTGAGTTGCACTGACATTTCTCCGATAGCCTCTGCTCATCATTCTGTGCTGCAGGGTCTGTGTGCCCAGGGTTCTGCCGGGGGAAGGGCTGTGTGTGGGCATGGAGAGGGGACAGCTCGAGCTTCTGCCCTGCCTGTGTGGGCCCTGTGCCCAAGCTGGCAGGACAGTCCATGTGCTGCTAGGGACTCTGCTGCTCTTACAGCTGAATTCCTGGAGCAGGGTCCTGGGCTTGGTGAGGACTGCAGGAATGTGGCTGATGACCAGGGCTTGGCAGACTTGGGCTGCCTGTAGCTGTGCTGCTTCATCTCTCTTGGTGTGTTAAGCTCCAGAAGCATCAGCCCATGTCAGGGAGAGTGTTGGGGAGGACAAGAACAGCCTGAGTCCAAACATGGAGCAGAGAAACCTGATGGACCATTCCTTCACTTCCCCTCTCTGGAAAAATGTGTGTCAGCACTGAATGGGCTGGTCAGGGGCAAAGGGCCCTGTCCCTGGGGTCCAGGTACCCACGCCCCCTCAGAGATGCAGTTCTGCTTCCCCTGCAACCATGCTTTTGACTTTTCTCTTCCCGGTGACTTCTTAAGGCACGATGGTTGGTTTGGGGGATCTTGGTTCTTGTTAATGAACAGGGAGAGGCAGAGAATGCTCCTTTAGGCCTCTGCCCTGTGCTGGCTGGGTTGTGTCCCCCAGAACAGATGGATGTGTGGCTGGAGCAGGGTGGAGTTCTTAACACTGCTGCAATTCGCTTTAAAACCCCTGCTGAATATCACTTTGGGTGGGGGTGGGGAGGAACCAGCCTCTCTTCTGACACACAGCAGCCCCAGTGATAGCTGTGCAGATGGGTTTGGGAGTGCCTGTGGCTGGTGTTCCCACAGTAGCATCTGCAGTCAGGCTGACTCTGCAGCAGGCTGTGCTGAAAAGGGGGGGATGACCAAATCTGTCAGCAGCCAGCACTGTGAGGTACTGTATTTTTAACCCCCAGCATTCCTGGGGAGTGTTGTCTGCTGTTTCATGCCTCTTTTTAAATTTATGACCACCTACAAGAGGCTTTTTTTAAACAAAGCAAGCTGCTCGCCTTCCATGTGTAAGAGTTCTCAATGTATCAGCACTTATTATCATTTCCCTGCTCAGGAATTCCAAACTGGAGCATCTCCATCATGCTCAAACTTCTGGTACATTATAAAATTTAAAGTCCCTCATGTAAAGAGAGCACCGTTCTCAGTGTTTCTGTCCCTGGTGAAATGTTCCTGCTCCTCTTTTGCAAGTGTCTAATGAGAACTGGGTGCTGGGCCCTGAGTGACAGGGCACTGCCAGTGTGCCCTGGACACTCCCGGGTTACAATGGGCAGTCACTCTGCAGCTTTCCCTAAGGGCATCTCTGTCACGGGTGACCAGAGGACACACCTGGTTGGGCAGAGTATGTTGTGGATTTCTGGATGAGAGCTCTCCTGTTAGTCTACAAACACACAGCTGACGTTCAGCGAGGGAGAGCCCTTTGCTCTTGGCTGTGACATTTGAGAGATGTTTCCCTTTTCCTGCAGATACATCTCCTTTTGTTTCAGGATATGCAGGAACTTGCTGTACTTGCAGTGGTTGGGCAAGTGCCTGGCAGGCTCTCATTTCCTAATACCAGATGGATACATGGGTGATAAGTGTTGTCCTGCCACCAGGACAGTGCGTACATCCCATCCTGTGGGATGTACAGGCACGCTGTGACCAGGGTGGGTGCTGAGCAGGAGCACAAGGTGACAAATGTACCAGCTGTGTGCTTGCCGGAGCAGCATTTGCAAATTGTTTCCCAGCTGGGAAGCAAAGACCTATTTCCACAGGTCTGTGTAATTCTGTGTTCCTGCAAACATGGAATTCCTGGCACAGCTTCTCTGGCTGCACTGGGGGGCTTTAAGGAAGCAGGTGTTTGCTTGAAGCTAAAAAGTTGTTTCTTTCTGCAGCAAAATGCCAAATTGCTGAAATGCAGCCTGCAAACCTGGTGAAGGCTATGGATGTGGGTCAGGCATGTGTGGGGGTTGGATGGTGGCTGCTCCCACAAGAGCCCGTGTGGGAGGAAGGATTCTCCTCAGTAAGGGCATCTCCCCTCTGTGCTGATCTCACAAGTGAGTTGTTCTTCAGGGGAGTAGCCACTTTCCGTAGCTGTTTGGGTCAGGAAAAGGGAGTGGAGTACATCTCCGGAGTGAGGGCTGCTCATCTTCTGTAGCTGCTGGTAGGAACAGCTGCAGTGGTAGGAGTGACACTCCTGCTTTGAGGTCTCAGGGTGTGACCCCAGCATGGTGCCCCTCATCTGCCCTTGTTCCCTACTGCCTTCAGTGCCCCCTGACTGTGCTGTGATGCTGCTCTTGCTGCTGCCTGAAGTCCAGGGGCTGCCTCTGGGGAGCACAGGGCCTAGTGGTGTGTCCTGGAAACAAGATAATCATAAGGTGGGAGAGGTGACAAACCACAGCAGTTCCTTTGACTCCAGTCATGCCCAAGCACTGCTGCTCTGCCTGCTGAGCTGTGCGGGGGCCAAAAGCTGAAGACAGGTAGGGCAATGTCAGGAACTCTCGAGGTGATTTCGATGCCTGTTGGCAGGGCTGTGGTGCACAGGGCCCTTCCCTGGTTCTGCTGCTCTGGAGGAGCTCCTCGAGAATGCTCTGTCCTCTGACTTGCACAGCCTGGCTCGTGTATCAGCTCCATGATAAGCAAACAGCAGGTACAGGATGCAAAGCCAAGGGCTGTGGGAGCTGGTGAAGTGCTAATAGTGTCCCTTTGAGTTATCTGAGAGTTCAAGGGCTCTGCTGGGCTGATCCCTTGGCAGGGCTCTGTGGGCACTGCCAGCCCCCACGGAGGCAGCGCAGGGTTTGGGCAGTGATGTGGGGGAGCTGTTCGCTCCAGGATGCTGCTGCAGCACTTTCCCTGTTACCTCTGTAGTATCAGTGTGAGGGTTTTCTTTTTTTTTCAAAGGTCAGTGCTGCTAAGATTCATGAAGGGAAAACACTGAGGCAGAAGGTATTTATGGCATTTTTATAAACTGCCTCTCTGAACAAATGCAGCCACTTGACTTTGCTTTCCAGGAGTAGTTCTGTTTAACCACTGTAGGACTTCTTTTAAATTTTCCAGGCACTGTAAAGACAGTTGTTTTGTCGGAGCAAGAGATGGCATCTTCACAGGGATTTCCTGTTGTATTCAGATGGAGATACATGGCAGAGTGACTTTTTACGTGAGCAGATAGTGATAGGACAAGGAGAAATTATTTTAACTAAGAGAGGAGTGATTTCCATTAGATATTAGGAAAGAAATTCTTCCCTGTGGGGGTGGTGAGGCCCTGGCACAGGTTGCCCAGAGCAACTTTGGCTGTCTGATCCCTGGAGGTGTCCAAGGCCAGGTTGGATGGGGCTTGGAGCAGCCTGGGATAGTGGAAGGTGTCCCTTATCATGGCAAAGGGTGGAATGAGATGAGCTTTAAGGTTCCTTCCAACCCAAGCCTTTATGGTTTCTGACTTCTGTGATTTTCCTGTTGTCCAACAAAATTTGAGTAGGTTTCTCGTGTGTACCTTCAACTGGTGCAAGTATCTTGACCTTCAATCTGCAGAATACTGAACATAGCTTCTCTAGAGGCCAAATACCAGTTTGAGGAGGCCTGTGTGCTTGACTGTGGCTGTAAATACTAGAAACATCTTGTTTTAGGAGAAAAATTGGGTCTGAAGTGATAGTTGTGAACCATGAAATAGTAAATGTCTTTGTCTTCAGCAGTAACTGGAGATCATTTTCACTTGGACTCTCTGCAAATAAAACATCCTGAAGTTCATTAAAGCTCCAGCCTTGAAGGGTTCCTTGAGCTGATGAAAATTGGAGATCAGGCTGCTTGGAATGCAGCTGTTCCAGTTCCTTTTGCTATTGAAAGCTGCCTCCAAACACAGCTCCTTCCAGCTGGGAGACCCTGTGGCAAAGGCCAGCCCCAAGCCATGGGACTGGAATCGCCAAGGGGACAATGCCACTGATGCCATTTGCTGCAAGGTAACTCCGTGATTGTTTTATTTAAAAGGCAAATGAGATTGCCTTATAGGAGAGATCATTTCAGAGCATTCTACTTTATACTGAGGAAACAAGGTCATTCCTTCAGCTCTTCTTACAGATAAAGGGGGATGCGCAGAGCAGGGCAGTGAGGGCAGTCAGCCCTGGTGATGTTTGAGGGCCATGCACAGCAGACTGTGGCTGGGTGTCTTTGAGGTGATTTAATAGAATTCAGAGTGGTTTGAGTAGGTCCTTGAAGTTCCTGGAACTATTAGAATGTTACCAGGCCATAGTGAATCAGCAATAGCAGCAAAACAACCAGGCAGGTCATGCAAGACACACTTGAGGGCAGTTAGGATATTTAAACCTGTAACCCAAATACCTTGGCACTGATCTGGTGGTGCTGCCAGGCACTGAGCAGGTAACAGCCTGGTTGCGGGGTGTGAACAGGGGCCTCTTAAGTTAGGAATGAATTTAATATGCTGTTAAGACTCTGCCTTTAGTCTTCCAAGAAGCAATGCCTGGCTCTGGATGGACAGGGAGAGGACCCCAGTGTGCCCAGCTTTTTTTTTTTTTGAGGATCTAGAGGACTCTCCAGGCTCTGCAAACACAGCTCCTCTGCCTGAGGCTGCAGCAGTGGGGATTGCCCAAGTCCCGGAGGGCAGGTGGAAGGTGCTTATTTGGAAACATGATGCATTGTAAAAATAATTACAGAAGGAAGACTATAAACAAACATCCCTCCCCTCCAAAATCAATCATCCACAACACATCGTGGATTCCAACGGCTTGCTGAAATAAGCCTTAGAAGATCCTGTGGGCGGAAGAATCTAGCACAGCAAAATGGAAGCTTAAGAACAACAATTTCTTGTTGTTCTGCACCTTTTTGTTGCGTGGCTGATGGTCTTGCAGAGGTGTGTGCCTGCTCCAGTGCCCATGGAGGTTGTAGTTTCACATCACAAGCTGATTTTAAAATATAACATGCTGTGACCTGCAGCAACTCCAGAGCAGATCCGTGCTCCTTCCTTCAGAAGAGTAATGAGCTCCTGACTGGTGGGATTGGCCTCTGAGCCAGAAGGCCATGCTGCCTTCCCCTCCTGCAGAAACACCAGGATGCTGTTGTATTCCTCAGTACTTCTCTTCCCACAGGTGCAAGAAATGCTGAGCCATAGTTCAGAGTTGTGTTGAGGGCCAAGGGCAGGCTGTTCTAGGTGGGCTCTAACTTGCTCTAAATTGCACTTAACAAAAACCATTTTAGGGAGGGTGTTTTCTGCGTTTGCTGAGCAGAAATCCTATTTTATGATTGTGGAGGGCTTCAGTGGGGTTAATTTGCAATTGCACTAATTAGTGCCTTCTTAGTTCTACAAAGCTCCTTTTTGCATTTTTCGTTTGCAGCTTTTATAGCTCACGTGTTCAACTGTCTGACCACATGTCCATGAGCAGGGTTGTGTTATGTTGGTACTGGGTGATTTCCTTCTAGCAGAGCCTGTGCTGCCCTTCAGCCAGGGGGATGGCACGAAGGGTCCCCCAAGCCAGGGAGGATGCTGCATTTCCCCCCTGTAAACAGGGCAGCACAGTGTTCATGGTGTCTGGTGGTAAGTGGGAGAATGAATTTGGGTCTGGCTTACTGACCCTGAGCACCACTGGTCTCCCCCAGGAACTCTGGTATTCACAGAATCACAGAATATTATGAGTTGGAAGGGANCACTGTTCAAGATCAGGTAGCCATTGATTTCCTTTCCCCAATTCCAGTCCTGTGGGTGTCAGCAGCAGCTGAGGAACCTGAGCTGGGCTCCTGGTGGAGGTGCCAGCCAAGCCACCACAGTGCTGCCATGGGCATCAGAGAGCCTGTGGTTGGCAGGGGACCCCAGGCAGCCTCTGGGGAAAGACAGAGGCCATGTGGAGTAGGGAGGTATTTAACTGAAGGGGCACATGAACATGCTTTTGCCAATTTGGGTGGCTCTGCTTGCCTTAGCCAGTGGCTGCTGTAGCCCTGGTACAGTAACACAAGGCAGCACAAGCAACCTGTGGTTTGGTATGTAGGCACAGCTTATCCAGGGCTGCTGCTGGTCAGGATGCTCCTACGCTGCTCCACTGGGATGGGCTGTGAGACAGAGCATTAAGACTGGCCTAGGAATTGCTCTTGGAGATGGTCTCTCTGGTGGGGCAGCCCTCACCCATGTGTGCCAGAGGGTGATTTAAGGGCTGGGGTGAGCACTTGGGATGGCTTCTGCTCTACTGCTGAGTTTGTGCTGGATTTGGTGTGCTGAGGGCCTGGGGAATGCATCTGGTGCCTTCCTGAGCACCTGTGCAGATTCATGCTGGAGGCACCTGGGTTGGCATCCCAGGCCTCACTCAGTTGTCACAGGCCTCACTCAGTTGTCACAGGCCTCACTCGGTACTGCTGTGGCAGCAGCACTGTGTCAGTGCTGTCAGGGCCACTCAGTCTTGTACTTCAGTGACTTTGGGACCCTTGGTTTATCACTGCTGTGGGAAAGGAGCTGCCCTGTAGCTGTCCCTCAGTGATGTGCTGCCTCACCAGGGGCAGGGACACGTTTGTTTTCATGTGTAAAGTACAGCTCTGACCTGGATCTCTGTGAGCTAAGTTGTTCACGGGGCTGATCTGTTCCCAGCCTGCAGCAGCAAAGCTCTCTGCCCACCCTGCAGGAAAAAGCCTGGCTGTACCCCCACCACCGAGACACTGAGGCAAGAGAAGGGTAACCCCGGGCTCTCCAGGCAGCAATTCCTCCAAAGCCCGCATCCACATAACCCTTCAGCTCCCTGCCAGGGGAGCGGGACCAGAGAGCTCAGAGCTGGCAACAGCACCAGCTCTCAGTCTGGGAATGTGGCCCTCCCAGGAGGTGAAGAGGTTGCTGGGCAGTGCTGTGCAAGGAGGGAGTGGCAGAGCCTCTGGTGATGCCCAGAAGCAGGACAGTGTTAGATGAAACAACAGCAGGAGTTCAGATCACACATAACAGCCAGGTTTTTCAAATACGTGTTCCTGTCATCAGCATCTAACAAACTTTGTGACTTCTTTCCATTTTTTTAGGAAAAACCATCACCTTGATCCAGACACTGAAATTTGTCAACTGATGGGACAAAGAACTGAGACACTTGGCTGTGCTAGGACACTAAAACATAGGGTTTAGCCAAAGAATATTTCCCCCCTGTGGAGGCTTACACCTGCCAAATCCTGTAGCATTCTTGGGAGGCTTTTCTATCCCTCTTCTCCATTTCCAGATTTTCACACATCATGGTATTCCTTTTGACTTCTTTTGCAAGCTAGCTCTGGCTCTGCCTTCTGCTTCCCCTATGCTTTGGTTTGGGTCCCCAGTGTGAGCTGCTGGCTGTGGGCTGGTTCTGCATCTCTGCCTCCAGCTGCTGCTCGGAGGCTCCTCTTGGATGTTGTGACTGACCTGCTTTTTCTTTCTCTTTCGCTGTATCTCTCTCTCCCCAATCTGTCTTTTGCATTCTCTATTCTTCCCACCTCCATCACTGCAGGTTCATCATGCCTAGTGGCATATAAAAAGACTCCACCTCCTGTCCCACCTCGGACCACATCAAAGCCGTTCATCTCTGTCACTGTGCAGAGCAGCACTGAATCGGCCCAGGACACCTACCTGGACAGCCAGGACCATAAGAGTGAGGTGACCAGCCAGTCGGGGCTCAGCAATTCCTCAGACAGCTTGGACAGCACCAGGACACCCAGCGTGACGAGGGGGAGCATCGTGACTCCAGCCAGAGACACTCCAGAATTACCTCAGAAAAATGCAACTTTGAAAAGTGACAAAGGGACTCTGACTAGCGAAGAGCCTAAAGTGGAGAATATCCCCAAAAGAAAGCTGTCATCTATAGGAATACAAGTATGGAACAGTTTGTTCTCCTTTGTCCCAAGGAATGTCCTTACCCCATCCATTTAGCGTGTGCCTTTTCTGTGACCAGGTGTGCATCTGAGCTCACTTAGAATAGCAAGGGACGCTCACTGCCTTGTCAGACTAAGTGTCTGTGTCTCCAGGGTGAGGGACAGCAGCACCTTCCCACAACAGCCCAGAAAGGGCTGTTCTTTTAGTACAAATTGAGCGTTTCCTAGAGCAATGGGACCTTGTTAACTGGGTGAGTCCCTCTGAAGAGGCTTTTTGCTGCTGGTCTGCCTGTGCTCTGTACTCCTTCCCATCAGTCTGCTCCTTGTCCACTGTGGCTCTAGGGACAATTTCCTCCTGAGAGGTGGGTCCTTCTGCTTGACACTCATGTGGGATGGACTACTGCAGTGTGAAATGATCCCAGGGCTGTAGGCAGGAGGGACCTTGCTGTCCAGCACTCCCAGCAGATTGCTGCTTCCCTTGCTGGAAGAGTTTAGTAACTGGAAATCGATGGAAATGAGCTGTTGATTATACAGTCAAACAAGAATCCATTGAGGAGTGTAAATCCATGCTTTAGTCTGCAAAACTGCATCCTCTGGAGCTGTGTCCTCTGGGACCAGGTTACAGGTGTCTCTTATTTTGTCCCAGATGCTGGTTTGGGGCTGTTTCCTGCAGGTGGAAACTTGGACGGCTCCATATCCAGGATCTGAACTTTGAGCCACCATGTGTGTGCTGAACAAGTTCTCCATCAGCTTTACAGCAAGGCTACCTGGCCAGTTAGGTACAGGTGACAGGGAAGGCTTCTCTGCAGGGCTGGTGTGGCAGAACACCTGCTGAAAGGGCAGCAGGGGGAGAGAACACACATTGAGAGGCTTAATACCTTCCTCTTCTCTGAGCTGGTTCCTGAGCCACCTAGATTTCTTTCCTAAAACCTTCTAACCCTCTTATCCAGAGCCATGAAGGGTGTCAGTCCCTGGGAGAGAGGAAGCAGGGCTTTGCTGTCAGTCTCAATCAGCTCTGTGACCCTTTTGAACCCCTTGGCCGGTTCCCATGTGGCACTTGCACAGGGACACCGGGCCTTGGCCCAGCCATGCAGATGCAGGTGGCTGGGCTCTTAGGGCAGGTATGTGGCAGCAGCCCAGTGGGACACAGCCCTGAGCCTCAGATGGGAGCAGAGCTGAGCAGTAGCCTCGTGCCTCTCCTTAGACAACCCTCCCCTTGGCATGATGTGTCAGCATTGCTCTGTCTATGTGTAGCACCCCGGTCTACTAATGTGAATTCCAGCAGCAAGTTCTTGTGTCTGTTTTTGTCTGTATTTTTTTTGTTTAATAAGGTTGACTGCCTTCAGCCAGTGGCAAAAGAGGAGCCTCCTCCACCAGCCACCAAATTCCAGTCCATCGGGGTACAGGTAGAGGACGAGTGGCGGTAAGTGAGACGCAACCTTGTGTAGTTTGCTTCCTTTTAAATTGTGCTTCCCCCACTTCTGCTTAGACCTTCTTCCCTGCTTTGTACCAGTGAGTGGTGTTGAATGGCGCCCATGGAGAGCTCTTCCTCCACAGCACACACCCGCTGCAAAAAGCACTTGTTCTAGAACAGCCAAATCAATGGGAGCTGGAAATTAAATAAAAAATAAAAAATGGCAAGCTGTAATTATAGACGTGCGTCAGCCCTCTCGTCTGAACGGCCGATTGCAGTAAGCAGGCAACCTTATAATTCTGTCTGTCTGAGTGTGTGGTGTGTCTGTGTGTGAGGAGGGGCAGGGTGAGGTTCCGCTGCAGGCACAGACCAAATGGATTTTGCTGTTGGTGTGGGAGAGTGGCCAGGTCCAGTCCTGCTATTGAATGTTTGCTTTTGATCTCTCTAGAAACAGCCACTCTCGCAGTATGTCCTCCAAACAGGACACAGACTCTGACACACAGGAGCCCAACAATTCCAACTGTAAATCATCTGAGAGAAACCTGGCTGAGTGCCCCCAGCACAACAACTCCGTTGGTGTTGATGCCACCACCAGGCAACCAGCCAAGCCCTCACAGATAAAGAGAAACCTTTTCTATGGAGAAAACAACGACCCAGCCCTGGAGCCTTCTTCCCTCCCTCCTCCTGATCCCTGGCTCGAGACCTCCTCCACTTCGCCGTCGGAGCCGGCGCAGCCAGGGCCCTGCCGGCGGGACGGCTTCTGGTTCCTGAAGCTGCTGCAGGCAGAGACAGAGCGCTTGGAGGGCTGGTGCCGTCAGATGGACCAGGAGACCAAAGAGAACAGTCTCTCTGAGGAAGGTGGGTGAACTGGAGCGACCTGGCAGCACCTGGAGCTGAGTGCTGAGTCAGCTTTCTGCTGTTAAATTGTGGCTGCCACATCCCTGGAAGGGTTCAAGGCCAGGCTGAGTGGGTGTTGTTGCAGCAACCTGGTCTAGTGGAAGAGGGGGTAGGAACAAGATGGTCTTCAAGGTCCCTTCCAACCCAAACCATTCCTTGATTCTGTTGAATTGCTGATAACTCACAGAGCCAGAGCATTGAGGTGAGGATGGATCAAGGAACACGATTTCCTTGGAAGGGATAAATTCCTCTAGGAAATCGAGTAAGAAATAAGGCTGAGATGCAGCACATAGGACACGCAGGGGATGATACAGCTTCTGACTAATGGATTTAATCTTAAAAAAAGTTAAATGGAAAAAGATTTCAGGGAGGCTGTGGGATCTCTCCCTGTTCACCCATTACGTTCAAACAGGGAAGACCTTCAACGTCAGTGGAACAGAATGAACACAACTTTTGAGCTTGTTTGATCAATTAACTTGTCCTCATAGGAAAGAGGAGGTTTCTTCACCCAGGAAAGCCTCACTGAGTTTGTGCTGAATACACCAAAAGCATATGCACAGGGAGCACAAGGCCACTTGGTATTATTTGATTCAGTCCCATTGGGTTTGTTTCGTTATTTTCAGGTGAGTTGACAAAACCTGGGCTTTCTGCAGTGGGAATCATGCCTGTGGTGCACACAGAGTGACAGGCGTGGGTGACAGGCCAGGATCTTTGTATGGAGTCTGGCTTTTATGTTTTTAATACCTGAGAAAGGTGAAACAAAGGTGAGGCTCAGTTTTAGCTCAGTGTCACTGCTGGGGCTCAGGGAGGTAAAGCCTAATCGGATTGCCCTGAGGTGTTGCCCTGGCTGCCAAGGGGACAGGCTGTGCCAGGGATCCCCCTGCCTCAGAGTGACCTGGTCTGACCTGTAGCAGCAGTGCTCTGACAAGGAAAGACCCCAGGACTCGTGTGGCATTATACCTGTGTTGTCTAAGAACAGTCTGCTGGTAGATCCTGTAGGCAAACCCTTGGTGGGTGTAGGAGAACCCAGCACACAGTTGTCTCACCAAGCTCTCCGGACACTCAGAGCTGCCTCGGGTGCAGCAGCAGAACAGGGGGACAAAGGTGCTCACCCTGTTGGTGATGCAACTGCAGGCCTGGGGGGCTCTGAACCTGACTTTGGAAGGGAAAAAACTAGACCGTGTATTTCCCCTAATGCTGCCATGCCCAGAGGCTGCTTGGAAAAGGCATTAAGAGCAGCATGAAGTCCTGGGTGTTAAAATCCCTGTCCTCAGTGTGTTAATCCCTGCTGGTACGTGGAGGTTGGAGACAGGTCTCCTGCCCTTTGCCACCTTCACCTCAGGTAGGGGTGGAGGAGCAGGATGTGATCTGTGAGTAGGTGCCAGCAGACCTGTTCACTGAGGTGGTGTTGGTGGCACCTGAGGAGCTGAGGGCAATTTAAGGAACTTTCTGCCATCTTGGGTGTTGTCATGTCCTCAGTCTCATCTGCCTTTGGCCTGCCAGAAGGAGCATTAGTAGATTGTAAAGACAAATGTGGTTTCAAAACTTCGTATTTCCCTGAGAGCAGTTAGTTCCTGAGGATCTCTGAAATTCCTTTTCTAATGACTCGAGTGTTTCTTGGCTCCAGAAACACTGGAGTTCATTGCTGCAACTAATATTCCATTCAACTGAGCTCTTTTCTTTTTTCCTCACCCGCAGTCTTAGGAAAAGTCCTGAGTGCGGTGGGCAGTGCACAGTTACTAATGTCACAGAAGTTCCAGCAATTCCACGGCCTCTGTGAGCAAAACTTGGTGAGTCTGGATCTCTTTGTGCAGGTTTCTGACAGGGGGATGTATCTGCTTCAGCAGTTCTACAGGAGCATGGTCAGGTTTTAACAGGCCGCTGTCACCGAAAGCAAGGCCAGAGCCTGAGGGCAGTGCTTTCCAAGGGCTTTTTGAGGTGAACCACTGAGGTTTGGCCAAAGAGGGGGTCCTGTTTGGAAAGCCTGCTCTTAACCACAAACATGTGTGTAGATGACGTGTCTCAACAGGGCACAGTGGTCACAGAGCACTGGGAATCAATCTCTGCAAAGGGAATGC
Organism: Pitta sordida; assembly: GCA_013390025.1. Taxonomy (NCBI): domain Eukaryota; kingdom Metazoa; phylum Chordata; class Aves; order Passeriformes; family Pittidae; genus Pitta; species Pitta sordida. The sequence continues at coordinate 282,207 of WEKX01020305.1, forward strand.
AGGGCTTTGCCCTTGCTCAGAGCTGAACAGGGCTAATGGGCATCGATGGAATCTGTAGTTGGGTTTTCCCCTTGGGCTCTGTGGATATGTTAACTTTCTCAGAGGTGAATTCCCCTTTACCTGAAATAATCTTGAGAGGAAGAGGGTAAAGTACTGAGCATTTGCCTGATGATCTCTGAGCTGAGCAGCAGCAGTACCACAAGCTGCCAGGCTGTCCACAGAGCTTTGTGTTGATCCCATGCTTTCCAGGGCCTATGATGGCTGCTCAGCTGTCTGGGAACTGGGAAAATCCTGTTCCTGGAAGAAACTTAAGCTACTTAAAATTTTTCACCCTAGCCTGAGAAGTACTGATGTTTTCACATGGTTTGGAGGGGGGGGAAATGGAGCAAATTAATTTTGCTCATGAGAGTTCCATTTGGCTCCTTGGAGAGTTGTACATTCACATGTGGGTTTTCCAGACATCAGAGCTGTGTTTGCATCCCGATGTGTCCATTTCCTTTATTCCCCACTCTGAGATCAGGATCTCTGTGTAAGAAACTAGTGTTCTGGCTCTGACTCCCATGCTGGGGACCTTCAGTTGGAGGTTCCTGCTGTGGGATTAGTGCCAGCTATTAGTCTAATCAGTCTATTTCAGGGTTATTCTTCAGGCTGCTATAGGATAAGTGCAGTCATGACTCTGCTTCCTGAGCTTGGCAGAAATGGTTCTGGCTGTGAATGGTGGCTTTGTGTGTCTGCATGTTCAGGACTGGTGTCTCCTGTGAGCTCTTGACAGTTTTGGTTGCAGGCAGATGTAAAAAGGGGTGCAGGCTGCTCTGCTTGCAGGATATGTTAATTCTCAAAAGGGTGTTTTCAATGCTTTCCCTTGCAGAACCCTAACGCCAAACCCAGACCCACAGCCCAGGACTTGGCTGGATTTTGGGATCTCCTCCAGTTATCCATTGAAGACATCAGCATGAAGTTTGATGAGCTGTACCACCTGAAAGCAAATAGCTGGCAACTGACAGAGACACCAGAGAGAAAGGTGAGTGTGGGGCACTGCACAGTGGCCAGAGCAGCCTGCAGACATTTCAAGTATCTGTGTCTGCAAACAGATGCTTTCCAAGTGTTTTTCCGTCCTTCACCTGTGCAATCTCACAGGCTTGCAAGGTACTGAGGCCATTCCACTTGAGTAATAGTGGGAACAATTTTGTCCAAGGGGAAAAGGTGTTGGGATGGAGAGATCCCAGAGCGGTGAGCAGTGCTGCAGGGGCCTCTAGTGTTCCCAGCAGTGCATAAATGGGTATAACTATTCCTGGTGCCTGAATAGTGTAGAAAACAAGTGGAACTTTTGAAAATGCAGGAGAGGTTGTGTCCCTGGCACTACAGGTAAGGGTAGGAAGGACTGTGGTGCAGGTGAGGGTGGCATATTAAAATCTTGCAGTTCCATATCAGGTCATGTCTTCACACTGCCTGTGCTGTGCTCTGACCTACAGCTGGACCAGACACAGTTTGTGAACTCCAGGCTGCCTCACAAGGCTCCTGTACCATGGAAGCTGCATGGAGCTGTGTCAGGGGAGATTTAGGCTGGATATCAGGAAAAGGTTCTTCCCCCAGAGGGTGATCTGACTTGGGAACAGGCTCCCCAGGGTTTGGTCAGGGCCCCAGGGCTCCCAGAGGTCAAAGAGCATTTGGACAATGACTGTGGGCACAGGGTGGGATTGTTGGGGTTTCCTGTGTAGGGCCAGGAGTTGGACTCGATGGTTCTGGTTGTGAATCAGCAGCCTCTGGGTTGTGGACTGCCCATCTCTGGGAGTGTTCAAGGCCAGGTTGGATGGGGCTCTGAGGAACCTTGTCTAGTGGAAGATGTCCCTGCCTATGGCAAGGGGGTGGAAATGGATGATCTTCCGACTCAAACTATTCTGTGATTCCATGATCCTTGTGAGTCCCTTCCAACTCAGGACATTCTATGAGTGCGTGAAATGCAAAATGGCACGTCTCTAGAGACTGGCGCAGCTGTTTCAAGGGAGTGTCTTGCTCAGCACTGCTCCTGCTTCTGTCTCGTGACGCTGGATCTCGCCGCACAGCCCTCGCGCTGTAAGGTCAGGCCACGCGTCTGTCCGCACACGTTTATTTTAGGTTTGGGTTTTCCTTACTGTCTCCCTAAAGGAAGAGAAGAAACCACCCCCTCCAGTGCCAAAGAAGCCGACCAAGTCCAAATCCCAGCTGAACCGTGACAAAGGCTCCGACTCGGACAAGCAGCGGCAGGAGGCGCGGAAGCGGCTGATGGCGGCCAAGCGCGCGGCGTCCGTGAGGCAGAACTCGGCCACCGAGAGTGCCGACAGCATCGAGATCTACGTCCCCGAGGCACAGACCCGCCTCTGAGCACCGGGTGGAGCACGGAACCGGGTGGGTTTTATAAGTCATTAAAAAGGAAAAAAAGGTTCTCTCAAAACTAGTGTGATTTATTCAGTCTAGAGACGATGAGCCATCCTTGAAAAGGGCTCCTGAGTTGGCTTTTTTCTCTCAGCTTTAAGTAATGAAGATTTTAACAAAAAAAAAAATTACAAAGAAAAAAAAAAGAAAAAAATGCCCCTCGTTTTCTCCCTGGCTGTGGTGTTGCTGAACAGACTGGACAGACTCCTGGGAATTCCAGCCCCTCGACTTGGAACTTCAGTCTTTATACTTGTTCTATCTCATGAAAATGATTGGCTTGTTTACATGAAGAGGACAAAAGAAAACATGAAGCGTTGAGCACTTGCCATGCTGTGTTCTCCTCAGATCTGTTCTGCCCTTCTCATCCTTTATTTTTCCCTTCCCCTGCTCCCTTTCTCCCACCCTTTGCATGGCTGTGGTTCCCATGTTCCAGAGCCGCCTCTCCACAGAGAACACTGATCTGTGTGTACTCCTGCTGCACTCTGCCAGCCAGCAGCCTTCCTTGGGATGGGCAGGGAATGGGGGGGCAGGCAGGGGCCTGAAGCCTCTATTTATTGGAGGGAGAGGATGCCGGGGCCCATGGAATGTACAGAGGGGTTGAAATGCAGCCCATAAGCAAACGTGCAATAACCTGGCAAAGGGAGAAGGGACAGCGAGTGACCGATGCTGAGAGCTGGACCCCGCTCTGGGCACAGGAGCAGAGCTGAAGGACCACAGAGCACAAGCCACATCACTTTAATTTTTATCCCCTTCCCTTTCCCAAATTACTTTCCTTGAAT
>WEKX01020305.1:285416-295858 GCA_013390025.1 Pitta sordida
AGGGTGGGGGAGCGTGCTGGTGTGGGGGTGGGTGGTCTGTGTGTGTACAGAGAGGGGGGCAGGGGCGGCCACCGCCCTGTACGATGTGTACATATGCAAATATACACTTAGTAGTACCTGTATAGTAATTCCTACACACGTATACCTGCCCATGCACACCGTGCAGGTGTGACACGCCGCGGTGAGGGTGGGCAGATGTATAGCATATATTTTTACATGTACTATATCTAGATGTGTGTAAAAGTGTGTGTAAAAATATATACCCTGTGTGTAAGCAGATGACTATTTTTTCCTTATCTCCCTGCTCCCTGGGTAGAGGAAGGATTGCTAAATATTTTTTAGCCCATTTTTCCCTTTGTAGGTCTCCTTTTCTGGCTTCTCAGAGCCAGAGCTGCCACCATCCAATTCTTTGCCACCCCTTCACACTAAAGGTTTTCACCCTATCCTGAGGGATTTTGCTGGGGATTTTTTTTTTCTTCACATTTGAACAAGTTGGGAGATTGTGTGCTACTGTCATGGGGGTGGAGGTGGAATCCCAGAGGTTTCAGTGAGAGTATTAGTGATCCAGAAGGCAAAAAATAAATAAAAGTGAAATCCTGAATGCTGATGTCTGACCATTGTGTGCTGTCCACGGTTGTCCATGAGATGTTTCTGCCCACAGCCATAAACTCTCAGACATGGGGTCGGGCTCCTTTCAAAGCTTGGCTGGGATGTGATTCAAATTCAGCAGGAGGCTGAGGTGGGGGTCGGGCTCTTCTCCCAGGGCACAAGGGGTACGACCAGGCGAAGCAGCCTCAGGTTGTGCCACGAGCCATTCAGGGTGGATATTAGGAAAATTTCTTCATGGAAAGGGTGTTCAGGAGTGGGCTGTGCTGGGGTGAGGGTGGAGTCCCTGCCCTGGAGGAGTGGATGTCACACCCGGGGCCAGGAGCTGGTGAGCACAGGGGGATGTGGCTGAAGGTTGGACTCTTACCTTGGAGACCCTTTCCTGACCAGAACGATTCTGTGTGGGTGGAAACACTACAACCCTCCCAAAAACCTGACAGGGCAGCAAAGATGCAGCTCTAGGAAATACCATAGAAATATGTTTGGGTTGGGTGGTTGGCTCTGGTTTTTTTGTTTTATTTACTCTTCCTCACGTAGCTGAGGCTGTCACTGGGCTCTGTCCTTCCCTCCAGGCCAGGTCCAGCATCGCCAGGCCAGGGGCTCCAGGGAACCTGTGCCCACCAGCCCCTCAGAGAGGAGAGGTCACAGTTAACTGCCCCTGGCCCGTGGGGGGCTTGTGAGGGGCTGTTCTGCCCCTGCCGCAGCCTCGTGGGGGCACCTACCCCAGTGTTCCTGTGCTCGCGGTGGGTGAGCATTATACATACCATTTCTATTAGTTGCATAATAATAAATAAAAATAATGTGATTATTTGTATTACATATTTGTATTATGATACCAATTTTACACGATATTTTAAATTATATTAAAATTGCCTCTACACCTTCATAAATGCAGTTACATATATTAAAATACATACACATACCTACAAATAGAGGTGAAGTGTCATGTATGTATATATATGTATATATTTTAAAAATATAAATACATATATGTATAAATGTATAACCAAGAAAAATGCGTTTTTCGTATTTAAGCACATAAAGACATAAAACCATAAAATGTGTAAATATAAACACATTTTATACAACTGTGTGTATTCTGATAGCCGAGGCCAGAGGGGGAACTGCCTGAAGTCACGTGGGTGTCGTGGTGTCACGAGGTTACTGTCAGCCAATCACGGGCTGCCGTGACGTTTAACAAAATGGCTGCGCCCTGTCGTAAGATGGCGGCGACACAAAATGGCCGCCCCCAGCGGAGCCGCGGGAGTGCGGCCTTGTGTCAAATGCACTTCCGGGATATGTGGGCGGGGCCGCAGGCCCGCCAACCAATCGCAGCACAGGATGTGACAGCTGCGACAAATGGCCGTGAGGCCGCTGAGGGGGTGGGCGGGGCCTCTGCCAACCCCGCCCCCGCCGCCCCGGACCGGAGGGAGAGGTCTGTGTCCGGGGTTCGTGTCCGGGATCCATGTCCCGGATCCGTGTCCGGGCTCCGTGTCCGGGGTCCGTGTCCCCCGGGGCCGCAGGCCGGGCTCTCGCAGGTGACACTCGGGCTGTTTCCCGGGGCTCCCCCGAGGGTCCCGTGTCTCTGGGGATGCCCCGGCCCCGCTCGCTGTGCCCCGCTGTCGCTGCGCTGTCCCCCGTTCCCGGACAGGGCTCCGGGGCTGCACCGGCGCGGGGACCCGAACCCCCAGCGGGGAGAGGGACACGATGCTCGACCCCCTTGTGCGTGTTTTGGGGCAGTGTCGGCAGCGATGTGAGAGGGGTGAAACCTGGCAGAGCTGAGGGTGTTCAGCTGGGGAAGAGAAGGATCCTGAGAGACCTTCGAGCTCCTTCCAGAGCCTGAAGGGGCTCCAGGAGAGCTGGAGAGGGACTGGGGACAAGGGATGCAGGGACAGGACACAGGGAATGGCTTCACACTGACAGAGAGCAGGGTTAGGTGGGACATTGGGTAGAAATTGTTGGCTGTGAGGGTGGTGATGCCCTGGCACAGGGTGCCCAGAGAAGCTGTGGCTGCCCATCCCTGGGAGTGTCCCAGGCCAGGTTGGAGCAATACAGGACAGTGGGAGGTGTCCCTGCCCATGGCAGGGGGTGGGACTGGATGGGATTTAAGGTCCCTTCCAACCCAATCCATTTGGTGCTGGTATTAAGTACCAAAGTGTGGCATTAACGAGGCTGGTGAGTAGCCGGGGCATGGCTGCAGGGCCGGGGCAGGGCAGGGGGTGCAGCTGCCTGGCCTCCTCCTGGCAGCAACAGTCCCAGCTGCTGCCCTGGGAGGCAGTGGAGGGTTGGGGGGTGTCAGGAGGGTCAGACTGATGTCCCCATCCCCGGTAATGCTACTCAGTGCTGTCTGTGCCCCACCAGCTGTGGCACCATGTCCTGAGGTTCCTGAGGTTGTGCCCGTCCTGTGTGGGGCTAAGTGGGTGGCACAGGCACCTCTGTGCAGCTCAGGAGGTGCTGCTTGAGGTCACAGGACAGGCAGCAGACCTGGGTGACACGAGCTGTGGTTCACCCCGCTATGGCCCTCGGTGACTTTGCAGACCCCTGGGGTGGGCTGGCAGACCCTGCCCTGGCTGAGTCCTGGCCCCAGCCCCCATTCCCCCTAGGAACGTCCCTCATTCCCGTCTCACATCCCTCAGCACAAGCACAAAGCACCAACCGCCTGTGGAGGGTGAGGGACACCCTGCTCCTGTTCCTGACACCTCCATCCCTCCCCAGCTCCATCCCGAGCCCCTGCAGGTCACTGTACGGCCCAGGAAGCCAGGGGTGAGGGGACTGCAGGGGCTGGGGCTGGCCCCCACTGCACCCCCACCGCGGCAGAGGCAGAGATGTCTCACAGGGCATGGAGCTGGCACAGACTGCAGCCCTGAGCTGGTGTGGGTGAAGCCATGAGCAGGTGAAATGCCATCAAGCACACTCCTGGGGAGGTGGGGCTGGTGACCCCCAGCGCACCCCGAGCCCACCCTGCTGCAGTGCCTGTGCTGCTGGTCTGTCACAGTCCCCAGACACAGAGAACGACCTGAGGCTGGAGGTTGGGAGGTGGCGGGGGTTAGACTGGATATTAGGAAAAGGTTCTTCCCCCAGAGGGTGGCTGGGCACAGGAACAGGCTCCCCAGGGGTTTTGGTCACAGCCACAAGGCTGCCAGAGCCCAAGCACTCTCAGCACTCTCACCCTGTGCCTGGACAGCACTCTCAGGCACAGGGTGGGACTGTCTGGGGATCCTGTGCAGGGTCAGGGGTTGCACTCAATGAGCCCTGCCAGCACAGGATCTCTGCCTCACACAGAGCCTTTAGTCCATTCCCTGTCTGCTGTGGCAGAGCTGGCAGGAGTTGCTGCTCTGTGAGACCCACACACCCCACCCAGGGCTCCTGCCCCTGGAACTGTGCTGACTCACCTGTCCATGCAAACCAGGAGGGAGGACAAAAACACACCAAGTCCTGCTGCTGCCCAAGGCTTTCTGGCTCCCAGCAACGGGATCAGACACGGTGGGAAGTGAGCACATATATGATTCCAAAGGGCAGAGGGTAAGCAGAGAGCTGTGCCAGGTGCTGGCCCCGTATTCCCACTCCCATCAATGTTCCAGCTCCAAAGCTTCTTTAGGTGAGTGGCAGGATGTGTGGGGGGAGTTGGAGGAGGGGGGGGAGGATCAAGTGAGGCACCCACAAATGACACAGTCAAGTCTGATACACAGCTCATACTTAAAAAAAAAAAACCAATCCAAACCAACAACTAAAAAACCTTTTATTTGACAACAGAAAAACAAACAAAAATATATTTACAGTAGTTTGTGGGGTTTTTTCTGCATAAATTTCACTCCAATAATCCCTGCTCTCCTCATTCTTTTTGGTCCATCCCACAGAAGCAGCACCAGCTCCTGGCACTGGCACAGCCCTGGGGGAAGGAAACCACTTTGGTTTGACTGGGGCAAGACACGGGGAGGAGGCCAAAAAGCCTCTCTCTCCCTGAGGGGAGGGACAGAGCTGCAAGGGAGTGCCAGGGCGAGGGGCTACCCAGAAACAAGGGAGAGAGTCCCAAAATTCAGGGCTTTCACCAGAAAGGAGGAAGAGGGCAAAGTCTGGTGGTGAGGAAGGGGATGGTCACAGGCACACAAGGGGCACCCACCCTGCCCAGTGCCAGAGCCATCCCAGCACTGCTCGGGGACGTGTGGCCAATGTGGCACACCTTGGGAAGCCAGGATCTCCCTTTCCCCAGGCACCTTCTCTCTGAAGAAACAGGGAACACCAGTCCCTCAAATCAACGCTTTTCCCTTCCAGCACCGCTGGCTCCAGACACTGCAGGGCACCAGGTCCCGCAGCCATTACCAGCTCTACTCATGTAACCCATCAGGCTAATTACCTGTTATTAGTGTTTCTTGGGACAGGTGACACAGTGCATTCGCAGCACAATTAACTTACACCTTACACCAGCAATGCCTTGGCCCCGGGACCTGAGCAGCATCCAGGACAGCAAGCGATGCCCAGCCAGCTCGGAGCCACCTCAGAGCCCCCGAACAGCCGAGGCCGGGCTGGCGGGACGAGCAGCTCCCAGCAGACACACCAGTTTGTCACTAGAGGTCCCCAGCACGGCACAGCCACACTCGAAGAGCAAAAACCGGAGAGGGGACAGGGAGCAACAGCTCCATCCTCAGCCTTCTCGGTGTAGCTCACCAGCGCTCGGCTCATGAGGCACCACTGCTTCCCATGAGCCGCACTTGCAGAACGCACTGACCATGCCCGCAGCACGCCCCTTTCCAGAGGTTAAAGAAAAAAAAATAAAAATTTAAAGAAAATTCCCAGTCTCAGCTCTGTCCAGCCTGCTGTCAGCACCTCGCAGGCTTGGCAACACACTCACTGCTCCAGACACGACGTGCACACATTCAGCAGGAACTCAAGGTATACACAGGGAAGTTCTGGAAATGCTTACAGATGGAAAAAAAATCATGTAATAAATCACAATTAAAGGGAAAATGTTTAAAAAAAAACTTGCTAAACAGCACCACAGAGATTTCTACTGGCAACATCCAGAACACCATAAAATGGAAGAGGAGGGTCCCATTTTTCCCATGTAATGAAATGCTCCAGGTTTCCTGTTCGTCTGTGCCTTGTCTTTCCCTGGGCAAGGAAGGGCTCTTGGTCAGGACCAGGAACCAGAAACAAAACAAAATGGAAAAAAATAAAGAGGGAGGGGAAAGAGATCAGAGACTTGTCAGAAAAAGCTTTTCATCCATAGTCCTTAAAATAGACACAAACGTTAAAAAAAGTAGGGTCTCTCTCTCTCTCCCTGAAGAAATGGTGCTGGCTGGACCCTTGTTTGCAGGAGAGAAGAAGAAGTCAGCAGGTTTTCCAGGGAAGCTCTACAGTGATGGCTCCGGCAGCGCAGCAGGGACAGGTCAGCACCGCCACAAGGGTCTGGTCACAACTGTCACCTGGGGCACCATCCTTGACGGCCAGGGCACCTCTCAGCAGGAGGATGGCAGGATGGGACAGTCCTTCCTCTCCCTGCTTGGCTGACGAGAGACACGGGAACCCCCTGGGAGACCGGAGTCCACTTGTGGGATGGGCTGGTCAAGGTTGCGTGAGGCCAGGAGGGTCAGGTACCCTGAGGGAAAGGGCACCGTGCAGGACCTGGCCCAGGGGTTATTTGGAGGCTTCTGGGGACTCGGTGTGGGGGCACAGGGGCAGCTGCCCGCTCTGCCGCTGCCGCTCCAGCTCAGCTGCTTTCTGCAGAGCCACCTCCACCAGCAGCTGGAAGCTGCTGAAGTCGTCACCGAAGAGCTCAGGGGGTGTGGGGGGTGGCGTGTTGAAGAGTCCGGGGGTGGGGCTGGCAGCCTCAGCCCGTGCCAGCAGGGTCAGGGTGCTGCCAGTGGCACCCACTGGCACTTTGGGGACAGGGTCCAGCTCTGCTCGTGGGCCGGGGGGCTTCTCCCACTCGGGGCTGTGGGCGCTGACCACTGCCAGGGTCTGGGCCGGGTGGCACAGTACCTGCGGGCACACGGACATCGACAGCACCTTGGAGGCTCCCGTGGGCCCCCCAGGAGGAACCACCAGCACCCCGGAGCCTGCCCCTCGTGGCAGGGCCACGTCACCAGCTTTGCCCCCTCGGCGGGAGATGGTGAACTGGTTGGGGTCCTTCCCATCCTTGCGCAGCATGTCTGGGAGCAGCCGCCTCCGGGCATTGATGAACCAGTTGCAGATCTGGGAGGAGAGAGTGGCACAGCAGGGTCACCCTGGGGCTGCCACATGGGCTCAGCACCGGCCAGGGAGCTACAACCCCAAATCAAGCCAGAAGCAGCTCTCCCAGACCCAGCAAACAGCTCCCACACACCCCAGCTCCCACAGGTCCCCCCAGGCCCTGTACCTCCTTCCCGTGGGGCTCCAGAGAGGCAGAACTGCTGCTGGCACCCACGGAAACCCCAACACTGGCTGCTTCCTGCCTGGCACTGCCTGCCTGGGGCAGTCCCTTCCTCCCTGCACCCTGTCCCAGCTGCTCACAGGGCAAGACCCCCCCCCAGCCCTGTCAGCCCACCCTGCAGTGACACCAGGACATGCTCTCCATTGCAGCACACGGGGTGAGAACAGCACAGTACGACTGCGGTGGCTCCTGAGCCAAGCTGCCCCCCAGGAAAGGATGGGCTCGGTGCTGTCCCCCCACTGCAGCCCCAGAATACCAGTACCTGCCTGTGCCCAGGTTCAGGCAGGTAAAGTGGGCTAGCAGGATCCCAGTTCATGCCAAAGGCTCTTCCAGACAGCTGCACACCCCTCTGGCAGCCCTTCAGAACCTGGCCACCAGCAATTCAGCCTCAGCCATGGATTGTTGCAGCATCTTTATATAAAATGCTACATTAAAATAACTGCCTTCTTCCTAGAAAATAGTTAGAAGACAATAAATCAGGGGGGAAATGCCTGATCTTTCCTAAATCAACTACACTATGGAAAATATTTCCCCTAAGGAGAGAAAACTTACCACAACTTCAATCACAGTAAGATCTCAGTTGTAATTTTTTTGTCTTTAAGACAATATTTGGCATTAAAACTCTCAAATACACCAGTCTCACTCCCTTTTCCCTTCCAAACTCCCTCCCTTGCAAGCTTTAGCCAGGGCCCTTTGATATGATCCTGTGATCCCATGGCCATCCGCTGCTGTGACCCCCAACCAGAGGGCTGCACTCCCAACAAAAATCCTGACCAACTCCAGAATGCTGAGAATCCCCCAGAGTCCTGCCTGTCACCTCCACCAAGGTCCTTCTAGCTTTCAATTCCCGTTGGAGAACTCAGCACACATAACCTCTGCTGACACAACGTGGTGTCACCCACCCAGGAGCTGGGATATGCTCTGGCTTTGAAGTAGTTCATTGTTTATTTAACCAGGGCCATCCCTTTCCCCAGGGCCATCCCTTTCCCCATCGCTGTCCCATCCCTTTGGTCAATGTCTGTTCCTCCACCACTGCAAGAGCAACATCCCCAGCACAGGGAGGAAAAGTCCATCCATCCCGAGTCAGCAGGGAACAGGCTTGGAAAGCTGCTGACCAGGAAGCCTCAGTGGGAGCAGGTGCCACTTTCTTACCTCCAGACTTTCTGCAAGGGAAGCATGTGGATTCCTGGTTTCCCTGATCCCTGGTGCCAGTGCCTGGCTCCAGCTCCCCAGGCCACTGGAGTGGGCACGGGGCTGCACAGAGAAACACCTTGGGGGTGGGCAGGCTGCAGCCAGAGGCCCTTGGAGGAATCAGGTCAGCACCAACAGACTGAACCCCACAGCCACACCATGGGGTGTCCCACCCCTCCAGCATCCCTATGGCATCCTGCTGCATCCCCTCAGATGGACAGAAATCCCGATGGCAAATATCCCTCAGCTGGTCCTGGGAATGTCACCAGACTGGGACGCCCTGCCCGGGGGTACAGGGGCACCCCCCTCAGGGGCAGACACTGGCTGTGACAGTCCCTGTGGGCAAACAACAGCCAGCACATGGCAACACACCTCAACACAAGCCCATGTGTGTGCCAACGCCCTCCTGGGTCCCCCAGGGCTCAGGGCACAGACAGTGCCAGTCCCACAAGCCCTGGGGTAACCTCGTGTGCCAGGCACTGCCATGACAACCTGGGACAGGACAAGCTCAGGTTCCCACAGCCACAGACCCATCGCTGCCTTGATCCCTTCCCAGGAGCTCCAGCCTTTCCCCAGAGCAGCTACCGGACACACATTTGTGGCACAGGCAGCACTTACAGAAATACATTAAAATGAGTAAGTAAGTTTGCCTTGCTGGCCAGGAAGAGGGAAAGCAGACAGCCCCTGCCCACACTCCAGTGGCCAGGCCAGGCCAGATGACCAGGACTAGACTGAGCACAGGGACAGGAGTCCAGAGGTGCAGAGGAAGCTCCAGGAAAGGAGTTCAGCTGCAGTGTTGCTGCCCCTTGCCTGCTTCCCTGCACCCCACTGTGCCCCCAGAATCACAGAACAGAGCAAAGTCCCGGTTCATCTCCCCTTCTGCCAGACTGGGAGGGGGGGACTGGGGCCTGGGGAACACAGGGCTGTGCATGGAGCACAGGGACAGGCAGATGCAGGCAGCTCTCCCAGGCACCCTAACCACCAAAGCAGGAAAGACAAGAGAGCAGGAAGGACAAGCACTGCTCACCCCCAGGGCTGACCAGGGCTCCTGCCTGGGCACCCACCACAGTGCCACAAGGAGAGTATCAGCCAGGAGCAGGACAGTGACTCCTGCACAGGAGTCCCTGCCTGGGCTCCCCTTAATGTAACTGGGGTTGCACAGGCCAGGCTCCCAGTGTAAATGGGGCTGGGTGGGCCAGCCAGTACTTAAAAGCCCACTAGGCTCAAAGCTCAACCCCACTTCTTCCTTCTGGGATGGTTAAAATCACAGAACAGCCTGAGTTGGAATGACACCCACAATGATCAGAAAGTCTAACTCTTGGCTCCACACAGACTCAGGGCTGTCTTCTGCTCACAGCTGTGTGCAGAGGGTGGTCACCCTGGCCTCTGCTGAGCAACAGGATAAAATAGCGTTCCCTAAAATCCTCTTGGCTGTGCAGCTTTTACTAACAGGGTATTGTTCAGCCTGTCCCTGGTCTAGTCCTTCCTCCATCTTCTGGCTAACCAAAATGCTCTGCCCCAGCACTGCCATAAAGCTGGTCCCCGGGGGCTCAGACACCTCCCCAAAAGAGAACCCCTCTCACATAGGTGATTTTGCCCAAGGTCCCCTCCCTTGTCTCCTCGCTGCCCTTCAGAGGTGAGTGGTCCCAGAGTGGGGTTCTTGGTGGGGTTCTCCTGTCCCACGCAGCACGACAGTGTCCCCAGCAGTGTCCCCAGCAGACTGGGCTGGCTCCTACCTGCAGCACAGAGAGGCTGGTCTGCCCCGAGAGGCTGAGCTTCTCCTGCTCCGAGGGGTAGGCATTGAAGCGGTGCTCATACAGCCAGTCCCGCAGGATCTTCACAGACTCCTTGGGAAGGTTGCCCCTTCTCTTCCTCTTGGACTGCGAGGGGTCGGGGGATGTGGCGCCGTCCTCCTCCCCCGGGTCACTGTCCGACATGGTGGAGCTGCCCGCGGGTCCCTCCTGGATAAAGCCTGCCGGGGGGAGCCAAAGGGAACATCAGGCGGTGTCCGGCCGGGGGAGGCGATACGGGTCCCACCGAACCCCCACCCCCTCCAGCTGGGGGTCTCCCCAACTCTGGGCCTGGCCGGAGGGGAATCCAGAGGCAAACACCCCCAGGGACAGGGGAGGAAAGGGGACAAGGGACCGGCACCGGAGGGACAACAGAGGCACCGAACTGAGTGTGGGGAGTGTGGGGGAGTGCGGGGACACTGGGGGTTTGGGGGCATTCGGGGTTC
>WEKX01020306.1:0-21060 GCA_013390025.1 Pitta sordida
TAATATTCTGTGTGATTCTGTGTAGTAGAGGTCAGCTGCTCCAGTCCAGCCAGATCCTTCCATCAGACAAGGAAATCCTGGCCACTCAGAGGTTTCGGTTTAAAATTCAGCCATGAGGTGGTGGCAGGTGTTTGCAGCGTTCCCTGCAAGCCCGCTGGCGGCAGGCAGAGGGCGAAAGGCTGTGGATTTATATCTGTGAATCGTTCACATGGGCTCTGCCATCAAGGATGCAGCTGGGCAATCTGCTGCTGCTGGTGGCAGAGGCACTGCCAGGGGCCCCTTTCTACCCACTGGATTGTGGTGGGCACAGTGGCTCCATCAGAGCAAGAGCTGGAGCTGGGACAGGGCAGCCAGCAGCTCCCGTAGGCCCATCACCAGAAGAGGGAGGCCTAGCACAGCCCCGCAGCAAGCAGCTGTAATAAACTGTTGACACTGTGTAACCTTTCCAGCACTGACAAGGGAGAGAACTCTGGTCAGTCCCCGAGTTAGAGAGAGGCACTGGCCCCCTGCCCCACGGGATATGCATGTCTCACCCCCTGGCACTGCAAAGGCACTCAATGAGCATGCAGACCTGTCCCATGCTCACATGACGCAGAAAAACTCCGTGAAGAATCGAGAAGTCTGTGGCAAGACCACCTGCATGTTCTCTTCCAATCAAGGAGAGAACCTTCGGTTGCAAAACATCTGTTGTACACTGCACGGTTAACAATAAACTCTTACCCATGTTAACTTTGTGGGTATATTGATGAATATATTTGAAATTCCCTTCTGAGTAAAATCAACAAAAGATATAAATTACTACAACTCCTTAACAGAGCTAATCTTGCCCATTACTTATATGGTTAATCTCTGAACATTCTCTATTTAAGTCTCCACATTAGCCAAGAGTCACTACATTTTATTACTGACTAAAGAATTCACAACCCTACTTTTAAGGCAGATAGTTAGGTCTTCTCTTGTAGGATTAAGTTAAATTAAAGAACATGGAAGGCTAATTTAGAGAAAACTAGAACAGAAGTCAGGTTGTAATGTACAATTATCGGAACTCATTCTTTCAGTCACACTTCCAAAGTGACAAATACAATGATTTCATCTCTGCTTCTTAACTCAGTCCTCAGAAGGACAGAACAGATAAAGATTGTCTGGGAATACATAAAAAAGCGGACATAGCTGAAGATCAAGTGAGAGAAACAAAGGAACTGTCAAGTTTCAAAGAAGTACAGCAAGTTGAACCAGATCAAATTAGAAGAGAAATCAAATGCAGACAACAGACTTGGTGAATTTCTTCTTAATAGTCATTCTGAATAAAGTGTTGAAAATGTCAAAATTTGAGAAGTTAAAAAAAATCGTACTAGCCAAAGCTCAAGTGAATGAAGCACTATAGCTTCAGACGAGAGTACAGCAAAACCTGGAAAGCAAAGAATAGCAACATTCAATATTGTTGAAGATGCCATGTTTAATTGTTACAGTGTATCTGCAGGAGTCTATTACATTCTTTCATGGAATTAAAGGTGAAGTAACAGCTGTCCTCAAATCAGAAACCTAAAACACAGGCATCCTCTCAGAGCAGAAGTAGACACCAATGCACATTGTCTCATGAGAAAGAGTCCATATGCATGTCTCAGAGGGAACACTCAAAGCAGGAACAGACCGAAGAAGAAAAGTTGCTGTAGCTAAAGGCACTTCTTCCAAACAAATGAGTTTGCACCAAGAAATGTAATTCCAACACCATTGTTTTCTCATGAAAATAAGGCTTAAGAAGACAGAGTAACATACCAGGAAAAGGGAGTGTTCATTCCTTGCCTTTTTAAACTCCAGATTTTCCTGCCCTCCCCCATCAAACATAAAAAGAGAGGATTAGAAATATTACTACATTTCAGAAATATTCTTCTAAAGGACACCGTGAAACCTTCTGAAATGGCATTTCATACCTGCAATCATCTATTTGCACCAGAAATCGTACTATATCTTGATGACCTTTCAACACAAGGAGCTCCGTGTAAGGATTCTGTATTTGTTCTTCACCAATTGTCTGCACAGAGGATTTCTAAAATTCATAAAAAAGGAATTAAATTAATTTTGAATTGATACAATTATTTTCATCAGGTTGTTGTAATGTCTGACATTCTACATAAAGACTCATGTCAAGCTTCTGCCTCAATGAAAACCATTACAAAATATAATTTCTTACTACAGACAACCCTCTTCCACTTCGCGCCCCTAAGATGTGGCTTCACATCTTAGCAGCGTGATTTTTCAGCGATTAAGGAGGCTCCTTTGCACAACTGCACATGCAGAACCTGGCACATATTAATATTCAATTAGACGGTCATGAATATGCAAATCAAGCCACACAGCTGCCGCAGCGGCTCTACCACTTCCCCCTTCCCGGGCATGGTAGCAGCGGCGGGTCTGCCAGTTCCGCCCCCCAGCACAGCAGCAGCTCTGCCACTTACGCACCCCAGCACGGGCGCCCCAGCAACCAATACACAGGAATGCAGTGCCAAAACAGTGCCGAGGCTCCGTGTGAGGGTGCAGGGCAAATCTGCATATTAATGAACTGCCATTCTACATGGACAGAGGGCTTCACAGGAGACAAACAAGACCTGTGGTACCATGGTATAGGAAATCCGACTGTATTTCAAGTAAATAACAGCTTCCTATAGCATGTATTTAGAATTACAATATAGCATTTTCTGTCTCATAAAACACTTTGCACTGCTTTAATCACTGATACAGCATTTATACAGCAAGATGAAAATGCAGTTTAGTTATGAGCTGTCACGTGGAGCCAACTTCATGACTCAATTCACCATAGATTCAGTTTTTCATTAAATTACACCTCTTATGAGAGGTCAGTGAACCTCTCATATATTTCATCTACTGTTCAATTTTAAAATCCTACATAAAGACAACATATTTAAAACAAATAAGAACAAATGCTGTTCTGTTACATAATATAGAAACCATCCATTGGTCCTCTCTTCACAAAATACGAAAGCAAACCACTTAAAAAAACATAGAAAATAACTAATCATTTTACAGAACAGCATTTGCAATTATCCCCAACTAGACTATTAATCAAAAAGACAATCAATCACTTGGAGCAAGCTGATCACCAGGCAGGGTCAATAAAATACTGCATAGAAATGCAGTTTTAAGGCATAATAGTCCTGCTGATCTCAAGAATCAGTTTGTTTCAAGACAACTTTTTTGTAATTTGTGTCTTACATATTCTGGAACAACACACTATTAGACACTATTTTTTTAATAAACAATCTAACCAGCTCAGCAGTAACTCAGTGACAGCACACTCCTGGTTCTAGATTTATTTTACACAGCAGTCAATATAATTCTACATCCAAGACTGTCTCTTCTTTGAGGAATTTATCATAGTGATGAGTGTCCCCATCTCTCATGTGGGAGACAGGGGTTTGATTCCCACCAGGGAGGCAGTGGTGTTGTTTAGGAGCTGGACTCAATGATCCTTGTGGGTCCCTTCCAACTCAGAATATTCTGTGACTTCAACACAACCTACACTGTAGAGCAGTAACTTCTAAACTGTACAAAATGCAGCACACACAACAGGTAGCACTGTTGTGCTACAACGGTGAAAATGTAAAAAAAAACATATTATCCAGGTAAGAAAAACATATTATCCACAGAAAATTGATTATTTTCTTGCTGGATTAATAAATTATTTTCTATTATTGCGACATCTGTACCATGACAGTACTCTTCAGACTGATAAAGCCAATAAATAGTGAAAAGCAACTCACGTTTCTATTAAAAAGGAAGAGTTCTTAACTTTTAAATTAAGTTCTCGTGATTTTATTTTGGCTTTGTGCTATCTAGTGCCTTTCATGAAGCAACTGTTCCACATTTTATGCAGTTACACGTGAATAGCCGTTTCTATTTAAAATAACGGAAGTAGAATCTGCACAGTTATAAAGAAATGCTGGATGAACATGAAAACTTGTGAGTTTAGTGGTGAACAGCTAATTAAAGCATGTGTTCACAAAAAAAAAAAAAAAAAAAAAAAAAAAAAAAAAAAAAAAGGGAAAAAAAAAANAAGCAAATCCTAAGCAAATCTCAGTATATTTGCAAGGTTGTACACAGGAAACATACATTTACAAAACAATTGTAGCACCACTTTGAAAAACTCAGAATTTGTATCATTAACATCCCAATTCTACAGGTTATTTTTGCTTCCTATTTAGTACAAGAGAATGACACTTCTTTTGAACAACATGTCAAATCTTAATTCTAACAATGCCTGTGAATACAGGAAGGTTCAGTGCTGATGAGGTACTACATGTAAGAAATAAAAAACCATTTTTTCCTCCACGACTGTTCCACAACAAACTATGCTCTACTCAGATCTTCACTAATATTTACCAAAGTGTGGGATTACAGGAGCATTCCCTCTCTGAAGAAATCTATTTTTTTATATAAACTACAGTCTTACATCTCCATTCACTGGTTACAGGTCTTGTGAGGGTCCTGCAAATCACCCAGTCCGTAAGCATGAATATGCACATAGGCCACACTCATCACCCCATCCCTTCCCGCTCTGGAGCCCTGGGGAGCACTCCCCACAGCCTCTCACAGCACGGGGGAGCAAAAGGAGGCATTTCTAAGCCCTCTCCAACTGGGGAGACCCCAGAGAACCCCCGGGCTTCCCTTCCGCCATGCTGCCGCTTTCACCGCTGCCACCACCGGGCCACTGCCACCACACGATTGCATTGCTGCCATGGTGGGGAAGCTCACCCTGGGGCTGCAGTGGGGCAGGGGCTCAGCAGTCTCCGCTCACACTCTGCTGGCGCTCCCCAGAAAGGTGCTGGCAGGGATAAACGATTGAGAGCACCACACGCCAGGACATTCAGGAGGAAAAGCGGTGGGACACCCTGGTCCAGGCAGGTGGGGCAGAGGGGGAAGGGGAGGCTAGCTCATGCCACAGTTCCTATGGAGGAAGCTGCAGCGCTGCAGGAGTGCTTTCCCTAAGGCTACATATATCACCAGCTGCCCTGGGTGCCAGGCACCAAGTGTGCAGCCCCTGGGGACACAGAGCACTTGGTGTGGGAGAAGAGGAGGCTGAGGTGGTCTCATTGCTGTCTACAGCTACCTGAAGGGAGGTTGCAGTCAGGTGGGTGTAAATCTCTTCTCTCAGGCTGCCAGCACCAGAACAAGAGGACATGACCTTAGGCTACATGAGGGGAGGTTTGG
Source organism: Pitta sordida (assembly GCA_013390025.1). Classification (NCBI taxonomy): domain Eukaryota; kingdom Metazoa; phylum Chordata; class Aves; order Passeriformes; family Pittidae; genus Pitta; species Pitta sordida. The sequence continues at coordinate 5,227 of WEKX01020306.1, forward strand.
ACTGGATGTTAGAAAGAGCTTTTTCACAGACAGCGTGATCTCTCAGTGGAATGGTCTGCCCAGGGAGGTGGTGGAGTCACCATCCCTGAAGGTGTTTAACAACAGACTGGATGAGGAACTCAGCGCCATGGTCTAGACGATGGAAGGCTTGGATGGATGGAGCATGGTGCCCATGGCTCCAGGGTTGTGTGTTTGATCTCTGGGAGGGCATTTGCTTGGGAGTTGGACTAGATGATCCTGTGGGTCCCTTCCAACTTGGAATAACCTGTGAATCTGTGAACCTGTGCTTGGATTCTGCCGCAGTTAGCACACCTATCAGCACTGCCTCCCCCACCTGTAGCCATGGAAACAGTAACACAGACACGCAGAGACATACAGGCAGTCCCTGCTCGCACTCCACAGGCACTCCCCAGAAAGGCGCTGGAGGGAGCAAACACTTGAGAGCACCTCACGTCACGGCACCTCGGGGGAGAAGCAGTGGGACACGCTGCTCCTGGCACAGGCAGTGCTGTGGGTGTACGCACCGTGTGTTATAAACCTTCCCTTCGGTGTAACCTCCGCAACACTCATAAAGGAGCGAACTGTGGCTGCCCTCAGCAAGAAAGAGGTGCTGACCGCCCACCTATCCTGCGGGGGCGTGCACCATGAATAGCCAATTAATATTTGCTGAGAAATATTCCGCCAATCTGTGAAGACACAAATCAGTAGGCACGAATTTGCAAGGTATTACTGTATTAATTGAAATCTCTTGTAGCAACACCAATTTTTTAAAAGTGAAAGCAGGATGATGACGCTAATGGGAGCTATTCCCAACTTGCATATTTTTATACAGGACCTGTAAGCATTACTATGGTAATCAGTAAAAAACGCCAAAATATTCATCTCAATCTCGTAACTTCCTGTAAAACTCCAGGACTTTCAGAAGAAATTCACCAAAAACATGGATACAGGAGTACACATCCATACTGGTCTGTGGATCATAAAGCATGATAAATTAGCTTCCATGGACCCTGATGTTCCCGCACTTAGATGATCCCATTACCAGAGCCATTGTGCCTAAAAGGAACACCATGGCCATCAGCTGAAGAGATCCACGGGCTTAAGTCTAAATGACTTTCACTTCCACAGCAAAAAACAGAAACAGGCAAGGCAGAATTTACATTTCATGAACTCAGGACAGCTTGGCCAGAGGCTTTCTCTGTTCACACAGTGCAATGCCACTCTTAACACATCCCCCTGAAGTCACAGCACATGAAACATACACGCTAAGCCAACAGTCCACACACTGCTATGGACTTCACTACAGTCAGCCCCCAGGTTTCCATGGGTGAACAGGTTCGTGGAGAAAGTGCGAACCCAGTGAATCGCAGAGAGAACGAACTCTTGAATATGAAATTAAGCCATGCCTATAGCCATGCCCCCTCCACCAATGAGCTCTATAGGGTGGTCCTGGGAGTGCCATGCGCCCTGTTGCACCTCAGGAAAGCAAACCAAATGCCTTTTGCCCCTTCCCAGCAGGGGAGTTCCGGGGAATCAGGGAACACCCTGCGGCCGTGCTGTCCCCGTGGAGAGTCTTGGGCTTCTGCTGCTGCAGTAGCGGCAGCACTGTCAGGCTTCCAACCAACCACAGGTCTCTGACAAACCTCCCTCGGTGGTGGTGGGCTGAGGACCCAGCATGGGGCTGTGGTCCCTCCAGGAGGAATGCAGGGAGCTCAAAGACTGTGTTCACAATGCATCAGATAGATTTGCAGATTTGCCCACACCAATACGGCAGCCAATAGGATAACTGGCAAAAAAGCAAACTGTATTTCAACCTGAGAAGTGCGGGGCTCACAACACTTGGAACTCAGAGGAGGAATCTGGCCGTCCATTCCCTTCCCCTGCAAGTGGCAGGAGCTCGAGCTGTGGGCTACGCCACAGAGGAGAGGTGTTCTGCACTGTGAGCTTGACTGGGCTACACTGGGGAGGAGAGGCGTCCTGTGCCAAGAGCTCAGCTGGGCTCCGTCTTGCCAGCCCTGGCCCCGTCACTGCCAGGACAGTGAAGGCGTGAGTGGCAGCTGCCATAGCCACACCAGAGTCAGCATTAGGTAGGGTTACCGCCACTTAGGCAGTTAGGTTACCGCTGGTTAGGTAGCTGCCACACTGGCAGCTGTGTTGCCTTGGCAAGGGGACCGGGCTGTTCTGTTCTGTCACCAGAGAAGGCAAGCGCTGGCTTGCAGCAGTGCCTACAAAAAACTTTTCCACTCCCCTTAGTTCAACTGTGTGGTATGTGCCAGCATCCCCAAACTGGTGTGTGCCCACCCATAGGGCATTCCAGCTGCCGCTCAACAGGTCTCGAAGCCTAACAGTCCATGCCGGGAAGTTTTGATCCCCATCCCATGCTGGAGAAGCAACCAGGGGCTTTTGGCTCTCAGCTCCCAGTCTCTCCCACCACCGCTCACCACGGCTGACTGGCAGGCTTATCGCAGGCCACCATCTCAGTGCAGACCGTCCATGCAGATCGGAGTGGAGGGTGCTCCCTTTCCACTCCTCTGTCCCCACTGCACAGGCAGGAGGAACGCGGTGTTACACAACCTGCTTCCTTTTTTCTTTCACTCTGCTGTGCTGCGAGCAACAGTGGCAAGCAAGTGAGATGCCAGTCTCCACTCTGGGTGGGGGGACAACATGGCTGGTGCCACCCAACCGCAGTGTTGGTGCGGCCCACCAGCCGCGCAGCCCGGCTGGGGGAGCACCATCGGTCTCTGTGCCCCAACCAATGGGGCTAGGTCTCTCCAAGGGGAAACGAGGCCAAATCCTTGCCAGGGCATGAGGGAATGGAGTGCCAGGCAGGGAGTGGCCTTGCCACCAGCCCTCGCTGCCTCCACAATGGTGGGGGGAAGCTGCTCCCCTCTTTGCAGCAGAGGGGGGGAGCTCCCCCCGCGGAGCTAACCCCTCCTCCCCGCCAAGAGCCATGCTCACCCGCAAATAGAGAGCCCCAGCTCCTGCTGTGCTCCCTGGGAAGCAGTCTTTCTGGGCACTGCTGCACCCCCCACGTTTAAACTCAAAGTAGTTTAAACCTGTTGATGCCAATCCCACCTGCCCCGCCCCTGCCGTGCCCACAAGCATCAGCCACTTGGGACCATTTGCAGCTCTGGTTGCCCAGGAGCAGTCCCGGCTCCATGGTGATGGCAGCGATCCCCCAATGGATGGCACTCAGAGACTGCAAGGGGGTAGACAGGGAGTATTTACATATTCATGAGCTGACTGAGTTTGCAGGATTTTCTGCACATGCATGTAGGCCCACTTTTCACTGAAAAACAAATCGTGATACATTGCAACTGCAGAGATGCGGATCATGAATAGGCAGGGGCTTACTTATTGAAGAACTAATAATTAGGAAGCTGATTATATGAAAAACAGCACTACATAAAGCAGGAAGGAAAAAACGTTTCCAGACTAACCCTTTCCAGAGAGAAGCCAAATTACAGTCATACCTCCAGATCCACTGGGATTCAGCTTCCATTGGCTCCCACAAAACATTAAATCTGTGAACGTGGAGGTGCACCATTAATATGGCAAATTATTGGCATGAATACGGCAACTTTGCAACACTGCAACACCCCAGGGCCCCTTATGGCACTGGGGGGTGTCAGAGTCGGAGCTTTCTCTCTTTAACTGCAGCAGCTATGCCAGTCCCTGGGAAAAGAAAGCCCCCGATTACATTGCACAGGCGCTGCACTGCGGGAGCGCTTTTCCTGGGGCTATGCACATCACCAGGTGCGCCAGGCGCCAGGCAAGCAGGCCCTAGGCACAGAGCAATTAGTGCTCGCATTCCACCTCAGTCAGCATCAGCATTGCCTCTCCTGGCTGCAGTTACGGAAGAAGCAACACAGACACACACACAGGCTCCTGGCACAGCCACGCTGGCAGTCCAGGCTGCCTGTCGCAGCAGGATGGGACTGCACCATAGAGAGGAACAGAGAGGATTCTGAGTTGGAAGGGACCCACAAGGATCATCGAGTCCAACTCTTAACACTGTCTCCCTGGCGGGAATCGAACCCGGGTCTCCCACACGGCAGGTGGGGACACTTACCACTGTACTAAAGTGGATTTTCTGCGGCGTGTTACAGCAGACTTACCCACTCCTGGCATGGGCAGGCAGACGGCCTGGGCCACTCACTGTGGGGGAATGGGACCACAGCATGCTGTGGAACTATACACTGCCTCCGCAAATCACTGAGATTCAGAGAGAAATTTTACGTGAATCACTGAAGACACAAATGAGAAGGCAAGGTATGACTGTATTACTATCACTCCACAAACCAGTGGTAACAATAAGATCATAAACCCTTTGGATTGGATTTAACCAAGCTATGAATGGCAGAATGGGAGAATTAAGCCACATCCTGATTCATGCTCGCGCTTTATTAGATCATATCGTAACTAAACCACAGCCAAAGCTTAAACTCTGGAGAGGGACACACCAAAGCAGTTTTCTAGCGCATCTCAGAACATTGCATCATATTTCCCATCCTTCTTTTAAAAATAACTGCACGCAAACCTGCTAAATGCGACTGCAATACAACCAGTATTTTGACTGATGACAGAAGTCAGAGGCATTCCCCCACACTGTCAATCCAAGCCAGCACAGACCCAAATTTCCACCAAAGGAAGTACTGGCATTTGAAGTCATCCATGATATTGGTATCATTTGTTCGTGAACAGCAGACAGAAAATAATTATTTCCTCACACTTATCTAGGTTACAAAAGTACCAAGTGTATGGAGCACAGTAATATTAATTAACAGTTGTTAAATTCCTGATAACTTCACTTAAAGAGACATGAAAATCCCAACAATCTCTCCTTCAATTCCAGTAAAACTCTTTACCTTAGCAGCAGGAAGCATGCCAGTGTACGGTGAATTATGTAACAAACCGTATTTCATGGATTACAAACTAAGAAAAAACGCCAGAAGACTACTGCAAAGTACTATGACACATAAATAACAAGTTACTCCCTATAATTTACATTATCAGCCTCGCTGAGGGCAGGACTCACCACACAAACCAGCGGGAAGGAGCCAGGATGCTCCAACAGTTCCCCAGTGAGCTCAGCTACGACCAAACCATGCCAATTAGACCAGGTCCAGTCCTCAAACACCTCCAGAGACAGTGACTCCACCACCTGCCGAGGCAGCCCAGCCCAACGCTGGGGCACCTCTTCCGTGAAGAAATTCTTCCTGATGTCCAACCTGTACCTCCCCTTGGAGCAGCTTGACGCCACAGCCTCTCGTCCCGTCCCTGGCTGCCTGGCAGGAGACACCTTCACACAGATACAACCCTCCCTCACGCGGTAAGGTCCCCCCTGAGCCTCCTCCAGCCCAAACACTTCCAGCTCCCCCNATCGAGCTCTGCACACAAACCCGCCCGCGGGGGCGGGGCCGCCGCCCGCGGCCGGAGCAGTCGATGGCCGAGCGGTGCAACCGGCGCGTAAATGAATTTAACTTTTGGGTGTTTTGTTTGTTGTTTTTTTTTTTTTACCTCGCCCAGGGCACGGGATGTAGTATCCGCAGTGGCGGAGCCCCCACGCCCACCTGTTCCAGTGCTTGGGCACCCNGTGTGCGCTCCAGCCCTACACCAGCTCCATCGCGCACCTCCACGTTCCTCCTCAGCTGAGGGACACAGAGCTGGCCAGAGCACTCGGTTCGCTTCTGTGTTTCCCTCCTCCTCCTCCTCCTCCTCTGCGAAGCCCGTACCCGCTTCCATCAGCCCGAAAGCCCCGCAGGCCGAGAGCCAGCCCGGAGCACGGCCCGCCGCNCCTCGCCCAGGGCACGGGATGTAGTATCCGCAGTGGCGGAGCCCCCACGCCCACCTGTTCCAGTGCTTGGGCACCCGCAGAGTAAAGAAGTTCTTCCTCGTGTCCCGTGCCCCAGTTTCTCAGCCCTTTGACTCGTGTCCAGTTTAAGAGGGATGTTGAGCTGCTTGAGAGGGTGCAGAGAAGGGCAACGAGGATGGTGAAGGGACTGGAGGGCAGGCCCTATGAGGAGCGACTACGGGAACTGGGACTGTTCAGCCTGGAGAAGAGGAGGCTCCGAGGGGACCTCATTGCTGTTTACAACTACCTGCAGGGAGGTTGCAGCCAGATGGGTGTAGTCCCTTCCAACTCATAATTTTCTGTGATTCTGTGATTCTGTGTCACGTTGCTGGACCCCAGCGGGAGGATCCGGGCTCCGTCCTCTGTCCGCCCTCCCTCTGCGTGCTTGTGTACGTCGATGAAGTAATGCAGAGATTTTGGAAGCCTTTTTGTGTTTTAGGCGAGTGTAGTTTTCAGGCGAACAGTCACAAACCCCATTCTCGAGCGGACACGGGTGACTGAGGTGCACAGACGTGTTCTGAGCATCTCAGTATACACAGGTCGCTTGCCCTGCTGCTTTTTTAACCCGATTTTTTTTTTCAGATAAGCAGTACCACCTGATTCCTGAGATTCCCCCAAGGGCAGGACGTCGTAGTGTGTTCCTGAATCACAGAATGGCTTGGGCTGGAAGGGACCTTCGGAGTCATCCAGTTCCAACCCCCCTGCCACTGGCAGGGACACCTTCCACTAGATCAGGTTGCTCAAAAGCCCCATCCAATCTGGCCTTAAACACTTCCAGGCATGGGGCATCCACAACTTCTTTGGGCAAGCTGTTCCAGTGCCTCACCACCCTCACAGTACAGAATTTCTGCCTTATATTCAAATTAAACCTACCATCTTTCAGTTCAAAGTCATTACCCCTTGTCCTGTTACTACATGTCCTAGCAAAAAAGCTCCTCTCCAGCTTTCTTGTAGGCTCCCTTTAGGAAGGCTGCAAAAAGTTGACTCAGAGCCTTCCCTTATCCAGGCTGGACAATATTCACAGCCTTTCTTCGTAGGAGAGGTATTCCACCCCTCCTGGACTTCTACTAGTGACCAGCCTGTGTGTGTGAAGTATGGGATGCATCCCAGATATAGGACAAAATGACACTCTAGTGACCTAAGTTTGACATGTATTGGTGTTGTGTAACCTGAATATTGCCGCTTGCTAACTGCTGTGAACTCTTTGCACCTTCACGTCAAACTGGAGTTGCTGACAGCCATAAACCAGTTTTAAAGCACATGTTTACGTACTTTAGCATACTTCTGCTTTTTCATTTCAGTTCAATCATGCTGATTTCCAGCTCAGAGGCGCAGTTCCTGCAGGATAAAGGCAAAGCCAGTAGGATTACTTTGTGCATGCAGATCTGCCTTCCAGGGTTTCCATGGTAATGTTTTCCTATAACACCTCTGCTCTTCAGCAATCTCCTTAAATAATTTGGTATCTTCTCCAAACTGGCAAGTGTTGGCTGACATTGTTGCATTTCGTTTATTGAAAGGAAGGACTGCACAGTGTGAGCCTACTTAAAATTGACCTGTAATCGTCAAGTCCACTATTTGTAGTGGTACATCCAAACACAAAAAAGAGAGGGAAAAGGACTTACTACATGAGATGTGGGAGCAGGGAATGCTGCTTACTCAGGTTAGCAACATGAGTTAGGATATTATTATTTAGTGCAGGAAGGTAAATACACTTCTTGACTTTGCATTCTTTATTTTAACCCATTGTACTGTATCACAATTCACACATCTGGAAGAAACAGGATAGAAAAAATGCAGTGCAATACTGTGACAACAAGCATGTTTTAGATAAACACTGAGCTTTGATCTTCATGTCAGCATCTGGAGGCTCTAGGTGTTGTGCAGTCTTTGTAAAGACCATCCTGTAACATATCTTTGAAGACAGGAGCTGGAAATGCACCAGGTGCCTGCAGGGGGAACATGGAGATTTGCATGGCTCTCATAATGTATCGGCAGGTTTTTGGTAGTGGAGGAGCTACAGGAGTGACTGTTCAACATCTTTATTGACGATATGGACGAGGGAATTGAGTCCATCGAGAGCAAGTTTGCAGATGATACCAAGCTGGGGGCAAATGCTGAACTGCCAGAGGACAGGAGGGCCCATCAGAGGGACCTTGACAGGCTACAGAAATGGGAAGATTCTAATAATATTGGATTTAACAAGTCAAATGTCAGGTTCTTCACTTTGGACATAAGAACTCCATGCATCGCCATCGGCTGGGGGATGAGTGGCTGGAGAGTGGTGAAATGGAGAGGGATTTAGGAGTCATGATTGACAGGAAANCTTGGATGGATGGAGCATGGTGCCTGTGGTTCCACGCTTGTGGGCCTGATCCCTGGGTGGGCGTTCACTTTGGAGTTGGACTAGATGATCCTGTGTGTCCCTTCCGACTCAGAATAACCTGTGAATCTGTGAACCTGTGGAAGGTGTTGTAAGATTTTTTTTTTCACTTTTCATTATCTTACTTATTCTAATTTGAATGGCAATTAAATTAAATCAAATCATATTTTCCCCAAGTCAAGTCTGTTTTCCCCATGACAGCAATTGGTCAGTGATGTTTTCCTGTCCTTGTCTTGACCCACAAGACTTTTGCGACATTTTCTTTCCCCTGTCCAGCTGAGACGGGGAATGATAGAGTAGCTTAATAGACACCTGGTACCCAGCCTAAGCATCTTTTAATTCCTTAAGTAGTCTGCTTCCAGAATTTTTACTCCATTTTCCATTTCTCTACCTTTGCATGTTACATGGATCTCTGTACACTTCTTTGAATCCTTCTTAAAAAAACAGTTGATGTTACATATTTCAAATATCTAATGTACTGTACACTTCCTGGAAGCAGAAACAACTTCTCTGTTTCTATGTGTGACTTGTCATGACGTCTGAGTGAAGAGTGCAATCAGCCATAGCATTCCAGTTGCTAGGTCAAGATGCAGTGACTTCTGCAATGTAACGGCTTGATGCTGTCAACCATTTGCAAAAGATTGTTCTCAGGCTCTTCAACTGTATGGAAATGAGGGACTAGTTTGAGGATGACATTCACTACAGGAAATTTGAAGCACATGTTATGATTATATATGCACACTTCTCCACAAATGTGGCATTTCTTTCTCCTAGGCTTTTGTAACTGAATGGACGAGTATTTTTATTTCTCACCTTCTAGCATGATGCCTTCCTCTTTAACTTGCCCCAGTGAGATTCTGTACTCTGCTGCAGTAACTAGACGTAGAAATTGTGACTTGGTTCTCTCTTTCTCTCTTAACTAACATTTTCAATATGTCGCATTAATCGTACCTCCTATAAATTGCTGAAGTCTATTACAGTTTCCTCAACTTACACAGTTCAAATTTTTCTATAGACTTTATTCACCAAATAGTGTCAGTAGGAACAAGTGAACAATTTACAATCAGTCATACTGTAAGAATTATTTGGAGATATTTTTACAGAGGAGGTACTAGAAAACATTATTTTAAAGGTGACTTCTCTACATCAGATTCTATACCTTTGAAATTGAGTTCTGATTCTGTTTCAAAGTCCATGCCTAGTCCATACAGTATTTTCCCTTATGTCTAATAAATATATCGGTTGAGTCATGGTATTACTGCTTGAGAATGGCCTGGCCTTNAAGTGCCTGCAAGGATTTCGCACTCTGCCAAGATCAAATACAGTCCAAAGCACTTTACATTTTAAAGAAACAGAGCCAGAAGCAGAGTAGTCCAGCCAAAAGATGATATTTCAATGGACAGCATATGATATAGTCCTCCACAACCAGCATATGTGCCTTAAACATCTATGCTGCTGTTCCCTATATTCAAGGGTGGTTAAATCCACCCTCTCAGGAAATGGCTAACTTTGCATTCCCATTAGGTGAATGATACAGGAGTTCATATATCCATTATTTCTGTAGAGAACTTATCCCTTTCAATCCATAGACCCTCTTGGAGGTGCGACATGGCCTTGGGTGATGAGGAATAACACGAGTAAGTGTTACTTCATTGTTCTGGTGCTTGAGGCCACGCTGTCTAACCAGTTCACTTAGTGACTGAAGGGGATTAAAAGTACCAAGAAAAGAATGGACTCTGTGACTCTTGCCAGTTCAAGGGCTCTGAAGTAGATCCGCAATGTGCCACCAAGGCACACTGGAGGTCTTCCTTCCGGGATTTGATGCATTTTGTCACATCACCACCTAACTCACATCTAACCATCAGGAGAGGTGTAGATCATCTAGAAATACCACCTGAGCACATTGAGTTCCCCCTCCTGGCCTGAGTCCTGGGATATTAGTTTGATTTAGGTGAGTCTGAATCTAAGCTCTAGGAACCTGTGAGGGAATGGAAGTTTAGTCACAGATGGGAATTAATCCAACTCTATGAATCCACAGAGGATCTCTGCAGCTCCAGTCATTATGTTGCATGTATGTGAGAGCAGAAATGTTTCTCCCCTGAAGAAAGGATCAGCTGCTTCCACCAAGCAATGTTGGAGTTGCCCATGGGCCAAAGAAATGTATGGGTTTAGATTCATAGAGGCAAATAAATAATTTTGTATTTTTCTAGATTTTTCGGGCTGCAAGAAAAGGCTACCAGTCAATGGCTTCAGCTTTCCTTGAAGACACATTAGAAATTTACATGTTGCCCAATTATATGGGGTCACATTTGCATGCTATCTTCTTTCTGTGTTAGATTAAGTGATCCATGATGTGAGCAAATGCACAATAACAATAACTATTTTGTGAATAAATATGCTTATTTTTGTGTTTCTTGTGTTCATTGTTTACATTTATCCATGAAAAATAGAGTATATCACACAGGGCCATAATGTTGTGTTTCTCTTTGCAAAGCAAATTAGTTTGCTTCTTCAGTGCTCATTTCTTGTATTATGTTCTTGCTGAAGAACTAAGGAAGCAGGTGCCACAAAATGGAATAACATCTTCTTGAATTCCTAAAAGTCTGACTGTACTTTGTGAAGAAAATGGAGTGTACATTTTTTTATCTGACAATACAAATTGCAAGCTACTCTGATCTAAAGTGGAGTGTGATGGCAATGTAAGCCCCCAGATGGCATTCTAACCTTGTTTTTCTAAATCATTTGTTTTCATAAGGAATGGATCCAATTCTTTTGTTGAAAAAAAAATTGTCTTTGCACTCATAGCAAATTTGAACAAAGAAATTTAAGCTCTAAGGTGATAAGCTGATTTTGGGGGGTTTTTTTAAGTTTCCATTTTGCACACATTTTGGTGATCCAAATGCAGTAGCCTCAAACCTGGCTTGAAATCTGATAGACACGTAAATTGTACTATATTGCAGATTTTAAAGTCCATAAGCTGAAGATGTCCTGCAACAGCTATTCAATAAAAGATGCCATTTTAGTTTTGAAGATCACAATTGCAGTGAAATACATTGGAATAAATTCATGAGAAAAGTGTACGTCCAATTATGAACTTACATTAGCATAACTGGTTTGGGGTTACAATGAAATCCAGGCAGAATTCAGTATTATGACTCCTTGAAACCAATGTCATTCTGGTGGGATTTCTATTCCCTTCCAGCAGTAACAGGTAGGCCTTTTTGAAGAGCACAACCTGCACCTTCTAAGTGCCTTCTTAGGCACTCTCTTTGGGTACTGAGGGTGCTGACGGTTCATCTTCAGCTCCCTTATTCACCACAGGAGGGATGGTTCCCACAGAGATTGACTCAGACCACAAGTAGTTCCTCATCTGAGTTGCTGCCTGATGAAATATTTCTTTCTCCATCAGCTTCACAGTTCACAGGCAGAGGTCTAGTGTCACTCTTGTAGTGTTTATTCCCTTTCAGTTATCTCATGCCAAGATGTTACTTTGCTAGTTAATACCTATGTGCTTTCTTTCACGCTGTCTTCTACATGTGAGAGCAGTGCCCACAAAAAAAATTCCTCACAACCACCCCTCAAATCCTTTCTTCCAGCTCATCTTTGCAACAAAACCCACAGCATCCTTAGAAACCACTGTGCCCTGGCTTGAGGGACATTCTAATAGATTTTCAGTCATTTCTAAATACTAGCTCTTCTTTTCTGCCAGGCATTCTTCCAGACAAGTCTATCTCTTCAGAAATAAAGCTTAAGCCAAAAAGAGCTACTTACTGTGTTTAGTAACTCTTATCTTGCATGTAACACAAATCAGACTACTTCACCTAATAATTTCTACAGCAAGCTTCCACAGAAGCTGCAGCGTGTCCTTTTAAAGGCAGATGTTCTCCATGTAGGAATTTCATGTGACAGAATCTGGCACACATGTTGTCAAGCTACTCCAGGGCTTGATTCCCCTCACTTCTTAAAAATGTTTAAATACATCTTGAAATTTTTCTGACTGTTACATCCAACCACAAGGATCATGGCTTGTATTTTTCCTGCTAGATTTCCATAGCTAATCTGTTCATTCTCAGTCAAATCAGCAAAGTAAGAAACTAAATACTGCTATGTATGTTACTGTACTTCTGAACTACTCTTTTTCCTGCTTTCCAAGATAAATTCTTGCTCTTCACCTCCGGATTTGGGGTCTCCTTCCTGACCTCTTTACTATACTAATGCTGTGAGCTTGCACACCTGTTTATACCTCCTCTTGTGCTCACAGACTTGTGAGAAAACAAGCTTTGCAGCATAGTCTCACCTTGTCTTACAACTCATCTTCAATTAAGGAATCAGAGGATGGTGTATACCAGAGACCATGTATAGTTTTGTGAGAGGATTGTACCTGTATAAGTAAAAACTGAAATTTCCAAGATGACTGAAATGTAGGCTTTGAGGACAGATGGTTTTAACATTTTGTCATGCAAAATGCAGCCAAAGGGACAAAAAGCCTAGTTATTGCTTTTCACAGGCATGAGCCACTCCTTTACAAGGAGCCGTCAGCAAGGCAACCTCAGCCTGACTGAAAACGTTAGGGGAGAAAAAACACATGTTGCTGCCCTGGGGCTAGACACAGCTCCTGCTTCTTGTGAGGGTATGGGGAAGCACCAGGCCCATTGTTCCTTTCCTGCTTCTGAGGGCCTTCAAATCTGATGGAGGAGTGGTGCACTTGGATAGATCAAAATGATGTGGTGCTGTAGCGTTGACAGTGTTCAGTACCCTGAAAGTCTCAAGGGTACATCCTGGACATGAGCTAGGGAGAGGGTGGAGGTGAGAGAGAATGGGCAAGAACTCAGTCAAGAGATTAAAAGGAGAAATCTTTGTTCTCTTGCTCTTCTCTGCTAGAAACATGTTAGATATGCTTCCCATCAAGAACTACCACGGGCTTAAATGCCAGAGGACTTTTGAAAAACACAGCTCAGTAGTTTCTGTCTTGAATGAGCACATTTGGGGGTGTTTTGGTGTGGGATGCCAGGCTTTAGGTGTGCTGCCCAGCAAAGGAGGTTTGCCCACAAGTGTCAGAGCTCACTGCTCTCTGGAAAGCACTACTCAAGGGGGTTCTAAACAACAAAAAATCAGGAACAGCATTTGAAGTGTGTAGGCTTCCAGAGCAGCCAAAGCAGTTCTGTCACTAACTAGCTTTCTACAATACTGCTCAGGCCTTCAACAGCAACAGCTTTTAAAATCAGACTTGATTGTTGAACAATTTTATGCATGGCTGTATCTGCAAGTGCTTCTTCGTGAAATGGGCTTGGAGCCACCACCTCCTTTTTTTCTTGTAGATGTAGTTATGCCCATATGGTAACTCAGCTGGATCAATTTTGGATTCAAGTTAGAATTCAAGAGAAGCAAAGGAAAAGGATGAGAGTGTTAAAGGAGAAGCCATTGCCCGAGTGTTCTCCCACCATGCAAGAAGTGTCACACACACCTCCCAGGCTTTTGTTGTTAGGACCTGAGTCCCTTCACAGCAGCAGCTCCAGTGAGCCTGTGGGTTCTCCTTTCAACTCCTTGCACACACTCCTTTAGGGTCGACCTTAGATTTCCCTCAGCAGAGTTTCAGGGTTATTGAAAGAATGTCAGGCACCAAATTTAACAGTCATATGGCAGGAGGTTGGCTCGAGCTGACAAAGAACAAAGAAGTCCCTGGGCAATTACACCCTCACAATTTAAGCACCTGCCCCTCACACACCTTTCACACAATTTTCAGTCCTATAGTGATTTTCGGTCTGGGGTCTTCTAATACCTTAGTGGATTATTTCTCTATCTCCACACAGACAGGCTGCTAACTGCTCTTATCTTATTGAGTTGCAGCCTCTACTGATGGCTGCAGCCTTCTCATCTTCTGGTTTCTTGTGCACTAGACCAGCCAGATCATAGAAATGAAAAAATGAATTAGAATAAAAAGCTCTTAGCACCAATTAAAACATCAGTGTGTTATTAATATTCTTTCCAGAGTAAAGACAAACACAGTAGCCATACCAGCTACTAAGCAAACTAACTTTGTTCCAGCAGATCTGGATGAAAGTTCACAGCTTGTGGCCCAAGGTTTCAGCAAATCCAGCTGCTCATGCTGAGCAAGTAAAGCCAAACAAACAGCAGTCTAAACAAGACAGTATTATAACTCTGAGTCACTGTGTTAAAAACTTACTTATTTAAGCTAAACAAGAAATATCCCTCAAAGCAGAGAAATTCTTTTTTCTTCATTTACTAGCCAAAGTGCAAACAGGGTCCCCCACCCGCACTTCTGACAGGAGAAATAGAAACACTGTTCACAGCATTCCAGTATGGCCAAATAAGGAACAATATAACCGTAGAGAAGTCCCGGAGAATTAGATAAGGGCTATAATTCAGAAAAACAGGATGTAAGCTGAGGTCTCTGTAACCAGATAAGAGAGAAAGCAAACATTACACTTTTTGTGGTGTAACACAGTGATGCTGTGCCTGCTCAGAAGAGAGGTCAAGAAGATGACCTGGAAGGAAAATAAGGACTTCCAATAGGGGTGTGACTATGTAAAGCAATGAACATGTATTAAGTAAGAAAGACTATGTAATGAATATGTAAACAGTATGTGTAAAAAAACGCCTGTTCATCTGTCATTTAGCCCACTTGATTAGAGGATCTAGCCTCCAAGTGTCCAGTCTGCTGAATACAGGATCACAGAATCACAGAATCACAGAGTCAGTAAGGTTGGAAAAGACCATAGAGATCATCAAGTCCAACCTATCACCTATTACCTAACCTAGCCAAACCTGTTACCTAACCTGTTGCCATCCTACTACCAACACACCATCTTACCTATAACACACTACCCTAATATCTAGGTCATGCCACCAAGTACATCATCCAACCTTTTCTTAAAGACCTCTAGGGACGGTGACTCCACCACCTCCTTGGGCAGCCCATTCCACTGAGAGATCACCCTCTCTGTGAAAAAGTTCCTTCTAATGTCCAGTCTAAATCTCCCCTGACGCAGTTTAAGACTGTGTCCTCTTGTTCTATCACTTGTAGCCAGAGAGAAGAGACCAACACCCATTTGGCTACACCTCCCTTTCAGGTAGTTGTAGAGAGCGATAAGGTCTCCCCTCAGCCTCCTCTTCTCCAGACTGAACATTGAAAGAGGTACAGTCAAAATTGTCCCAGATTTGCTCCCTTTTAGTTTAAAATGAATTCAAAATTGTGGCCCATTTCTGAGGCGTGTGAAAATTAGAGCAAATACACTAGGATCCAAAAGATATCCACTGAGCATAGATGAGTTAAAGATGTATTGGGTTCCTGGTCCTTCTACTCTGATACACCTCAGTAAATTTCACTGTCTGTTTCAGGGAAAAGAAATAAAAGAAAAAAATTAACAAAAGCAACCCAGAAACTACTCTGCATCTGATTATGACTTGACCTTCTCTGGGGTAAGAGGTAAATTGACTTTCAAATAAGTATGTTTAAAGCTTACCTTACAACCTGAAACATCAATGATATTCTATGTCACAGCACGGGGAAAGAAAACTGTATTATCAAAGGTTAGGTAACAGGTTTGGCTAGGTTAAGTAATAGGTGATAGGTTGGACT
>WEKX01020306.1:21580-44349 GCA_013390025.1 Pitta sordida
GGTAAGAGGTAAATTGACTTTCAATAAGTATGTTTAAAGCTTACCTTACAACCTGAAACATCAATGATATTCTATGTCACAGCACGGGGAAAGAAAACTGTATTATCAAAGGTTAGGTAACAGGTTTGGCTAGGTTAAGTAATAGGTGATAGGTTGGACTTGATGGTCTCGATGGTCTTTTCCAACCTTACCGATTCTGTGATTCTGTAAATACAAACTTGAGCAAACACTAACAGCTGAGAAACACCTACAATCTCAAAAGGTAGTTTACCTTTTCAAGGAAGGATGAGACTTGTGGTGACTGCTCTCACACAAGCAGCAATGAAGATGAGCACCTCCTGTGCTTCCATGAGTAACTGCTGCAGTGGTCAGAGCTCCCTCTTCTACCTACCCTTGCCTGTGATACTTGGATCTTCCAGGTAGGGCTGCTTCACCATGGAGAAGAGTTGAATACATCAAGCAGAATGTCCAGTGTGGAAGGCAGGAGTGCGATCAGGAAAACAAAGCAGAAAACAGGCAAGAGAGTCCGTAGGTAACCTTGGCCTGAAATCACAAAGGGCTACCTCTGTCTGCAGAATATCTCAGCATTTATCTCCCTAGTTGGACCTTCTCTCCAATGCTCCGCACCAGGGGGTTTTTTTTCAGTGCCAGGAGCCTGGGCAGAGGGCTCATGTCCTGCTGATAGTCTTTGTGCACATGCTCTTCCATGTTGTGTGACACCACTGCCCTATGGAAAGTCAACAGGTGTGAGTAACCCCTACACCTAACACAGCACCACAAGCAATGTTGTAGGGCTTCTGTGAGCTAGGGAGTGGAGCTACACTGGTGATGGGAGCAGCATTGCAAGGGCCCTGCAATTGTAAGACCCCTCTGCAAAATGGTGCACTGTAGTGGAGTGACTGCGGCCACACCAGAAGGGACAGCCTGCATAGACTAAGCACACTGGAAAGAACAATTAGAGGCCAAAATAGTTCCTTAGGCAATGGATTTTCTAAATCAGGCACTAAGATGTAGCACTGATTGAAAAGCTTGTTCAAATTGCTTTCACTGTGATTCGTAAACTCTTCATGTAAATTCATATGTTAGGATAAGCACAAAAATTAGAAAGCCCGAATAAGATTGCTTTAATTTAAATAAGAGACATGGTTGTGAATATTAGGCCTTTACACTGTTAGCAGAAACCTATCAGATGTTAACAAAATCTGATATGCAACAGTTTTACATATCCCCTTGTGGGAGAAAGATCAACTTGCAAACCGCTTTATAAATCAGCCACACTGTTAGAGTTAGGCTACTGTATCTAAATGGCTTTTAGATATGCTTCCTGTTTTCAGCTACCATATTTACAAATGAAAGTTTTTTTGAACCACGTCTTTTAATATAATTTGCATATTTAGTAATACATTGATTAACATTAAACACGGATTATTGCAATTTATTTCAGAAACAGATGGGATGTATTAAGTGAAAAGCCAGAGCGTTTAAACAGAGCACATTCCCAGGCTGACTCCTGATGATTGATGAATACAAAAACTTTATTAACTATTAAGGAAAAGGGAAGAGGAAAAGACACTTCATTCTGGCTCCTTCTCAAGCACTTCCCTCATTGGAGAGTGTACAAAACTGTCATTAAGGAGAATTCAAATAAAATAATGCCACTCGGATACGTACTTGCATGGCTCTGCGGAAAGGTCTGGCACAAGGAAGACAAAGTCGGCTGAAACAAGGACAAATGTGCCCCAGGAGCTGGGGACGGATCCGGCGCCCTGGGCTCCTCCGGCGGTGCCAGCAGGTGGCAGCCGCCCACAGCGCACGTTTCCCAGGCACGTCCTGGGGGTTCCGCAGGCGCGGCGAACTTGTCCGGTTGAGGGAAAGCTCTGTTGGGTTTACCTTTTTTCCGCAATGGCCTCACAGCGCTTGGCTTTCAAATTCGCTGCCTTCATTTGGCATCTGATAGTAGGGACACCCTATGATACGTTGTAGCATTCTTCTGTGTGTTTGTGTGTGCAAGAAATAACTAACACAAAACATAGGTGCACGTAACCTGCATAAAATGATCTCTGAATCAGCCACACTGAGGATGTGCATGGGGTTTTTTTAATAACAAAATGACCATGTAGAACATCAGTGCAACGTAAACACGCAACACAATGTAATTCATGTTTACAAGCATTCTCATTTCCCAAAAACAGTTTGGCAGGCCTTTCATCCTTACTTAGGAAAGTACATTGAAACAGTCAAGAAAGGAATAGGCAGTGTCATGCACGATAGTTACATTGGTGGTTTTTAAACATGACAGTTCAACATATGGCTGAGCCATGGAAGTGTGGTCCTGGTGGGATTACCTCTGTACATGCCCTCCTTCTTATATTCTTAAGAAAATGTATCCAGTTCTGAGCACTGATTAACCTATAGTCTGACCCAGTGCATTGGTTTGTATCTTATTTAAATTAGCTTTCTGTATAATTAATGATGCAGCCAATTAATCTGACAGAGACTGGAGTACCATGGCTAAAATAAGCTCTAACACTTCAGTAGATCTCTTCAAGTCAATTATATAAATGTTATTTCTATACTATCTATTCAGACCTTTTCCTTTTGCTTTACATTCCTAACAGAAATGGTCCTTCCCAAAGCAGACCCTGGAGGTCTTTAAAAGGAAGAAGTTTCACCTTCCCTCTTCTGGTTATTTTATTTCTAAGGGGGCCTTGCTTTCCTCTGATATACTTGCACGTGAGCTTTGCAATTTGAGATGGTGAAGGAAGGGGAAGCATTTTGTCCTCCCACATGCCATGTATGTCACATACACAGACACACAGGTAGCATATTTGTATTTTTTTCTTTCTAGATGCAGAACATAAGTTGTTGTAGAGCTAATGAAATAAAGGCATCGTCTATCAGAGCACATGCTTCATGCTGAGGGCTCCCCGTGAGCAAAGCCTGAGAGAAGAGATTTGGAAAAGGGAAAGTCATTTATCTGGAGTCCCCTTAGGGAGTCTCCTCCAAAATTGGTCCAAAGAGAGGGGGCAAAATCAGTGTACTGAAGATGGTATTTGACTCTCAAATCCTCAAATTGCCCCAGGTTCTCTGTGAAGTCAGGGGAAATGAGCAGGAGGCTAGGGCACCCCAAAGAGAAAACTATGTGCTTAGGTCCACTGTGGGTCAACCCACCGCCCCAGTGGTAAGGTGTGCGTGGACAAGAGGAGACTTAAAACTCCAGGGGATGGGCCATTGGTGGCCACAGGGAAAGGAAGTACATATTTCTTTTTTGTCCTTTGCTTCTGTTCCTCTTCTTTCATCTATATTCTGAGCACTCCTATGGAGAGAAATAGTTTTCAATGTCACTTTCTATGGAGGAAAGATGGAGAGTTGTGTATGACATAGGTTTCTCCTGCACAGACCCCCACGAGAAGATCAGCCTGTCCATGTCTGTAGCACTGGTGGGGTTCATAAGTAGCACTGCTGGACATGCAGGGTGGCTGGGAGAAGGCACATGGCTTGGCACGTTCATATCCTGTTCTTCGATCTCTTTTCATCTGCTTTCAACTCAGGCAGTAGACTATAAGTTGGCTGCCTTACTTAAACCTCTTAATCTCCAATCCCTCTCTTTTCAGCTCATTTATCTTTGTGCTGCTATTACAGTATACAGCTCTGGACATTGCTTTGGGTTACAATTTTAGGAAGGATGTTGTGCACAACTGTATCTTCACTTAAATATCTTCAGATTAATTGAGTGCTTAAGGTTACTTGAGTAAGGTTATTAGCATTCAATAAGGAGCATTTATTTAAGGAAAAAATAATACAGATAATTAATTCATGAGCTTTTTAAAACATACAAGCTCTCCCAGCTCTGCAAAAGAAATTCATTGTTAACCTTTTGGGTTGCTGTGGCACAGAGCCAATGCTTCAGTTACACTACAAAAAGCACCCAAAAATCAGCAATGCCTCTTTTCCTTGTCTTCAAACTTTATTAAACACTCAAAAATATTTAAAAGGTCAGTTACCCATTTTGCAGCTATCAGAAGATTACTCTAACATGATGTGTTTGTCTCCCATTGTGAGTAGTGAAAATCCCCCTGTATCCAGTGTGTTTTGTTTGGATTGAGATGGCATGCAGCTGATGGCTGTGACCTTCATGGTGGCTTAGATCCCTGGCTGGCACTGATTTTTGATTTAGTGCCGATCTGCTGCGCTTGTCACAGGCTGCAAGGTGCTTTCCATGCACTAATGGAACAGCTCAAGGGCAGAGGGGCCCTGTAAATGTCTATCTTTCACCAACACTGTGCTAAATAGAGAGCTGAGTTTCCTATATGTGAATGACAGAACGTGAGATTATATACAGGAGTGAAATGGGAGTTCTTTCACCTGGACTGATGTTCAGCAGTAAATAATTATCACTGTAAAATGAGAAGTTTTTATTATTCTGAGTAGTAATGAATGTAAGTGTACAGTGTTAAACAGGATACTTAATATTGCCTATATATCCACATTTGATGACAGGAACTAGCTGTATATGGACCATGTGCCCCGTAAGAAGTTACTCCCTTTGAATCATAGAGGATTTGCACCAGAGTTCTCTTTGACTCTGTCAAATGACTCTGCATTCATTAGTTATTAATAAATCCTGTCCCTTAATGACATATTCAGCTGAATATGAATTCACCATGAGGTCTCTCTTGCAGGAAACCAGCACACTGGATTGCAAATCGCAAAAGATTACAAATTAACTCTTTGCTTATTCACTGAAGTTGGGAATGGATGAAGGCCCAAGACAATGCTGTCTACATTGGGAAAATCTCCTACTAATCTTGATGGAAGTTTCTTTGACTATAAGTGCAGAGAGAGGCCATTAGGTTTGCCTCAACAGTGTAGTGAGTAATGCAGTGCATTTTAGTGTCATATTCATCTTATGGATCATTTTTAACAAAACTGGTCCTAACAAGAAAAACGTACTCCTTGCACTCAGGACTTCATATGGAACTGACTTGTAATTTTCATATATTAGATGCAACCTGGAATATTCAAATATCATAAGCAAATGGGATACGAAATACATACTCTCTTAAGTATAATGAATTTGATCACACCATCAGCTGTTGCAAAGACATCCTGATTGAAATCACAATGAAGAAAAGCTCATCATGATGCAGAATGAAGAATTCTGCTTACAAACTGGAACTGCCTCTCTATCAGTTAATTGTCTCTTTCCTCATTATTAGAAAATTATCTTGTTTTTGACTACTTAACTGCTTTTTAAAGTTGTTGATTTCATCAGTACGGTTGCCATCACTTATTTTTAAGGTGGGAAATGAAAGGAAATAGACCACTGTATCCTTGTTTTGCCTCTTGACAGCTAAGTGCATTCTCAAGGCTACTCAAAACCTCATTTTAATGCCTGTTGCCCCACAGAGAAGCAAGGGGTACTTACAACGCAGAAACACTTTGGCTGTGGAGTTACACTCAGAGCCAGCCATGTCCTGGGTAAAGTTAGTATATTAAACTAGTTTTCCAACCAAAGGAACACAAACAAGGCGTAGCAAAAGAAAATTATTCAAGTCCTTTTTCAACAAGGTTTTCTTGCTTATGGAAAATAAACAAACAACGAACTATGAAACTGAATTAAGATATTAAAAGTATATGAATGATTAAATCAACCAAGGAATTTTTATGGGAAAGGTAAAGGGAGTAACATCCACTATAAGATTTTGTAATATAGGAGTTCAGTGTAATTTTTGCCAGGCCTTTTCGTTTCCAGCAGTAATGAGTACTCTGAGTTTTGTCTGTCAGGAAAAACATATAGGAGAGGGCCCATAGTCCTCTCATTTGGCCCATGAATGTATTTTCACTGGTTTTGACAGTCTGAAGCCACGCAGGATCAGACTGTAGGCCACAGAGCCTCAGTTTCCTCATCTGTGACAGAGAAGTGCTTTTCCTAAGGGTATTGTTAGGCTAATTAATTGCCATTATCAGACTACAACAAGAGTCTTATGTGGACAAAACAGTGAGAGAGCTATCAGTCTCAGGGTTCTCTATTGGGCTTCAGCCTGAGCCTTGGCTCAGAGGAAGATGATTTGGAGGGATGAGAGTGGCGCAGTACAATTTCATGCTGTGGAAGACCAGGCTTTCCCTCCGGCACCTGCTGCTGCCTGCGGTTCATTCAAGCACTGTCATGGTTTGGAAGACCTTGAAGAGGGACACCTGGAGCTGTCAAATCATACACTGCCCAAAGCTGCCAGGCTGGTACCCTGCCTACATCCAGATTGCAGCTAAGCACAAAGCTCTCTCCACTACCTGTAAGGGAGCCAGCATCTCGCAGCCGTATACCACTGAATTCCTCCTCTCTGTTTGAACTTAGATATCACAAGAAGTTCAACACCTCACAGTCTTGTCAGCTATGAATAGAGGCCTTAGTGTTTTAAGGATGCAGTTCAAGTACAGTGATGTGTACTGTGTTCTGTCAAAGCCTGGACCCACTTCCAGCATGCTTGAGGCCAAAGGCAGAACAGACACCCCTCTGCCCTCACACCTTGTCCTGGGGCTGTCCCCATGGTCCCAGGACCCCCAGATACTTGAACTTCAGGCCAGTTCTGTTTAAATGGTGCTTGGGGAAAGTTGGTCCTAGGAGTAAAACTGGGATCTTGGAAATAGCTGTGGTGAGAAAGGCTTGGACATCAGTAGTCCAGACCAGCTGTCAGGCTGGTGGGATATTTGCAGGCAGGCATGTTTATTGATGGTCATACTTAGAATTATTGTCTTTTGCTTTGGTATGCACATGATGCTTTTGCAGAGATTAGCATCCCTGGATACTTTTATATATCCCATAGCATGGAACTAAGTTAAAGGGGAACCTTAAAACGACCCTGTTCACCCCTTCATTTCTTCTTATTATATAAGAATATAAAAGATCTAAGGAGTAAATATTATTTGCCCCAGCCACAATAAAACTATCATTGGAAATTCAAGATCTATGTGGACAGCACAGATTGACCTAACATATACATAGATGAAATTATTGGAGAACACCTCATCTTTACACTCTTTTTACCTGAAAAGTTGCAAGATTAGTGAGATCTTGGTTTTGTTTGTTGTTTAAGTGCCAGTTGTTTCAGGCAGAGCGGCTGTGCGACAAGGCTCTTGAAATACTCCTACCTCCCAAATTTGGGACCTAGAATATAGGGGATCAGAATATGTCAGATACGTTTCAGAGCCTTTACCAGCCCTCCTCATCCCCTATTGCCATTTAGGTTTTCTAATGCAGCATATTTTCAAGTGTTCCTCTGAACATACTTACCTTGTGGGGTGAGAAAATAGTGCATTACCTAAAATTTCATTTTGCAAAACTTACTGAAAGTGTTCAAAATGCTCTTCCTCGTTCAATGGAGCAGTGGTACAAACTGTCTGTGAACCATAAATCCCTTTAGTTGATCCATTCTGCAGAAGTGTCGATAGATGCAGTTATCATACCCTATGAAAGACCTTTTTTTTCTTCTTAATTCTTTTGCTGTTGGTTTCTTCAGGCTTTTAACTTGGGCTCACCTACGTAAGTGGGAGGCAGTGGGACTTCTTAGGGAGTTTCTGGGCCCAAAGCCTGATCTGACTTTTTGCATTTATGAGACTGAACACTCAGCTGCTGAAATGGATGAAGAGTCCCAAAGAGAAAGGTATTAAAACCTAATTTTCAGATTTAATTTTAGAAAAACCTGCTTCAGTGTTATGTGGTACAGAGATATCTCATTAACTCTTACCAGATCCCTGCCTTTGGAGGGCTCTTTCACCATGCTAATGGCACTTTGACATTTTGTGGATTACTCTTTCAGGTTCCATAATCAATTTAACATTAACATTCATGTAAACTATTAATGAAATAATATTAAAAAAGAAAAATGTTCCTACAATACCGCAACATTTTAATGCCTCATTAAAATCATTAGTAATGCTAATATTAAAGAACTTGCTTCATCTTTCAGAGAACCCCGAAATAAATCATAATCAAATGTTTGCTAACTTACAGCCAGGGATATAATTTATACATTGCTAGCATATAGTCATCACATACACTAAGGATATCACTGTAAGGTCAGATTATTAAGCACTTGCAACTAGTTCTGGCTTTGGAAACTCATTGTACATAGTGTTATTTTATAATTATCATTAAACATACTGAATATTTTTTATGGGTTTTATTTATGAGAAAAAATATAAGTGTGGCTCTCATCCAGCCAGTGCTTTCACGGAATTCAAGTTGCAAATAATGACATGCTTCACTGACCTCAATGACTTACAGAAGCCATTTATATTTAGTATTCTCATTTACACTATCTTTAAAAATGAATAAGAGACATATATGAATAGCAAGAAACTAGGAGAATGATTGCATCACTACCCATCCCCAGACTTATTGCAATACTTCATTCTCTAAGAGTTGAACTGGCATGGCAATGTAAATGTCTTTGATGGTATTTACATAAATTTTCCCTACATATATTAGGAGAATTCTATGGTACTCCCTTTGTTGGCCAACTTTTGTGCATCATCCTGAAAAGCTGTAGCCACAGGAGCATCCTTTACCCAGTGAGTTGTAAGGGTGAGTCTTGGAGCAGAGCCCCAGTTTGGGGTACAGAAGGGCTTTAGCCATGTAACAGACTTCCTTAGCAGTAGGCTGGAAGGAAAGCTGCGTCCAGGTTGGTTCAGCACTGTTTCACATGAGCGCCTTCTGGGCGATCATCTAGAGAAGCAACAAGGTGGGCGCTAATGCTGAGCAGGAAAGCTTTCCCAAATGGGTATGTCATTTTGTTTAAACCAACATTGGTGTTCACTCCCAGACCAGAAGTGCTTTGATACAGAATGGCAAACAGATTGATTGGTAGCTGACCATTCAAACCCACATGAAGGAGTCAAATACACAAATGCTGCGGCTTTTTCCTGAGAGCCCCACAATGCCAACCAGTTCATCAGCACAGGTGCCAGGACCAGCTCATCCAGCCTCTCTCAGGATGAGCCCCATGGACACAAGCTACCTCGGCTTAGCATTGATCCCTTCAGCAGAGGCTGGGCCAGGCAGCATTGTTCGGGTGGTAAGCTCATCTTTCCCTGCCATGAGGCAAGGTCATTATGTTAGGCTGGGGACAAGCTGGGTCCTGCCACACTCAAACAAGAAGTTAGTTTGTCTTGGATGCTCTCTCCACTAAGCCACATCACTCAGTCCATCCCTCGTTCTGGATGAGTGGCTGGAGAGTGGTCAAATGGAGGGGGATTTGGGAGTAATGGTTGACAGAAAACTTAATGCATATTAATACTTAATATGAGCCAGCAGTGTGCCNCGGTTCCAGGGTTTGGGTTCAATCCCTATATGGGCATTCGCTTGGGAGTTTGAGTAGATGATCCTTGTGGGTCCCTTCCAACTTAGAATATCGTGTGATCCTGTGAAAACATACATAAATTTTTAAAAATCACCTCCTGACTGCTGGGTTTTTCTGGTTGCTGTGCTGGGTATTTGGGACCAGATCCAGTGGATCAGAGAGGAGATTTCATCTTAACTTTTGACATGGACAATATTTCAATGGACAATATTTTTTGGACAATATTTCAATTCACTCACTGAACACCACCCTCCTTTACAGAGAAGGCAACTTGTATGTCCACCTGTTATTTTCAGCATTGTTTGGCCCAAGTCGTCATTGCTGAACAGATTTTGCTTTGCAAAACCTCCTTGAGGAAGCTCAGGAAATAAATCAATCGGCATAACTTTCTGCATTCAAAATCAGAGGGCTGATTATGGCACAGTTTACATTTTCTGTTTTAATTTGTCATTTGGTTTAGATGAAAGGTTAATTGCATTTTCTCTTAATATACTTAATATATTGTATAACAAGCAGGCTCTAGAAATGATAAAGTCATTTGTTAAAAAACTCAACTACATCATCCTTAGCCATTCATGTTCCCTTCAGAGAGAAAATTAATTGTTTCAATCTAGTAAGCTGCAAAAGCAATACAGCCGACAAAGGGTGAAATATGAACATCAATGGTAAGTTTCAAATTTAGCCTATTTATTTTGAATGTAAGATCTCATGACCCACTAAAATTCAGTTCACAGTGTTTTATGAAAAATAATGGCTGAAATTGAATGTCTTAATTTACATTTAATGCAATTAAGAATGGTTTAAATTATGACTGATGAACAGCACACACAGATGTCAGTCAGTTTCATCAGAATAAATTGAAGTCAGTGTCAATGAATGCTCCACTGATAAATCCCACTTTACATGAAATTAATAAAAATAAGGAAATATAATCCTTAGCTAATTGCAAAATGTTCTGGAATTCCCCTGAATTTTGGAGGTGGGAAGGGGAAGTGTAAGCAGAGAAAGCCACAAAGCCGTGCATGGAGAGTGATTTATTTTCAAAGGTGCCCTGTGTGAAATGGTGTAATGGTCCAAAAGTTTACTACAAAGGGGGTTTCTTTGCAGAAATACTTTGCTCTAATGAAATGAATCGTGCCAGAGTGAGGAAGACATCTGTAACATGCAGCTGTGCATGATCAGAGAAGAGTTGTTCCCCTTCCAGTTTCCTGGGAAGGGAGATACGCTGTGCCTCCACACGGGGTGCAGCACCTGAATGGGCATTTCCCTGCTTTTGCAGCTTGCTGCAGCTTACTGGAGACCTGGCTTACCTTCACCAAACCTGGTACCAGCAAGAAGTAGCTCAGAGTTTTCAACCCCATACAATAAACAAAATGCAAATATAATTTAGTGTTCTCACATGTAAGCAGTGGCAACTTCTCCACAGGGGCATCATCTCTCTTTGCACAGAGAGATGCACAACAGGATCATGCCTTATTTTGGGTTCCCTTAAACACTTATACAGTATGAAAGATAATTTTAATAAAATTCAAACTGATTTGTAGGCTGGTTTTGAGGCAAAGCAACAAACCAAACGTTTACTAAATGTTTTTCATGCTAATACATGAGAGCAGATTTCATTCTGCATAGAGGAGATATTCATGCTTTCTAAATGAATATTAAATATATGACCCATTTTTCAATCTGTCTTCTGAGAGCAAACGTAAGACATAGGGAATGCAATAAGCTCAGCATTTGGCTTACAAAAGACATTGTTATGAAGCTATCCTGCAGTGGCATGTAGGGAAAAAAAGAGAGATCTAACAAATACTGAAGTTGAGAGGCTTTTAAGCATTTCTTTCCTTTCTCTAAGAACCACAGAGGCTGATTTTAACAAATTTAAATTCTTAGGGTAAACAAGAATTCTTTCTGTGGAAGACCAGTGCAATGCAGGAAAATGCTGAGCTTACTCATCACAAATTCCTACACATGCTTGTGGTGAACACAGCTGTGGAAGACTAGGTTGTCTGACAAACATGAGCTGTTACCTGTGATTTCAAAGTTATTCATAAAGACTTTTCCGAGTAGAGGTTGTAGGTTACCAACCATTTGTTTGTGGATACATAAGGACAAACATCTCTGAGAGAGATCAGATTATTTTTAGCCAAGATGAAGTATTTCTTCTGTGTGAGGGAAAAATTATAATCTTCTAAGACCAAGGCACCACATTGTCTAAAATACAGGAAAAGAATCTATTATGCGATTGTAATGAAACATCCCAATAATATTTTACAGTTAAAAGGTTATATTTTCATGGGGCAATTTTAGAACAGGCAGAAACAGCCAAAGTTTACACTGGCACTTAAATGTACCTGTTACATACTTGGCATAGGTAGGAAACTAATCTATAGCTCTTTCTGCATATACCCATTCCCCATTGTATGTCTGTTCTGTGATATCAGATTAATCAGGATGCCTTAATTGAGTATTCTTTCTGGGTGCAGGTGTTCATCGTCTGTATGATAAAGAGTTGAATGTCCTACCTGTCCTTATACAATATGGCCACTGGGCCAATCTGTGCCCTAGATAGGTCAATTGAAAAACATAAGTGAGCTGGAATGATTTATGCAGCTCCTTTCTGGTGCCCAAAAGTAAAGGGACACAAGTTTAGGCCACTGTAGTGTCCTGCTCACACTTTCTATTCCTGTGAAATGCTTGCCTGCCATGCCAACTGCTGGGCTTGCATTTCCACAGCCCTGTGCAGAACCAATCACTGACACAAAAGCATTGGGAAGCACCTGCCACCAACAGATGCTGGGCACTGCCTCTCCCTGTTCAGCTTGTGAGATCTCGGTGTTCTTTAGTGAAGTCTCTCACTCTACATATGGACTGTACAGTCCCAAACACAGCTTATTTAATTCTTGCCAGAGACTGCAAAAGCATCAGCCTAAGAGCTTACCTGGGCCAAATTCTCAAAATGGGGGTGTCCAAGACTGCAAATCAAAAAATGAGGTATGTTCAAAAGTGCACTCAGAATTGCAAGCAGTAATATGTAGTACAATGTGTCTTTGCTGTGCCCTTATTATCTTGTAGATATATAGTGTAATTTATGCTAATAGACTGACACCTAAATTTACCCTTGCTGTGTTAGTTACTTTTCTAGAAGTGGCACATTGTTAACAAAGAAAAAAATGGGAACAGAGGGCAGGGCAGCAGCCTCTTGATATCCAGACCAGCCTCCAGTGCACAGAAAAGCCTAATATTTTTTTCTCCTTTTATTTTCTAATGCTTTTGAAATTTAGTTTTAAATGCATAGGACTTCATGTGATGGAGCTCCTCTGCTTCCCATGAGAAATTTCTCCAGAGCTGTATTATATATTTTACTGCCAGGAAGCTTTTCCTGATTCTTAACCTAATTTTTTTTTTGTTAACTTCATTCTATTACTCCTACTTACACCCTTTTTTCAGCCTAAATAACTTTCCCACCTGCATTTGATAGCTGTACCCTTCAAATATCTGTAACATGTCATCCTGTCCTCCCCTTGTGTAGCCAAGCCATGCATATTTTGGGGTTTTAACCCTTTTTCAGCAATTCTTTTCTTTCCCTGACTCATCTTTGTTGCTCTTCTCCACACAGTCTGTTCTTTTGCTCAGACAAACAAAGGAAGCAAATGATATTCCATATGCATGTTTCTCTAGAAAATAAATGCTATACTTTTTCTTGTTTGTCTCCTTTTCCACATATTTTCCCCCACATGCTAAACATATAGAAGGGAGACCCAATGAAGGAGGCAGGATTTGCATACACATGTACACTGCATTGGAGTGACACAAAATGCTAATAAAACTGGTTTAAGAGGGTTTTCTATGTACATTTTTTCCATTTGACTTCAGGAGATCATCACTCAATGTTATTTCTTAAACTGAAGAATCTAAGGCGAATGCTTTTACTTGATTTTAAAGACATTGAAATTTTTCTGCTGGTATAAATAGTATGGACACAGTAAAAGTACTTGAGAGAGCCTAATGAACCGTTTCTTACACCCCATTACCTTTAGTCTGATATGACTGAGAGTACGGGCACTAATTATCCTCTCTTTCACAGGCACCGACATAGATCTACAGTGGGTCTTAAAATACAATATTCTGTACAACTCTTAGCAGTTCCTCATAATACATTTCTGTATTTTTTTCTAATCGAAATTTAAATTAGAGGCATGCCACTTTCCATCTACCTGCCGCTTATATATGTTTTATGAACAATTCCTAATATTATTTCCTACCAAAAAAAAGTGCAGGCAGCACACACCCAGTCACAGGGCAAGTCCTAAGAATTAAAGGATTTTTCTTTGAAAGTGAGGCACCCGTACTGCTTTAATGACAAAGAAGCTCTGCACAGTGGAGACTGACACAGGAAGGCTGCCAGTTGAGGGAATCAAGGGAGTGTGAGACTAGCACAGGATCGGAACTCATTTCCCCAGGGTCCCTCGGTGAACAGAAAATTGCTTTTACTAGTTCAGCTCTGCTCTTCTGTACAAGAAAATATCAAGGAGCAAGGCTGATCTAGGGGGACAGAAATCACATATCGCTCTGCATTGCTTTGCATTTTGCAGATAGCCTTGCTGAGGCAATGCAGGTGCATCAGGAGAGGGATATGCCCTGTCATTGCTAGTGGCTGTGTTTTCACAAATTATTTGTTCTGCTGTTGGACTTCCTGGGCATATGTCACGTGAGGAAACTTGCTGGAAAACTCCAGATTCTAGCCTTGTTGATCCACCTGGAGTGCAAGCTGTAAGGCACCAACACCTCCCTGCCCCGGTCTAAATGCTGCTCTCAACTAGAGTGCTGATTTGCATGACTGTAACTGAGCTTGAACCTTCATCTCATCTCAGGTGGAAGATCAAGTTTTCTGCTGGTTAACAAGGAAACACTTGGAAACATATGAGCTGCATATTGGGATGCAGATGGTTCTATAAGGCAGTACATACATTTATAAAGGAGACATGTAAGGTCATTGGGAACCATCTGCTTTAAATATTTAAATGTCCTTACACTAAACGTATGAGTAGTTTTGCCCTGGACTTGTAATATATACCCATCTACCAATTTTTTATAATAATAGTGAAACAAAAGAAAAATGAGAAGGTGAGAAACAAGGCATGGCAACCAATTTACAGCATCTGGGCCCTACACAGCCAGCTCAGCAGCAACACAACCTTTCCAGGAGCAGTTTGCACTCTCTGCAGTGGCTCACCTCCAAGCAGAGTGCATCTTTTGGGGTTGCCTAGGGTCCTCTGCCCTGGACATCAGGTTGCTCTGACCTGGGAGGAGGGAAGGCACTAGGTAATCTAACTATCAGGAAATGTCAATCATCCTGCTAGTCCTTAGGGGATAGTTTTGTCCAAACAGCAAGATTTCCAAAACTTTTTTCCTTGCATTAGTCCATATCTTTACTGAACATTGAGGAACGATGGCTCCAGAAACTCTTGCCTCTGCTGACTCTGCATTGATTTCCCCAAGTAGACAAGTTCCCACTTTCTTTCAATTACCTGCAGTAATAAAACCAAATAAACCCGCTATCTCCCCCTCTACGTGTTGCACTCCTCACATGGCTTGAAAGTGACTATCCTTACAGGCAGTCACTCTGGCACTCAGAGAAACCCGCCAGCCTTAACTACCCTAAGTCCAAGCTATGCAGACATATTTGAGGACAGATATGGTGTTGTATCACATTGGTCCTCCTTTTGTTCTGTGAAGTATTTTCCACCAAACAGAAGCTCCTAGGTGGAGACAGATGAGCTGGAGATCTTCCAGGAATGCAGTGATGCCCCAGCTCGGACTCTCAGCTGCACCTCTGTAGCCCAGAGAACCGCATTGCCTCCCAGAGCTTCCCAAGAAGGAGCAGTTCAAAAGGATCCGCAAACGTCGAGATTAGTTCCTTATTGAAGATCTTGTAATCTACATGGGAAAGCAGAGACCACCACCTTCTTTCCAACTGTGGGTTTCTCATAGATACGTGCCTTGGATTTCCTGGGTCAGTATTCCCATCATGTTAACTAACGCCATTGAAGAGCCCTGCTGTGACAGGCTGGACATGGTACCCACAGGAGGCAGAGCTGCTGCTTGTGCCTGTGCCACCGGTAGACTAGTTTCTTCATTCATTTTGTGGTTTTTTGTGTGTCCATAATCTGAGGAACAGAATCAACACAGCAGTTACCAGATTTTTAAATGGTCGTCTGGATTCACACCCTTTGCTGGGAGTATACATATACGTACAAATATACGTATCTATTATTCCTGGGATCACATTTTCCCTTAGGTCTGTCACTGCACTACTACTACTGAAGTTTTAATCTTCAATGTCTCTATCAAACATATGCAGTTAGGGGGATTAGTGAATTCACCAGGACAGATGGATTACTTTTGATAATTAAAATCTGTTACCAAAAGAAGAAAATCTGTTCTACTCCTCTCCTCTAGAAAGAAGTGAGGAATAAAACCATGACCAAAACAATTTGTTGGTGTTTTTTAATCTGAATCTTTCTCTCGCAGACTGCCTTGTACTGTGAGGACAACTCTGCCTGCGACTGCCAAAACCTAAAAGCAAACTAGGGTAACTTCCTTCCCCACCATGAATCCTCTAATTGTGCAATTGAAAACAACATTTGGCTGCTGTTGCTATTGCATTTCACTGATGTTACGATTTAGAGTTTTATCTTACACCTATTAAGGAGAAAAGACAAACCCAACCACCTTTTTGGAGCCTCCATGCTCCTCCAAATTCTCTTTGAAACTGGGGGGAAAAAACCTAAACCACTTTCCCCAGAAGACATCAGTCTGTGTTATTACAGATTCACTACATCTATCTTCTTATCTTCATTTCAGTATATCTGTCCTTTCTAAAAATCCCTTTATAAATATTATTTGCACCATCTTCATAACAGCTTTCAATTCAGAAACACAATATGACTTCTTAATGAAATTTGTGAATCTATGTATTACTAGATAATATTCATTACAAGACCCAAATGGCTACAAAGAGAAGAGTGAAGAATCCGGAAAGAAGAGGAAAGAAGCAACAAAAAACAAAGATAAAATACAAAAATATGAGAAATAATTGCACTGCCCTGCTCACACAATTAAAAAGCGTATCAGAGGAAAACAGTTAAATTAGCTTACTCACTGCTTACAGGAGTTTTAAGCTCTACTGTCAGCTCAATTAAAAAAAATACCCTAACAACAGCACACAGATTTCTAAAGCAAATGACATTCTCTAGCAGCCTGAAATGGTCTCTGTGACACCAGCAGCTACCTCCTCCTTTCCATGTCCTTTGGAGCATTATAGATGACTCAGGATGGTTTCAGACTGTCAGGGCTCAAACGCTGCTGTTCCTTTTCTGAAAACCAAACACCCCAGCCTTCCACTTTCTATGACAACAACAGGGAGCCCTTAGCAATCTGACCTGTTGAGGAAAACCTGCTGTTAATTAAATGTTAATTGCCTTAATGCAGTCTGCATTATGTGGAAAAATGCAAGTTATTTTAATCTGTATTTTTAAAAAGATCATCTGAGGCTTAAAATGCTTCGCAGAAGCACCTCATCAAATGACAGATACATATTGGCCTTGCCTGTTTGGAGTTAGAAGAGACTCATATGAGTTTATCCTGATTTGGACAGGGGAAACTGATAATAACAATGAACGAGAGATCGATAGAGAGTATACCAAGTATACCAACTTGATTGGAAATATATATACATATATATTTTTATAAATGTGTATGTGAGTAGTAAGATATGTATTTCACTGAAAACAGTAAACCAACAAAAACCAACCAACTGCCAATCAAAACTGTTTACAAAACACTAACACTCTCTTATTCCTAGAGTGGCAATGGAGGTGCCGGGGTGGCAGGGCTGCAGCTGCTTCCAAAAACAATCAAGAAGCTGTAGGTGGGTTGCTGCCGCCACTCAGGGACAGATCAGGCCCCGTAGAGCAGGGAGCTCGTGGAGGCGCAGAAGTTACACAGACCAGGAAAGCCGGCAACATGAGGTTCCTGGTGGTCGAAGCAGTGACTGTGATGGATGATGACATCCCCTCTGGTTCAGGTGGTGAAAAAAATGGTGGGCAGGTGACAGTGGAACCAACGGAGCAGGCCTGATGCACGATGGTGGTGCTGCCATCCAGGTCTGGGTGGTACCAAGCCACAGTCTCTCTCCAAGGCAGGGGTAGGACATGAAGTAAAGTCATGACGACCATGCCCCTCCATTTGAAGTATAGTAAACCCTCAAATTTCACAGGGGTCCAGGACTGCGAGAATGCCACAAAAGCCAAATTCTGCAAAGAGTGGCAGATCATGCATATGTAAATAAGCCACACCCATCTCCCCAACCCCTCAGGCTCAGCTAGTGCAGAGACACCTTTGCCACCATACCAGGGCATGCCAAGCAGCAATGGGCAGCCGGTACCGCCCCTGTGACATCCCAGTGCAGCACAGTTATGGAGCAAGCAAGTGCAGGAGGAGCGGCGCTGCCCTGCCTGCAACCAGGACCAGCCCAGAGGTGCAGCAGTGCCCTTTTCACAGTGTGTACCATGCAGGGGGGATGGCACAGCCTTGTCTGCAGTGGGCTTGGCACGGGGGGGACAGAGCCACCCTGCCTGCAGCAGGCATGGGTGGAGCCACGCTGCTGTAGGGACTGGGGTCTT
Source organism: Pitta sordida (assembly GCA_013390025.1). Taxonomy (NCBI): domain Eukaryota; kingdom Metazoa; phylum Chordata; class Aves; order Passeriformes; family Pittidae; genus Pitta; species Pitta sordida. The sequence goes on from WEKX01020306.1 coordinate 39,624, forward strand.
CCCCCGTGTCAGTCAAGCCTGCAGTCATGGGACAAGCAGCCGTGGGACAAGCAGCAGCCAATCTCCCACTCCCTCACAGTCCTGGTGCCAGCTTGACACAGCGTGTACAAAGCTTCTCTAGAATTTTATGAATCTTTACAGCACTCTCATATGCTGGTCCATGAGGAAGTGGCACCTGCCGGCACCAACACTCCGCCCCATGGGGTGTGGCAGCCCTGCCTCCCAGCACAGCAGAGGCACTCTGTGCATGCCTACACAGAAGAAACACCGTGAAGAATTGAGGAAAGTCTATGGCCTCTACACTGGAAAAAAAACATGAAGAGGTGAAGCTGTGAAACTTGAGGTGTGAAGAGGTGAGGGATTACTGTATATGCCTTTTCCTGGCATTCCAAGGTATTAGCAGAAATGATAGGGCTCCTTCCCCCACTATGGCTTTGGTTCTCATGGCAAGGGCAGTAAATTCTACTACCAATCCCAGCAAGCATTGCACCATCCCTGTCAGCCCCTGGGCGTGAAGAGGAATCACACACATGGCCAGGGCAAGGAGGAGGTAAGGACAAAGCAAAATGGCTCCACAGCAGAGAGTGCCATCCTGGAAACCAGCACCGTGCCGTAAGCAGCTGCACCGCTGCACTGGCAAAAAAGCAAACAGCTCCATGGCAACAAGTTCCAGCTTGGAGCCCAGCATCTGTGAGTATCCGCAGGTACAAGTGGAGACCCTTGGGTGACCCTCAGGAAGGCTCAGACCCTGCTGGAGCCATAGTCAGCAGTGCTCCCACACTTTTGCACTGACCCCCCTGACACACTGTCGGCCTGCACCTGGCCCCCTCCCTCACACACAGGAGGGGAAAAAATGGGACAAAAAGCTTTTCTTTCCCTTTCCAACTCTTTCTACTATAACAGAGTTTAATACAGGTGTTGTTCTATTATTTTTCACACTTTTGGGTAGCAACTGTTTCAGAAAGTTAATTTTATTTCTGCGAAAATCCCAAATGCAAGACTAATAGCCAGTTTTGAATAACATTAAGATATATAGATTTTTTTAATTACATCAATTATTTATTTTTATTTTAAAAATTGATCAGAAGCTCAGCTTTCTTATTTCAGCTGACATAGTGTATGACTTGATTGAAGGATATTGATTCCTGGATAGAGATGAACTCCTTTGTGCTGCCCTCTCTGTGGCAGGCACATGGTCTTGTAACAACCCTCGGATGGGCCATGACACTTGTAGATCATTTCAGTCATACTCAATGAAATAAGATTGTCTGTTTTTCAACTCAAAGCATTCCTCTAGAGCAACCTGTCTCCCTCCTGCAACCTTCTGCTTAAACACTTTGCCTTGTCTTAAACTACTTAGTGTCTGGGCAAACAGACCTCATTGCTACAGCAGTTCCACTCCCAGCTTGTCCCAGGCTCTGCATAAACTTTTCATCCCCAAGACTGGGGTGACAGGGAACCTGATCTCCTTTTATAATATGGTGACTCCCCTGGTTGACGAAAAAAAGGCCGTGGATGTTGTGTACTTGGATCTTAGCAAAGCCTTTGACACGGTTTCCCATGGTCAGCTTCGGGAGAAACTCTTACAGCATGGCCTGGAGAGAAGCATTCTGGAATTGGCTGGATGGACAAGCTCGGAGAGTGTTGGTGAATGGTGCCACACCCAGCTGGCAGCCCGTCACTAGCGGAGCCCCACAGGGATCAGTGTTAGGCCTGGCACTGTTCAACATCTTTATTGACGAGGGAATCGAGTCCATCATCAGCAAGTTTGCAGATGATACCAAGCTGGGGGCAAATGGTGAACTGCCAGAGGGTAGGAAGGCCCTTCAGAGGGACCTTGACAGGCTACAGAAATGGGCAGATTCTAATAATATGAGATTTAGCANGAGAGTGATTTCTCAGTGGAATGGTCTGCCCAGGGAGATGGTGGAGTCACCATCCCTGTAGGTGTTTAAGAGAAGACTCGATGAGGAGCTCAGTGACATGGTCTAGATGGTGGGAGGCTTGGATGGATGGATGGAGTGTGGTGCCCGTGGTTCCATGCTTGTGGGCCTGATCCCTGGGTGGGGGTTCACTTGGGAGTTGGACTAGATGACCCTGGGGGTCCCTTCCAACTCAGAATAACCTGTGAACCTGTGAACTAGAAAGCAAAATCCCTCTTGGTGTACGCAAGAGCAACTTCTTCCTAGCTGCCTACACTGGCCAAAATTCAGTTTAATGGCTGGTAGAGTCTCAGTTCTATTGACCAGCCTTTAGAGCTGGGAGATGGGTGATGCATCCCTCCTGCCTGTGCACTGTCCTCACTTGCAGGACAGATATGACTGCTTGGGTCACCACAGGAGGTAGCTGAGATGTACCAAGAGTCATGGGCACGGGGGTGGGAAGGTCTCCTGGCTGGGGCTTGCTGGATGTGTTACACTGCTTTTCCTCCAGACCAAGTTTATTATTGTATTTTATCTTAGACTGCTGCAAATTACTGTGATGGGCTGTGCACAGTGAAGCCACAGGAATACCAAGGGAAAAAAAAAAAAACCTTATTCCTATTAACAGTTGGCTGACTCAAGAAGCAGGGTGGATGAAACAAGGTAGCCCACAATGCATGCCTGTGTAAAATCATGTACCTACATTGCTGAAATTGTCTTTTGGGAAGAATAAACTACACAGAAATGTAAAAGGCAGACCTGATAGATCCAAGCACAAATATGTCATTCTTATCTTTAATCTTCTTATCTTTTTTAACTTATCTGCAATTCTCAAAGGCAAATTATCAAAGCTGAGTAATGGTAATGAAGGGTCAGCTCCTTTGCTGCCCAAACAGGTGTAATAAACTGAAGCTGATGAAGTTCCACTGGATTACACTAGCAGAAAATACTACTTAAACCAAGCTGCGTTCATGCTGCAGTGGTCTCACAAGGATGTGGGAATACTGCTTCTGTGATTTGATGCAAAACTATTTATAGTCTCAGAATTTAAACCCCTAGAAAGGAAGCTACCAGAAGGAAGAAGCCAGCGGATGCAAGTGCTGTCAGAGAAGTGACAGCTCTGCCAGCATGGCCAGCGGCCCACCTAAACAAAGAGTCAGCATCCATTCCAGAGACCTAAGCCTCTCTCAACTACACCTGGATTTGATCCCCAATGTTTACAGAACTGGGGAGTGTCTCAGTGTTTTTAGACTGTTATGTGCATTATTTTCTCATCTTAAAGCTGCCCATGTAGAGAAAAACACAGGACTTCAGTAACAGTTACCAGAATGATTTGCTTTTATTACCTTTCTGTTCAAGACCCTTGTTTCCCCCTGTAGCATATCAAATTGCACCCAAAACCATATTATACAGCAGAGAAATGTTGTTCACACTTCACTGGCTATTGATTTACTTTACTTATTGGCACAAAATCACCCTGAGATAAACATTTTGTCCCCCATTTCCACTATTGTAAGCTATATAGTTCACTGCAAGATAGGCAAACCCCAATGTGCTGGGTCACAATTCGACATGGCTTTCTAATCAATGTGTGAAAAATTACCTAATGAATAATGGGTTGCACATTTCCACAAACAAATTAACCAGGGTAAGACTGAAACTAATGATTATATTTATCTAATGTAATTTCACATCTGTTACTAGAGCTAGTAATTTTTTTTCTTCTTTCAGTGGCATCCTTAGAATTACAGCCTAGCTTTTGCATGACAGATATTTCACATCCATTCAAACAGATAATATTCAGATTAATTAGGTACATACTTTTAAAACAACAACATATTCGGGAAGTTTGTTATTATTTTACAGTGCTTTGAGGTGATTGAACTACCTTTTGAAATGCAGTGTGGCTCCCACACTGAAGCCAGGATCCTCTAACTGACAACAGTTCCCACACAAACAACAACAAAAGTTATCTTTTTCACGACATCTAGCCAGTTGAAATACACTCTGATAATTTTCACTGGTGTTAGTCAAACATTATTTGCAAATCAGCTTGGGCTGATTAAAGTTGGTTGGGTACCCTTCCTGGCCTCCAAAATATGAGGCATTAATTTTAATGTCCCTCTCCCAAGAGACGTGTTTCAAAGAGGGTTTGTAAGACAGGGCACCAAGGAATAGCAAAGAGGACGTGCTGGGGTTTCCTCCCCATAAAATTGACTCACCTCAATCCCCATAGGGAATATAGAGCCCCTAACTTTCAGCAAACACCTTCCTTTGTGCTGCTGAGGGCTATATCTGCTCTGTCACATCCAGCAGTTTGCAGTTGTCTTTAAGGATGTTGAAAGAAAACTAAAATCTCCAAATGATGTCACTGCTTGAGTCAACATTATTAAACAATTTCACAACCTGTCACAGTCGTGGTGGCAGCTTTCACAAGGATTTATTATCCAGAAAGAGAAGAAGAAAGGGGACTGAGAGTGCATAGAGGTTTGAAATTGATTGTACCAAGAGTTTAATTATTGTATTTTTCAATGAAGTTGAAAGTATTGAGGAAAATCTAGCTAATTTCATGTTACCTCATTTGATTAAAGAAGTTGTATGATTGTTCAGAATGTGTCATTTCCATTCAGAACAGCTGAGGTGAAAAAAATCTTTTTGACTTAATACTTGGTAATATTGCATAGCCTCATTGGATTAGCCAAATAAAACTTGAAAAATAAAACCAGCTTTATTCTGAAGATATTCTGGTAATTGATATGACTGAAAATTATGACTAACTCAATGTATATTCCTGTTTGGATTCG
>WEKX01020306.1:47149-74706 GCA_013390025.1 Pitta sordida
AACGTTTCTGACATCTGGGGTGTGAATGGACTGGGCTAACACCCAGAGCATCCACTGCAGCTGGAGTCAGCTCCTGGAGATTGAGACACATGCTGCCATTGAAAGACACCCTCTGCACTGGGGCAACTGAGCAGCTCAACAGTCATCTCCTGGTTCATGGGTAACCTTGGTGGAGTTCTGGGTATGTGGTATGGCAGTTCAAAAACAGTATGAAAATGGAGCACAACATACTAGAGACATACTCTTCTGTAGCCACCCTGCTCCAAACACTTGATTGCCTAAAGGAACCATTCCTCTTAAAGTCCCTGCTCGTCCCTACCCTGAGCGTGATGACTGCAGCATGTCACAGACTGCCACAGTCTGCAGAAGCCACACAGTGGAAGGGCTTTTACAAGTCATTACAAATCCAGGCCATCTCTTTGTTCCTGAGGACTACATTGACAAGGGCTGTGAGTAGTCACAGATAGAGTGGCCTGGGGACTGAGCTCCAGAAAACATTTGGTGGTTGATGATAACAAGCACCCCAATCAGCATACTCACTCAGATATTTTTGCTTCTCCTTTATCCAGCACATTTGATTCAGTTAATGCCACTTAGTCTAGGTCAGGCTTACTCAGTCCGGGAGATATAACTCAATTCGTCTTTTAATAATAATTCACTGATTGCTACACAGGTATTTGTTGCTAGAGAAAACAGTGAAATCTGTTGTCTGAAGGACACAAAGAATGATGATGGAAACACAGTGCAGAGCTGTCCAGAGGGATCCAGAGCATTTATAGTGAAAGCACACTGGGCAAAATAAACCAAGCATCTGTTTTTCTTGCATGGGTGGTCTGAGTGTCTCAGACTGAGTCCAGAAGGAGATCACACTGGGGAGGCACCACATGACAAGTCTCTGTGCCTTTTCATGATAACCGGGCTGCACCGTTTGTGTTTCTCATTTTCCCTCTGGTAGGAATTTCTCAGTGAGGGTTTTGACAATTTTCAAATATTGTCATGGAGAGTGTGACAACATGAAATGAGAGTGGAACACAATGATGCAGCAAATAGTTACATTATTAGAAAGGCAGATGCTGGCATTGAAGCAGAGTTGTTGGCCTCAAAAAATAGATTAAGAGGGAGAAAATAGAAAAAAAAATCTGTGAAGTATCAGAAGCAGTTGATAGCATAAAAACATTCATATGCAAGCAAGGTTTTTCTGTGGCAATATGAATCAGCTCACATGCTAATATGACCAGTAAATAAACCATAGTAAGATTCTGGAATTGATATTATTACACACCAAATACAACTCTAGGCCAGTGAATCATATTAGGGATTGCATTTTGGACTTTGGATTGCAGCCTGGTCCCTCACTTAGGCAATTGAAAGTAATGGGGTATCCTCAACTTGCTGTGAAAGCTGTTTCCTATCTCTTGTGTCTATTGTCATCTACCCAACCAACTATAAACTGCAGTTTGAATTCAGCCCATAAGAATAAACTTTAAGAGTATCTGAGATTTTCTACACGTTTCCAGGGTCCAATGACCCATGTAACTTCCCAAGAATTTGGTATTCAGAAAGCTTGGGCATCAACAACTCCAGTGTAAGGCTTGAAGAGTTTCAGCAACCACTACCTTAAAAATCAGCCCCAACTACATTGATGCAGGCACCTCAATGAACTATGAGTGTGTGTAATGGCAAACTCACTTTTGGTAATGCAGGAGTACTGCTATAATCCTGGGTAAAACCTCAGTAAGTAGGAGCCACTTGTTCTCTAGGATACTGCTGTAAAGCAGAACAGTGAAAGAGCAATATGACAGTTGTCTGTACTTGTCATGGGTTTGATATTAGAGGTTTTTGCTTTATATGTTTACAAAGGAAAAGTTTTCATCGTTTTTCCTTTCACCCCTCTGCTTCCCGGGGAGGGAGGGGGAAGAACTGGGAATGTTTGAATTGCACGGGAATTCCCCTACCTCTGCAAGCCACGAGGTTGATAATGAAAGTGGATGTGATCCTGTCGGACAGGTTAGCCAGCNAAACCAGGACAGTGCTTAAATGCAGCACCCTTTAAGTCTGCATTATGGATGTTCCTCCACAGGAATTCAAAGGGAGAGAAAATTTCTTGTGTTGCTTTCTTGTGCATGCCAGGGCAGACTCAGAAGTCAACCGACATCCCAAGCAGGTACTTCCAGGCAATGTTAGTCTCTCAAAAGCTGTGGAACAAGAGCCTGGTCCCAAGCACAGCTACTCCAGCCAGCACAGCTCGGCTTGAGTGCAAGCAGGACTTGGACTGCTTTTGCCAGTTGGGCTGCTTCCCTGGGAGCCTCTAGAGAAAGTGCTGAGGCACAATCTCTTTGAGATTCTCTACAGGTTCTGATACAAGGCAAGGGCAATTAAAACTGCCCTGAGTAAGTGGAAGGAAGAAGGTTTTTGCCACTAAATAATTTGTTGATGAGTCAAGTGCCAGATGGTTTAAATTTTTTTCGCTAGTTTCAGAATGAGAAGACCTAAATGTAACGTAGGTATATCAAAGTAATTTTGTGGAGGTTCACCAGTCAAGTGGCATCCATGATGACAGCTAGAGGTGAGGATGAAAGGCATAGCCAGGAATGGTATTACAAATCCTTTTTCATCTGGTGTGATTCTCACAGGTAGTGACAAAAGTATGTGATGTGTCAAAATCTTCGAGGCATCAGTGGAAGCAGGAGTAGGCTAGTAGATAATCTTCCATGGAGAGGTCCTAAACTGCTTTACTCACAAACTCATTATGCAGCTAGATGTAAAATGTAAGGATCAAGATGAGATTTAAAGATGAGATGGGAATTTGTACCTTGGTAGAAAGAGCACCTCTGAAAGACTGGACAACTACAGTGTCAAAAGTGGCCAAAATCAGAGCAGTGCAGTTAACAGAAAGTAAAGATTTGTATATTGGTATGGATGACAGAACAAGTTGGGAGAACATTATTTGACAAAAATTTGAAGTTTGATAAGAAGCAGGTGAAAGCAATACTAAACTGATTTAATTTGACAGCTTTTGTTACTTCAGATTGGAGATTTAGATACTTTTCAGAAAAATACCTGCAACACTGGATGCTTTCATTTAGTAGGTAATGGTGTAACCAGCTACTGTCAGAGTTATAATGTAAGTAAGGATGTGTATGGAAGACATCAACAAGAAACAGACTGTCTTTCTGGTTTGGGTATAATTGATTGACTATAGCATCTGTGAATGAAATCTACAGGTTTACAACCTACTAGAGGGGCCAAGAGAGGAGGTGATAATAAGTGAATGATTTATTGTAGACGGGGCATCATGTCCAACAGAAATGAGAAAGGTATTACTAAAGTGAGAATACAAAGCACACAGTAAGTGGGTCAGAGGGAGCAGCCTCCTGTGTGAGGCAGGAAGAAAGGCCAGAGCAGTCAGATAGAAACACAAGGCCCTACATTCTTTAGGAAGCATCTCCATTATAGTTGTGTGTCCTAGTTTGAGTAGTTTTTTTCCTGGCAGCGGGGTGGGGCAAACTAGCGGAGCTAACACCAGACAGCTGCTGGCTGGGCCTCCGCTGCCAGCCAAAGTCAGAAGCAGATAGAGGCACCTCTGTGATAACATACTTAAGAAAGGGGGGAAAAAAAGTTAGAAACAGCAAAGAAGATGGCCGGAGCAGAGCCTGTGAGAGGTTAACCAGCCATGAAGGCACCACGGCCAGGCCAGCCGGAGGAGGGGTAGGAAGGGTTCCAGGCATCTCGTTGCTGCTTGTAGAATGGACCATAGTGAAGCAGACTGTCTGCCTGCAAGCCTATGGAATAGAGAGAGAGAAACCAGAGGTGCAGAATCCACCTGAGGCCACGCTGAAGATGGAGGATCATGCTGGGAAGCTGCAGATAATCTTCACGCCCACNTCTACCTAGACAGGGTCGCTCAGGGCCCAGCAGTGTTGCTCACACTGGCAGGGATCTATCCAGTGACAGTTTGAGCAAATAAGGGCTTAAAATTACAGAGGAGTTAAAGTAGAAAGGGCAAAGTGATAGTAATATAAAATATAGTGGAATTATCTTCAAGTATTTCTCACAGTCATTCAAATTTCAATAATAAAGCATGAGTCATTCATTTGCTACCAAGATCTGAAGATAGGAATACAAGCTGACAACAAATACAGTTGTGGGTGTTAATTACTGCTTAAAATAGATACAAAGATTAGAGCCACAAACTGTACCAAGTGTAATTCTTTATTTAGTAATTTAATATTCTTCCCTTTTCATTTCAATGCATTTTTATATGTCTGACCTTCTGTAGATTTCTCGTTTTGTTCTCCAGTTGAAAGAGCAAGGCTAGTTAATTTCTGGTGACATTTGTAGCTGTGTAATGGCTGAAATACCTTTTTATACTTGGTTTTGTTTATAAATCTGAATTCAGTGGATATCTTCCTAGTCATGCAAGCTTGTATGCTGGGTGACGTGGCTGAAATGAGAGCCTTTTCCTTCCCAGGGACTCCCTGAGTGGTAAATACATCTTGTCTTTAGGGTCCAGGGGACACTGAAGAGCACCATATAATGGCTGTTGCCATGGCCAACAGCTAGACCAGCTATGTCCTCTTCCAGTGTCTTCTGCTCTCCCAGTGTATCATTGACTAACAACTGTGACTATGGCACAATGAAATCCTCAAATTCAATGACATAGGGAATCTTTGTGTCAGTCAAATCAAGTTTTGCCTGGACTTTGGTATAAGGCAGAAAGCTCAAAATCACAGCCTTTCAGTACACGGGAATTTCATTATAAAGCAATGTTTATGACTTGAAACAGGGACTAGTACTCCCTCTTAATTATCAGACATGAGAAACAGGGGTGGTTGCTTTCAGCCATTCTAAAATGCTCTTTAAAAAGTTAGCAGAAAAATAAACCTTAAAAGCTTGTAAAGGAGCCACAGGCACTCATAGCTGCCACTTAAATTATATTAAAGGGCAATAAATTGAAACCAGTAAAAAAGAAATGTGTCCTTACAGGGTGCATTGTCAGCTTATGAAATTCACTCTAGCGGGAGGTCAGTGAAAGAAAGTCCATAGTTTGTTTCTTCCAAAAGTACTTTTTGGATCACTACCATGATGCTTCCAGTGCTGCGAGAAAAGGCTAATCAAACTTCATACTCCAAGGCACAAACTGTCTATGGGGGTCAGGAGAGAACATCACCCTCACAGACAGTGTATTAAGCATATTCTGCGTTTCCCCTCTCGACCTTCAAAGCAGGATAAGGATCTCTGCAGAATGGTTATATAACCTCCAAAGACAAATTCTGACAAAAGCCTCTGGATTTCTTCCTCCTGGGGAGGGATTCTCCTCTGACAGATTTCAAAGCTTCTAAAGGCATAATCTTAGCTCTGAAAAATTTATTTAAGCATTAGTTTAGATGAATGATGGAACATGAAGGTGAAGCAGCACTCTGGAGTCTCAAAGACAGTCACAGGAGAAGGTGAAGCAGACACAACTTATTGGCAAATAGGAGAGGCAACCTCCCACCTATACCATCCAGGTGGAATGCAATGACAGACTCATCTGTACATGAGCCCTGCCTGTGAGCGTGAGAAGGGAGACACCCTCCTTGCCATTTTTTCATCGAGGAGTAGAAGTAAATCTCGCAGAGAGCATACATGATTAGAAATGCAGCCCTCAAATACTACTCAGATAAAAGGATGCCAGTTAAGCAAAGGTCACCACTGCATGGGTGATGCTTGGTCCACAATCTTTAAAAGGAGCCTGTGAGTCCTACATCACTTTCTCTGAGCTGTCGGCTTTTTGGATACATCACATGTGTACCTAAAGCCAAACAAGCTCTCAGGTCCCAGCTCTTCCCTCATCCATTGTTGGTTGAGCTGATGTGGCATGAGCTGTAGTCAGATTTTTTAATATGGTTCATGTGTGGCCCTCTTACCTATTTCAGAAAAGAGTCTCCAGAGCGTGAGAAAACTGAGTGGCAGAGCAATTTTCAACACCAGTCCTGACAATCTTCACACATGCATCTGCTAAACTTACTGCCAGTGCAGCACAGGCTTTAAAGGCTGCAGGATCAGAGTCTTGACTTTTTTGTCTGTTTTCTCCAGGCTGTAATTCTGTTTTGGCTATCAAAGAGTTATGATAGATTTGTGACATTACAGGCTGTTAGTTTCAAAAGATTCCTCTTCCTTTCCCTTCTCTGGCATTTGATTTTTTTCCTCTGTTTGTAGCACACATGGGTGAAAAACTAAAATTCTTTTGTTCTCCCTTTCATCCCTACACTGAAAGGCTGTGTTTCCCAGACCAACCACCCTGAGCTCAGTCTTAGCGGCAGACAAGAGGTAGTCGTCTCCATGTCAGAGTTTGCTTTAAAATAAAAGGGATCTCAATTCCAGCACTGGAAATTAAGAGAAGTTTGCTTTCAGCTCTTATGTTAATAATTTAGAAAATATATGCCAAATCACTGGTGTTTTCTCAGTTGTCTCTCAACACAGTGCAAACTGCATTAGGTGTTAGGGTAAATGGATATATTTCACATGAGATATTTGTGCTGAATTATTAGTCTGTTTTATGAAATTACTAATAAATATTGCTTCTGGCTCAATTTAGCCTGAAGTCAGTGAACCTAACCAATGGTGGGAAATCAAAAACTCTCTAATACCCAATGAATGAATCTAACTAATCAAGAAGCCTTGCAGGAAGTAGATGCCAGGATTAATGAGCCAGTGGTTTCACTATGCCATGCTGTTATTTCTTCACATAAATGCTCTCAGATGAGATTACCTTTGTCATGAAAAGGAGCAAAGGAAGGTTACATACTTTCAACTGACAGGTTAACTGCCATACCTCCATTACTGCAAGATACATTTTCATGTGCCAAGATTTTTATTCTGAAAAATGAAAATTTAGAGACCACAACACAAATTAAACCACATTTTCATTTCTAAGAGCAGGGATCATTATGGCTAGTACAATAATATGTATAATCCATTCTGCAATGTTACTTGATCCCTTTCCTTGCACAAACTTCCTTCTCATATTGGTAACTCCTCAATGATTGGAATCTCCAGCCACAGGTAGGAGCAGATACTGTGTTCTGCGATGATTTAAGCAGAGGAAGGGAGGAAAAAAAATGTGTCAAAGCCTTTTATCAAGAGAGCAAATGAAAGGTTCAGTGACATTATCTTTATGTATATTCCTTAAATATTAGGGGCAATTTTGTGTTTAAAGGGAAGCAGAGTTACATGAATATGTGCCAGAGTGGAAATGAATCCATACACAACTCTTAGTCTACTTACACAGTAGGTAGAAATGCTTAAGGAGAAAATCCACCTTAACACAACCAAATAAGCCCAGCTCGTAACAGCCCCAGTGCCTGGTGTTAGCTACTTAGTCAGTAATAGGCTAATTGTTATTCAGTATAACTCTTCCCTCTCAATTTATATGGAATTCACTCATTTATTTTGATCACTTTACATGAATGAAGGAAAACTGTTCATGTTGTTCGATAGAACTGCTCAGTCTAATTTTTATCTTTTAACATCTTCACAAGTGAGATTTTGTAATGACATGGTTCACACACAGCCTGCAATGTATGTGAGTGAAACCTGTTGTCCACTTCCTTTCACCCATATTAAATACATAAGAGCATCAGCTTAGGTGTTTTATGTTGCAAAGCTTCAGCAGGTGCTAAGGGTACATATAATTTCAAAAATCTCCAGGACTCAGAACATGAAGAACCATTGCTATGGAAACAAATCAAATATGTATCAAAATTGGGAAGGATCAAAAAGCTTTGCTCATAACCAGGACCACAGGTGCATTAGAGGAAATTATGGATGTTTTAGGAGCGAGCATTAAGACAAAGGACCTTGGCAAGGCCCCTTCCAAAGAGCTGCAAATGTTCAGTGTCAAGAGTTAGATCTCATAGGCTCTATATCCATCCTCTGCCCCCAGCCATAGACAGCATTTTTCCCCACCATTAAAAGCATATATTTTTTAAAGATCTTCCATACCACAATTTACAACATTCCTACATCATAAAGCTGTCTTTCTTATAGCAATATAAAGCAGCCGTAAAAATTACATGCTTGTAAACAACCTTCCATACATTTGGAAGAAGATTTTCACTCTTCTGCATGTAAGTGGAGATCTGTCTGCCCTCCTGGAAAGCCACACCATGGGGAAGAGACTACTATGGAACTGGAAAGACCAAGGGATGTACCAGTTTGGATGTCATACCCCTTGCCCTGTGCAGAGTCATCCATGGGGTAAGGGGACTGGAGGAACTCTGACCCAACCTGCTCCACAGGTATCCTGTGTGCCCACATATTTAATGGCTGACCTAAACTGCTTACAAACTTCAAACACAGAGCTAAGCCTCGGTGTAGAGGGGGACCTGCTCTGCCGAAGACTGGGCTGGGGAGTAGAGGGAGAGCTGTAAGAAGACACAAAGTATCACAGAAATTAATCACAGAATATTCTGAGTTGGAAGGCACCCACAAAGATCACTGAGTCCAACTCTTAAATGGCTGCCTCCCTGGAGGGAATCAAACCCCTGGTCTCCCACATGAGAGGTGGGGACACTCACCATTGTATGGTGACTTCTTATCCCAGGTGCTACCATAGTATGGATTGTGGTACAGAACCCGTCTTGCCTGGCCTGGACTACCTCAGGTAGAGTATCCTGGGTTGTTTCAGCACTTGCAGGAGCTGACTCCTGCAGAAGGGTGCAGGGCTCCTTCCTCAGGTGACCCCCAGAGGACTCACTCATGGTCTGGATCACCAATAATTTATTCTGCTTTTATTTCTCTTTTAAATTAAATGTGCATACATAATATGCACTTTGGATCAGGCAAGGACCCTTCTGTGGATGCCTATGGAGCCGGGCACTCTCAGGTGTGTAATTAAGAGGTGTGTAATTGGTGTACAAGGAGAAAAGATCTCAGTGCGTTGCATAAAAGGCAAGGACGAGGGGGAAGAAGGAAAAAAAGAAACCCAAACCTGGCTGTACGATGTTTGTCAATGTCCTGCACTTCTTTTTCCCGCCGTGTCAAAGTTTGCCTGGGAGTAAATCGAGAGTTTTCTCTTCCCTGAGGTTTCTTCCTGCAGCAGACGTGCTCTTATTTCACATGTGGTAAAAACGGAGCAGCTCGCCTATCCTGGCCTCCCGCTGCCCTGCTCCCCTTGCTTCTTCCCGGTTTCACCACGAGACTCCTTGTTACTCGCAGTTTAAAGGTCAACCACACAGAAAGATTAACAAAAGTTTATTAATTATGAAGTATTAAAATTGTGACAAGTGAAAGGCATCAATGCAAAGATAAGCAAGCAAACTATCCCCAAACTTGTGACAAAGGACTCAGTGAATACCACAGAAGGAAGTCCTGTCTTTGTTTTTTTTTGCCTGCAGTTGAAGACACCTCTCATATCTCACACGCCACATCAAAATCTATAATTCTTCATATCACATACTGAAAATGATTTTATTTATCCATTCACATTAACTTGATATAAACGTGTCCGGAAAAGTCAAGTAGTATGTTTTATATTAGCTCAAACATTTATTAAGTAACCCAAAATTCAATAAATAAGCACAGACAGTAAGTTAAAACATATCACGAATCGACCAGTATGTAACAAGAATGCTTTATCTACACAAAACATCCTATTTCACATCGTTTGTTCATTCCTCCAGCGGCCCTGCCCTGCGGCGGGGTGGCCGGCACATGCAGGCGGGCGAGCCGCGGGGCCGAACCGGGCCGGGCCGAGNGGACAATAGCAGCAGGAAAGTAAATAAATGCGTAAATAAAGGTAGGGAGGATCGGCAACTCAACTGTCACGAAATCAAAGATCCGAAAAAGGGAAGCGCTCTTGCGCGCTTATTTTTTCCCCCTTTTATCCCCTTTGTGTTTTACAAAAAGAAGCTTCTACTTATTATGGTTTTTTTCTCTTTTTCCCCATCTCATTCGCTCTCGCTCATCAATGCTTAATCAAAATGGATTTGATTCTCTCTCGGGCCTCCGTGCCGTTTCGCGGACCCGCCCGGCCGCCCCCGACGGCACCCTCACAGCGGAGGAGGCCGGCGGCAGGTCGCCGCTCCTAAATAAACCATAAAAGTTAAGAAAACATAACCAAAAATGCATTTCTTTGCAAAGCCAATGCCGGTCGGACGGCTGGCAGGAGAGCTGGGTCTTGGCAGCGGAGGGAGGCAGGGCCGGGATCGGAGCGGCCGCCGCTCCTCCCGCTGTCGGGCGAGGCGGACCGGGGGGCATGGAGTGCGCGGGTGATGCGCGGGGGCGGAGAGGATGTGGGGAGGATTGGGGGATATTTCTCGGCCCACAAACCAGTCTGTTGGCGTCTGATTTCAGATCCTGAGTCGACTCCCTGGTAAGTCTGGTGGGGGAAGGGGGCGCGAGGCGAGGCGGGGGCGCGGGACGAGGCGNCTCACCCCGGCTCCCGCCGCTCCCCCCAGCCTCGGCCCTGCCGGGGACTCGCTCTTCGCACCTGCAGCCCCACGCGAGTCCCCGTCACGGGTTAACAGAACCGCTGGAACTTTTTGTCATGAAACCAATCGATGTATCCGTTCAGGCAGTGAGCCGCCTGCAGCCTCCCTTCCTGAGCGGGAGCCTCCAGGAGAGGAACTTGACCTCCCCCAGGAAAAAGAAACCAAAACAATAAAACAAGCACAAACAACAAAAAAAACAAACAAAACAAGCAAACCAACCCCCAAACAAACAAAAAACACCAAAAAACCTGTCCCACGGCTCCGGCCCTTGCATGGACGCGCTCCCGAGCCGCCATCGGGGCCAGTCCCCTCGCCTGGTGCCGCCGGGTCCCGTGTAGGAAACCCTAGGGCCAAACCGCCCGCGTTTGTGTTTGAAAAAACGAAACAAAACCAAACGCAAAACAACAAAACCAGGGGTGGTTTAGGTGAGCGGACGCCCGTGGTCGCGCCTTAGCAAGGATGACTTGGTGGGTCTGGCCTCACTGACGCCAAAAGCAACGGAGACAGTCGTGAGCCGGGAGAAACAGCGTTCGCTTGAAATTCAAGGGAACGCAGGGCCCCGACCTGCCGGATTCCACGGTCTTAGACCCAGACTGAGAAAGGCGGACGCCCATTAGCGGGAATGAAGAGCCGTGGGGGAGCTAAATAATATATGAATAATCGAAAAATCGTGTTCAGTTGTGTTCTAGGGTTAATAGTTAAATCGGGTCTACAAAATCTTTTCATGTTTCATGGTTTGCTGGTAGTGTAAAGAATCTCTATCAAGTCTGATCGCCTAAGCTCATAGCTACACTGGATATGTTTTAAAATGTGAATGTTTCCAGTTGAAAACTGGTGCATGACAGATTAAAATGTAGGGAAAATCTGGGGAAGATTTTGAAAATGCACACATGACAACTCTAGAAACACATTAACCATGAGCGTCTGGCAACTTTGGACTCCTTTTAAAATGCAACTAGCCCCTGAAAATTATTAATACAGCAGCGAGAATCTAATGGAGGTTGGAATCTAAAAATCTACCCGATGATGCCTGCTGTTATAGTAATATAGACGTAATGTAAATGTATTTTAAAATATATAGCCCATTTAATTCCCAAGCTATAAATGGGTGAGAGAGAAAGCAAGAGAGAGAAGGAGGAGAAGGGGAGACAATATCGCTTTTGTTTTTCTTCTCTCTTTTTTTAGGAGCCGAAGCTTTATGAAGATCTCATTGGAATCCAGCAGATGATTAATGTGAAGATTTGGTAGGAAATCTGAAGAGCTGTATTAAAGCTCAGATCTCAGGTTCATTTCGATCAGCCAGCCATGAACTCTGGGCCGAATTCATTACACTTTAATAGTGCTGGGAGAGGAAGAAAATGCAATTTCTCATTCCATTAGAAAACGAGAAAATACTCTCAGCTTGTCCCCTATTAAGATGTGGCAGGTGACGGGACCATTGTGGGGGACACGGTCAATGGAATTACAGCACATTATTTTTGTTCATATAAAATATTGGAAGGCAAGCCTGACTGTGCAGAAGTTATTTCACTGATTTGGTTTTTATGTAAATAAAATATTGAAAGTTAATTAATCCGTGCTAGAGACTAATGATTATGCTTATTATATTGCATTTGATCACGTAATTTGCATGATTCTCGCATTGCTGCTTAATAAGCCATTCCAGGTTATAAATAATTCTGAAATTGGTTTCTAATAATGGCATGCTATAAAAAGAATGGTTTTATTACAGCAGCCTGAAAAGCAGAGCAATATCAGATGTGGAATTGGACTCCTGTTTAAGCATCAGCCACTTTTAATAATTATTTTAATGTATCATATACATTAAATACAGATCTACAATGAGGAAAGTGGTGATTTATCCTAACATCTAAACCCCTTAAAAACATATACAGCAGCTATAAATTAAGTATTTGAGCATCCTTAATCAGTGTGTAGCCCACATGCTGAAAGAAATGTGTAGGCAATCTGTTAACTATAAAGAAAACTATAAAGTACTCATATAAGAACATAAACCAATTACTATTTAATTTAAATTTGGTCAAGGAGCAGTGATACATCGGATTGTGAAGTAAATGCATTAAATATTTTTTTTCCTTAGATTACATAATGTTAATCATTTTGAAGTGTTAATTAAGAAGGTTATGTTGATCTGATTACTTTTTAAACTACAGAACATTATTGTAAAAAATATTTAAATTGCCACTCTATTAAACTGCTTTTATCAGCAGTCTCGAGCTATTAGCTTTGGTTTAAGATTATGCCAAGGCCATTAAAATATTTTGTCTTTCTTCCTACGGATTTCTTTGATGTGCTGTTAGAAAATAACTGTTTCCATTTTATATTTTACTTCGTCTACCACACTCCTAAGATTGAAATTGGTATCATTAACCTTTGGGAAACCCAATAAAATTTAATAGACCTCGTTTTCTCTTTTTCATAGATTCAGTTGTCAAATTATATTTTATTTGTGAATCTAATTTCTTTCTTAATTTAAACTAATTATAGTTCTACGTAGGCTGAGTCGAATTGTTTTACTTTTTTAAAGCAGACGTGCTTTTTCTGTCACATTCAAGAATGGAATCTGCTTTCGTTCATTAAAGCATTAATTTAGGGATTTTCTTTACATGTCTTTATTTAGCTGAGGAGCCTATCCTTGCCGAGAGGGATTTTGAGCAGCGACTGTGGTAAAGTGAGGCGGCAGTTCCAGTGCGCTGTACTGAACTGGGATGTGCATCCTACAAGTGCTTCTATTGTCCTCGGAATGCACTCGCCTAGGAAGTCACTAAAATAACCTTATATACACAAAAGCCACATCTGAGCAGTGTGGCGGTTTGATCCCTCTCCCCCTTTTCCAAATTTCGTTTACATTTATTTGCCTAAATAGCTTCCTACGGTCCTGTGTGCAAATATATGTCTATGTACCTATGTATATACATATATATGTGTGTAATACGTACTTTAGAAAACAAAGTACACCCTAGATGTTGAAGTTACTCGCTACCCCAGCCATCCCCAGGCACTATAAAAGCCAGTATGGGGAAACACCGAGTCCAGTTACAACTGCCTTTTACCGAAATGCCTTTCCACTAGCCGGCGTGCCTTCCCACGCCCCCCACTCCGACACTCACGGTGGGGAGCTCAGGAGGATGCTCCTTCCCGGCGGTGCCGCGGCCGTGCCGCCGTCAGAACCCTGGACAGCGGCTCTGCGGCCGCTGCCCGACTCTGCTTGATGGAACGTGTCATTCCAGGAGGGTTCAGCTTGACTCTTAGCGCCGGGGCAGAGGTGAGGCTTGTTCCTCTAGGGCTGTGCTTCCCCGGGCTCTTTCCTACCGCGAGTCGGGCCGTATTGCTGGGGGACACTCAGCCCGCGCCCCTCTCGGGGCCACCGCGCTGCGGGTGAGGAGGGTAGAGGACAAGGGGACACGCGAAGGTGACAGCTGTGCAGAAAGCGGGGCGAGGGATGTCAGTTTTCAGAGCTTCGTGACCAAACTGTTGCTTTCACGGATGGGTTACTTACCCCGCCGTCGGGCTGAGGTTTGGGGCACCCACCCCCCGCCCCGTTGTGCCTGGCCTTGCCGCCCATCAGCCGTGCCGCCATCGGTGCGACCGGGGAAGGGCCGGCGGGCACTGCGCGGGGGAGGCTTTTCATACCTGCACCCGGGATTCAGTGAGGCCGATGCGCAGGGCCAGCTCCTCCCGCATGAAGATGTCCGGGTAGTGGGTCTTGGCGAAGCTCCTCTCCAGCTCGTTGAGCTGCGCCGGTGTGAAGCGGGTGCGATGCCGCTTCTGCTTCTGCTGCCCCTGCTGCTGCCCGGCCTGACTGGGGTTCTGGCCGCCCTGCTGGCTTTGCTGCTTGTCGGGGTCTTTGGCGCTGACGGCTAAGGAGCTGGGGTTGGATCCCACCGTGGTGATGTCCTCCCCCGGCAGCAGGGTGGTCCCTTCCACCGTGTCCGAGTTGGGAGCCATGTCTCCCGGGTGTCCCCCCGGATCAGAGCTCCCTACGCCCAGCCGACACTTCACCGCCTCTCGGTGTCCCAGTAGCTCGGCCGCATCTTTCATCCCTGCAGAAGCAAAGGAGCTCCAGTCACTCCCCTGCAGCCGGGCACTGATCCGTCAGAGCCGCTTTCCAGCGCATTGAGCTGGCGAAAGATATCCGGCCTCCGCCCCGCCGTCCCCGGGCCGCCCGCCAGACCCACAACCCTGCTCGGCTACGCGACGCACAGAGACCCCGGCCCGGCGCAACCCAGGCGGAGGAGAGAAAACTTTACACTGAACAGCTCCTCTTCCTGCTGAAATAGTCAGACCCCTGTTCGACCTCCCCTTGCGAAATCAAGGGAAAGGAAGAGGGTGAAGGCAAGTTTTGCCGGGTTCGACTTGGTTTTTCCAGCGGAGCTGGTAAGAGAAAGAGACGGAGAGAAAGAAATACGGCTCGAACCGCCCTGTATCGGGAGCATTACCTCCCCGACAGATGCACGGAGACCTCGGTCAGTCTAGCCGATCTTTTCCTTCTCCTCCCTCTGTTCCTCTAAACAAACTGACTAATAACAATAAATAGATAGATACAGATAATATTTCCCCTTTAAAAAAAAAAAGGAGAAGAAGCAGGGAGAAAAGCTAACAGGCGAGCAGGAAAAGGCCACCCAGAACTCCGTAAACACCATCGAGCTCATCTGTCCTAAAATAATAATAATAATAATCACAGTAATAATGTGTAGGTATGTATATAAAAACAGGGGAGAAAAAACCTAAATGATCCACAACTCGCTGTAGATCTACATACTCCGTAGGTCTCACTCCCTCTTCTTTTTTATGTTAAATCAAATTAAACTTTAATACAGTAGAATTACTTTTAAAGGAATTAGCCCATTTAGATCGCATTAAGGTAAAATNTGGTAGTGCACCCTCGCACCCGACCCGACCGGGCTCCCGGGGGTTTCAGAAGCCCAGCTCCCACCGGGGGCCGTAAGCCGGGGAGATGATGGGCGCCTGGTCAGGCAGCGCTGTCCTGTTCGCCGGCGACCCCAGGAACCGGGGTGGGTGGGGGGGGTGGAGGGGAGACCACGGCCCGGCTCTCACCCACACGACGGCTGCGAAGCGTTGAGGAAAGAGAAACTTAAGCGAGTCCCCTGGCCCTCGCGGCTCCTCGCCACCCCGTCCCAACCCCGCTAGATCCCGAAGCAGAGTGCAATGAGGGGAAAGGGAGCCAAGCACCGTGCGTCCCTGCCATCCGGGGAGCTCTGCCTCCCTGACCAGGATTTAAGCGCCTGTAAGCCCTGTTTTTCGGGTAAAGTTTCCAAGTTCGGCTCGCCTACAAACTCAATTTAAAGCAGTAAATAAAGTTAAATGCTTTTTATTTTCATCTTGAATATGTTAAACTACTTGAACAATTTAAAGTGCTTTGCAGAAGTGAAGCGAACCATTTCTAATGTTCTGATTTTTCAAAGGCAGCCAACAACAAAGTTTAGATTAGTAATATATTTCTAACCAGAGTAATTTTCAAGATCATTAGGCATTTATGTAATTAGTGCCAAATCTATAAGCTTTTATTACGATTATTAGAGTAAAATCAGTATAAATTTGTACTAATTTACTACTGTTTAGAGTTGGCTGTCAAGCCATGAGGTTCTTATTGTAAATGATAACTGAGGAAATTAAGTGCAAAATTCTGTACCATTTCTGATCCACTCCTAAACAATCCGTTTCAATTGTATTTGTAGCAGAACATAATGCCCTTTTAAAGTTATTTGACTTGTATTTTTATTTGCAAAACAAGAAAAATACCCTCTACCCAGACACAATGAAAACTGATATTTACTACTTCCAACTTAACATTGATTTTTAATTCAAAAGTGATGCAATTAAGATTATTCATTTAGTGCAAATAAGGCTTCCACCAAAAAAAAAGAAGCCCAGTGAAGTCTGTGTTAAATAATACGGCGCCAATGGCTTTTTCTTTTTTTTTTCCCCGCCATCTAATTGACTTACACAAAACATTGTAAATAGTGCATGCGAACAGATGCAAGAGTGGTTATGTTTGCAGCTCAGATATGCAGGGTTTCGGCAGCGACTGAACAAGGAGACAAAGGAACCGGCCGACCGATCTCTAGGGCAGTTTTGCTGCCTTTCCCCCCCCTCCCCCCCTCCTCCCCGCTCAGGCTACATTGATTCAATTCAGCTTTCGAGACGTCAGGCTGTTCCAAAGAACCTGGGTGCTCGGGAACGGCCGCTGAGAGCAGGGAGAGAGACCCAGAGCCGGACCACAATTTAGCCGGGGACAGAAAGAGATGGAGATGGGATGGGAGTTTCGGAATTTGTGTTGTTGTTGTTCCCAGCTGGATGGAAGACGGCGGAGATGGCACATTTGCTGCGCTTTTCTCCTTTGAAAATAATTGTCTGTGTGCAGCTCCAGGGCAGAAGGGGAAGACCCTGTGGTGAAAATTGCCGACAGGCACTCCTGGCACTGCCGGGCGCCGAGACCCGCAGAGCGGGGCGGGCGAAGCCGCTGATGCGGACCCGGGCCGGAGGCGCAGAGCCTTTCGTGGCCGCGAGGGTCTGGCCCTGCCCGGGCCGGAGCGGTGGGGGACTGGCCAGGGCGCTCGAGGTTCCGTATTTACTGCCACAAACATGCGGGCGCTGGAGGTACCTGCAGCCGGCTTCTGCCGAGAGCACAGCGGGCACGGTGGCACGGCGTGCATATGCATCTATTCTGTGTTGTTGTATGTTTCAGGTCGATAAATAAATGTGTAATAGTTAATGTGAAGATACATCAGAGTAATAACAATGAGATGAAATCAAAGGATTATCAATCTCTGTTAGTAACTGCTGAATAACAATGTTGCGGTGTGATTGATAGTGCGCTTCATTTTACGACTTTTCTATTGCTCTTGATTTTTATAGCAGTATAAACAAACTAAATCATTTCTTCCAAGACTTCAGAGAGCAATCGTCTTAAGGGAAGGGGAGAAATCAGAGGAGGAAGTCTGCGGGAGAGAAAAGATCGGGCAGGGGTTACACTTAAGCGTGTCAAAAAGAAAATTACAATGGGGCATATGTAAAATACCCTAATCACATTCCGCGTTCGCTCACTCTTGTTTTGTCAAGTGTCCGAATTCACCTGGGCAGCGTCGGAGATATATTTGCAAGGATTTTATTCCTCGCCGTCTTTCTATTTTCCCAGTGTAGTCAGAAAACTGCCAGTCAAGTCCATCCCCTGTTACAATTTACAGTATTCCCCACATGATCATAGGAACTGAAGTTCCTAACAAGGAAAGGCTTTAACACAATGGCCAAAAATCTTCAGAGTGACACGAGTGTCTTCAGAAATCACTTCAGAGCAAAGTAAAAGGATTTTCTATGACGGATCCAGTGATTTTTCCTCAGTAAATAGGTTTTAGATTGTTACACACACGTAGAACTGGAACAAAGGGTAGTACCAGAAAATATATTGGTTGCCCCTAATAAAATTTATTTAGACAGTTTACTTCTCATAAAAAATAGAGATTGAATTTCGTACAGGAGCGCCTGCCAAGAGGCTAGGCACTGGGAGATCATCTTCCCCCGCACCTTCTCTTTCTTTCCTTTCCTTTTCCATTCCATCTCTTCCTTTCCCTGCCCTGTCCGGCGACGCCCGGCGGGCCCGACCCGGGGGTCCCGGCCGGGGCCAGTCCTCCCCTCTCCTGCACGGCTCCGCCACCCACGCCAGCCCATCCGCCCTAGCGAGGGCAGCGGGAGCGGGGCGTGCCGCGCTTGGTAGCGGCACAACCCTAATTCTCCAGCGCTGAGACCCTGGGAAGAAAGGGTAGAGAACTTTCCAACCCTCAGAGCTCCCCCTTTCCCATCCTCGCTAAACTCAAGCCATGATTGAGTGAGGCTGTAATATAAACAAGTGTATTTAACCAATTCTGCCCTGATTTAGTAACAGAATCTTCTTTTATCAGAATAGTTATATTTGGAGCGAGGAACAGAGTAAAATAAGGTTAAACTGCTAAAGTCAGCAGGGTGGCTTGGCATAAATGGCTGATAACATTTGTAATTTGATATTTTATTTATGTATATCTTGAGCATCGGTCTAGTTAAGGCGGCTGCTGTATGCAGAGCACCGTAATTGCTTTTTACACGTAGCAACGCTCATAGCGTTTATCAAATGTAACTTTTGGTTGCGTGGCTTGTCCGTGGGGCCTTTAAAAAAATTATTATTACTATATTTTTTTCTTTTTTCCCCTTTCATTTCCAGAGAGTAGCGCTGAAATACAGGATATTATTATTCACAGTCCCACTGTTCAGCGCTGCATTGTAACATTGTTCGCTTTAATGAGAAGCGCCTCCCTCAATAATTAACGACCTCACATTTCCCTATTTTCTTGCCTGATGAAAAGAATCAATTTTAATTCATTGTAAATTACAGCTATGCTTTTGAGTGTTATTTGCTTACTTTTCCAGATCGACATACCCTAAACACAAATGACAAATCAAACTATATCCTTTCGTTAGGGGTAATTTGGAGTTAAGAAATGGAAAAGCATAAACACGTGTTTTCATTTCAATCAACCCTCTGGAAAATACGACTTCTTTGGAAACGAAGGACAAGACTGCAAGCAGCTACAGATCCCAATTTATTCATTCTAGTCAGAGCTAAATGTGATGATCATCGCCGCTTTGCGACATTAGGCTGCATGCCGCATTTTGTTGCTGCAATAAATATACTTATTTGAAAACAACTTTTTGAAGTTTAAAGGCATCTGAGGCAAGGACGCTCGCAGCTGATCAGAAACAGGTCAGGTGTCCCGATGCAGCTTCCCTGAGGTCGGCGAGGAGTGCTCGTGTCCCCTGGCACCTCTTCTCAAACGCTGTTAAGAACAGCATTTTCCCATTTGCTTATTTATCTAACTATCTGCATCCGGCTCCGCGGAGCTAAGGCAGCCCCTACGACTGTGTCCTCGCGGCCAGGCTGTGGGCAATCTCTCGACAGTGAAGCGGCTGCTTGAGATTGAAAGGATTGGTCCGTCCTATCAATTAATTTTCATCAGAGCAATTACAACCAGTCTTTTATGGGGAAAAAGCTATTTTAATATAAAGGTACGCCTGACACCCCTGTCCGCTCTCACTCGACCAGATGCAAACTCTTTATACACAAAAGTCATCTCCTTCTCTCCAATCTAGCTTCGTAAGCATTCATGTATTATGCATGTATAGGCTTTTGACATAATATTAAGTTCATAAGCCTAAAAATGTGGAACCCAGGCGTAAGACACTGGGCTGTAGCTTTTTCAGACAGGAATTATCGGGGCTGCCCTGAAACGCGAAGAGAACACCAGTAAAAATAATTTTTCATATACCTATCTGTTTAGGCAAACAGCACACTTCCGGGAAGACTTTTCCTACTAAGCCTTGACGAATTTATTTAACTCACATCTGTATTTTTAAAATCTCCCCATCCGCCAGATGTAGTCATGGAAAAAACGCTACTCAGTAGAATCTAATGTGGATGGACTATTTAACTTTCTCCCCTCTTAAGGCCGTAGTTTTAATGCCTTCAATTACATAGGTGGTATATAGTAATAAGGAACATACATATTTTGTCTGTATGTGTTAAGTTGGCTGCTTTTCTGATTTCTATTTACTCAAGATAAATAATCATATATCAGTTATTCAGTTTGGTGACAAGTCTAGTAATTGGAATAAAAAGAAAACATCTCATCCTTATTTCTTCCTCTAACTAGATACAGCACTAATAAGACTGCATCAATCTTATCTGGCAAATAAATAAAATAGACAAACAAACAAATTCGCCTCCAACAAGTTAATGTGGTGTATCTGAGTGGAAAGTAGATATTTTCACGCATTCTGGAGATGAGGAGTGACTTTTAATAAAATCACAAGAAAAACAAATGTAATTCTGTAAGCAATTTCAGAGCTCAGCCATCTCTCTCTCTCGTGCCGTTACTTAGCATTCTCTAGCCGTCGTAACCTTTTCTTTTAAAAACAAGTTAGTTCCAGAAATATGACTGTCACTCAGTCTGGGACTTCTCGATCCACCTTCCTTTATTATTTGGGGGGGCCATCCTAGAGGTAATAAGGCTTATTTTACAAGGATGAGTTTTGTTGACTTTTTTCTTTCCCTCCCTCTCCCCTTCCCTTCCCCTCTTGCTCCAGCGCGGCTAATTCGGGGCGTCTATATTCACTCAATTAGAGAAATCTAAAGAGAAAATCGATCTTCCATCTGCAGAAATGCCAGCTTAACAAATTAGATTCTTGTTTCGTGCAGGTGATTTGGTGACAGTCGGGGAATTAGAAGTAATAANAAGCTAACAGGCGAGCAGGAAAAGGCCACCCAGAACTCCGTAAACACCATCGAGCTCATCTGTCCTAAAATAATAATAATAATAATCACAGTAATAATGTGTAGGTATGTATATAAAAACAGGGGAGAAAAAACCTAAATGATCCACAACTCGCTGTAGATCTACATACTCCGTAGGTCTCACTCCCTCTTCTTTTTTATGTTAAATCAAATTAAACTTTAATACAGTAGAATTACTTTTAAAGGAATTAGCCCATTTAGATCGCATTAAGGTAAAATAAGGCACAAATTGTCAATTTCCTGCCCCAGCTTCCTCCCGGCTCGCCACAGCCGCCGGTGCAGCCGCCGCGGGGCGGGGGGGTGCCGAGGGAAACTCACCGAGACGGGCGTCCAGGAGGTCGGCGTGAGACAGCATCGCGCACCGCTCCAGGGCGAAGGCTGTTCCCCCCCAAATTTTAGCGGCCTTAAGTTATTTAAAATAGATATAAGATATGAGATATATAGATATATATATATATAGATCGTCTAAATGAAAGAAAATTCGGTGTGTGGTTAAAAAGGGGGTCTCTTGCATTATAATGTCCTTTAGAGAGACGGGGAGGTGCTTAACACTTCAATGAACCCGTGAGCAGCTCGGCGCGGGGACCAATCAGGAGGGCAGCCTGCAAATGTCAGNCGGGGCGAACGCCGCGAGACTCCGAGCCCATGTGCCACCCCCAGGGCTCTGCAGCCCGGGGGCGGCTGGCGGAGCCGGAGAACGTGAATTAGTCCCGATACGGCCAATTAGGGAAATTAATCGCCGCTCGCACTCCACCGAGCGCAGCCGCGGCGGGGCAGGCGCGAAGCCGCCAAGATGGTGGCCCCGACAGCCGCCTGTCGCGCGTGCGTGGGCAGGGAGGCGATGGCCGGGGGAGCGCCAGAAAGGGGCCCGTGAAACTGCAGGCCGGGGCAGTGTGGGGCCGAGGGGACGGGAAGGGCTGCTGTCACCGGGAATAACCGGGAACACCAGCTGCCACCCATGGAAATTACGTGCTGTGTGGTGGAGGGGAGAGCGTTTTGCTTCCTGCCCCCCTCCCACTCCTCCGCCCCTACGCCGACCCTTCGTTTTGTGTTTGTTGTGTAATGGTTTAAAATGGGGCACGTCTTGGTGTTGCGTCGTCTAATCATGAAAACCGGCTTGCGTATGGAATACGAAAATAAAGGCCAGGATATTTGGCATTCCCTGTGTATGCACTCAGCGCCTTAAAGAGGAGATGGAATCTACATTTTGTTCTCATCACCAAAACCATTTCACTTTCTAGCCCGATGCCTGGCACAGACAGAAAGGTCGTTTCTTGATTAGTATAAAAGTCTGTGACATTAGCAAAAAAAGCCAAAAGGCTGTGCTTGTCAGCAGTTAAGAGCTGCAAAGCACTGATGGCCCCTGGGTTGAACAACTGTACGCTATCTACCATGATGAGGTAATTTTTATTTGGTTTGGGTTTCTTTGGTTGAGTTTTAATGTCTACCTCTGTGTTTTTACTGAATCAGTGTATCTAGAGTGTTTTATACTCTTAAGGTAATGGTGACGTTGATCTCCCATTTTGGTACTTTGTAAAAAAATGGAGATCTGCCAGAGCCAGGCAGACTCTAGTTGATGATATTCTATTGGCAGTACTTACACCGTATTTATGACCTTAACCAGGTTAGTCCTGAGGGACAGCTTTTTTATTATTGTAGTTTCTTTGGTTTTTCCTTCTAGGAAAAAATATTGGGGGGGCTTGGATGTTTGGTTCTATTGGAAGACGGTCATGTATATGAAAAAAGATCGGGATCCTCAGGAGACTCTGTTTCTGGTTGGAAAAAGGTAAATGTTTTCTCAACAAATGTTCTTTTTTGAACTTTCTGCCTGGGCTTAATTTTCAGACTTTCTAGCATTATTTACCTAATGTGTGTTCTCTTCTCTGCATTGACACAAACTCTTTTGCCTGTAGATCTCTCTCCTCTTGGCCAGTGGTTAATAATTCTGTCAGGGCTTACAATGTTTGAAACTGTTTTTTTGTTCCTTCTCAACTGAAAGCACAGGTTAGCTATAGTAGATGTTTACTATAAGCAGAGTGCCATGATGTGAGCTGAAACTCGGCACACAGAATTTTGTATCCTCTGTTGCTGGGGAAGCCACAGGACAGAAAGCCGTTTTTTCTTTATGCTCCACCTGAGAAGAAGGTAGTGAATTTTGTAATGGGCAGAAGGTACTTTGAGTGTTGAGAGAAGTAGTGTGTTTGGGGAACTGGAGTACTGTACAGAAGAAAGGATTTTATTTAGCTGTAGAAGAGTGACCAGGCATGAAATTATTAGAGCCCTGACACCTCTTTTACCTCCCTTATTGAGACAGGAGGCTCTTGTGGTCATGGTGTCATGACTGTAGCTGGTCTGACTGCAGGTGTTTCATCCCTTTGTGACAAGCACTGAGGGAACTGTACTTGTCTGATTAATAGAGGCTTCCAGTCAACACAGTGGAGTTGTAGCATGTCACAAACATGGTGTCCGACTAGGTTTATCTTCACCTGGCATTAATTAAGTCTACTCTTGGTAAATTGCTTTCAGCCAGAACTATAGTTATTACTTGGATGGGTAAACTTGTATGAATCCACACCTGAGAGTCATGGCATGAAGGAGTTCAGCATTGTAGACACAGAAAATGTAGAACATGATGGTGGTGCTAGCATCTTAAAAGACTGGGCTAAAAGAGGCCTTTTGGGTCAATGAGTCCAGCAATTCTGTCAATGAGTCCAGCAATTCTGTCATTATTACTGCCCTTTCCATATTCAGGTGAGCAATGTGAGAGTGATTTGCCAGTGGAAGTATTTGGTCAGGGTTTTTTAACATTGGAGGGCAGGGTGGCAAGGATGGTGTTATTTATGTTCACTCTTTGAGGGTTAGGAACTAGACAGAAGGTCATGCATTGGGGTCTCCAAAGTGGTGAGGGAGCCAGAAACCCAGCGTGAGGCTTGGTTTCTGGTAATCAGCAAGTCAGGTCTCTGTGAGGAGTGCTGGCATCTTTGAATGTTGAAGTTGTTTCCTTAAGCCACATCATTTACAGTTAATGAAGCAGTGAGGGGCTGTGGGAGAGAGTATAGGAAATGGTGGCATGCTGGGGGAGGAAACCTCCTTGCAAATGGCCTTCGTTACTTTGGATGGTTCCCAGATGTCACTGCCCTTCTCTCCCGTGCTGTCTTCAGGGCATGCCTGCTTTATGCTCTGCAGGGAGGAAACTAGGTGGAGATAAAATAGCCTGATAGTCAGGATGAGTGTGTTCCTTTTTGAACTCAATGCTTGACAACAGTAGTTGGCTCCTTGGTCTGCTTATTGAAATTCCTAGTGGAAATAAGAGTTCAAAGGAAGCTGGTTGCTATGTAAGCATTGGTAAAACTTCTCAGTTAGTTGTAGCCCGAAAAAGAAGATGAAATGGTGAATGTTTTGGCTTGTGATGTCTTTATAAGGTCTTTATCTTGGATTGCAAAGCATGTTATTCTTTGTGATTGTCTTTCATGATTCTGCTTTTAGCGCAGTGTATGTGATGAGCAGCTGTTGGGTTTTGGAAAGCAGGGTGCAATTCTCTCTTTAGTTTTAAGTGTGCAATTGGATTCATCTTCAGCCTGTAGTCCAAGTCTTGTGTATCCATAGTTAGTCTAAATACCTGGCACTAGGCTCTTCAGCTCTTGTTCCTTTTTATCCTGCCCTCCTGTCCACCTGGCCACTTAATCAGATTTACCACTGTTGACAACCTGAGTTCTAGTGCAGAAGACTTTAAAAAACAGCTAGGGATTGCAAGCATCTTTCATGTGTTAACCTTGCAGTGTGTGTGATTTTTCTCTTGTAAGGGAGCAATTGCTTTTGCTTGGTTACCAGTGTTAACTACCTGGAATACAACATAGTGTGTAGTCCTGGAATCATTAATTTCTGGGATTAAAACCAAAATTAAAGTTCTGAAGTTTGTGTGTTTGAATGTAAACTTGAAGTACTTTTTGCTTCTTTTCAGGGTGCTTTGCTCACTTATACGAGAGGATAGAAGTACTAAATTGAAATACATAATTCTGACATCACCCCTGAGAGAACAAAACTTAGGTTTGGGGTTTATTTTCTACAAAAGTGTAGTAAATGTTGGAGAAACTAACTGATGTGCTGAGTAATAACAGAATGGAACTGCAGCACTCTTGGAAACCTGTGCCCTGTGTTGGTCTACTGCTTTGCCTAGCAATCTAAGACAAAGTGTAGTTTGTCTGTATCTGGCTCATTAAGCACCTGGCCAGTGAAGCTGCGGAGTATTCTCTGTGTTTTCCAGTTTGAATTTCATGGAGGAGATGTAAACTTGAACATGGGTTTTGTATTTCTGAAGGAACTCTGTCTGATAAATAGTAACATCTCTTTAATGTTAAGCCAGCTATGAAGTGCTCTTAATCACGGGCAGGTGATGATGTTGGAATTTTTGAGTAAAGTTTGATATTTGGATGTCTAAATATAGAATATTGGTCTAGTGCCAACTCGGTTTTTCATTAAAAATTAACAGGAGCCTTTCTAGGCTATTTCTAGGTATAGTTTGGTGTAGAAGGTACTGGAATCTTCTGTTTATCCACAGGATGTTCAGTTCAGTTCAGTTGGCAAAACTGTTGACGATTCTTATCTTGCCTCCTTGTTTCTGTGATGTGTCTTGACATTGGTCTGGCAGCACTCTGTTTAATGATAAGTTTAATGAAAAAAAAAGTAGTTTCCATGTCAGCTCAGTTCTAGGCACCTTTGAAGGGGGCTAGTATTGAGGACATGGGTCTGCCCTCTTGCCCCGACACAGTGAAGACTTTTTAGATGCTGTCTCTGTAAAAGCTCAGTAATATTCAGACAGGGACAAGGTTCACCAGCCCACTTTGTGTAGGTAATGTTGGTAGGTTTATAGGTAATACTACTGATTTAAAATTGATTTGACCAAGTAATCAGAGGTTTCTTAGCTTTAGTGTGAAAGCAGCTTGTCATCACTCCAGAAGTTTTTTTTACCCCCTCACTGTTGCTCCTGAGGATACAGGATACAGGCACTGTTGTGCCTGAGGATACATGTGGAATTTCATATGTCTTTGGAGTGTATTCTCCCGAGTCCACATTAGCCAGAAATGGCCAGTTGACTCAACATTCCTTCAGTCAGTCTAAAAATAGCAAAATAAAACAAAATGAGAGTTTATCTCTGGATCTTTTAAATACAAATTGTTTTAAAAATTCAGTATAGATACATGTATAAAAAATATAAAACTTAAGTGTACAGCTGTTTAGTTTGCTCAACAAGAGTAACAGTTTAGATAGTCCTTTTTTCCCTACACTGTTAAAAAGGCATCTTTCTCCTTTGTAGTGGTTAGAGTTCTTTTCAGATTTTATTTGAAGGTGACAAATGGTATTTGATTTACTTGTGGAGGTGAGGTCCATCAGTAGGCACTGGCCATAATAAAGCCTTTGAGGGAGGAAGTTTCTTAACTGAATTTCCTGTCAGAGTTTCCTAGTTGTTTTCCCTCACTGGCTGCTGGCTTTTGTGTCCCCACATGTCCTCCAGCTCAAGAGTCAGGTCTGGTATCAGGAGCTGTTCTGGCTTCATACAAATCTTGTGGTGTGCTGGGTGATAGTACTTAAAGCTCCCTTTTCCAGGTTCAGCACTGGTTCAGTTTGGTGCCTTGATGACATGGTTGTAGGTATTGTGTAAATGACCCAAGAAAATGAAACATAACTAGTCCTTTTATGGAGGCATTGATTTTTATATAAAAATACGAAATTTATCCTCTGTGTTGAAAACAGAGGACAGGTTATAAAATTGACAGATTTTTATCAACTGGCTTTGAAAGATACTCTCTTCATTTACAAATGAAGTATTTTTTACTTATTTTTAACCTGCTCCCTTGGAAAAAGCTCTAAAAGAGCAGTAAGCCAAGTCACTAAAAGCATCCAGAGGAATTTAATTTTATTTTCATCAACTAATCTACCCACTCATATCTATCTGTGTAAACTAATTACTTTTTTAATTAGATAGCCTTTTTCATTGCTTATGGAGAGCTGTGGTGAAATTTACTGCTAATTATGCAGGGGCAGGAGGCCTCTGGATTGTCAGGAACGATGAGAAAATTTTACTTCCTTTTGTTGAAATGGAGAGCAAGTAGTAATTGATATATAAATAATGTGCTTATTTTTCCAATTTCAACCTATTCAGCCCTTGTTAACCTTATTAATTGAGGCTCTTTCTGTGGGTTGAATTTCCTTGCATCTAATGTAACATCTACAGTAACTTCAGAAAAGTAAGAAAACAAAACTGTTGTAGCCTTGAAGTTTTTCTTCTTATTGTTAGAAGTAATGATAATGTTGGGTGGTTCTAGATTTTGGACATTGGTCATGTTTGCCCTGAGATGCTGGATCCTGGGATGTGCTAGCAAATAATCTGCAAAGTTCAAGAGCTGGTTTTTTTTCACTGTGGTCGAATTTGTATTTAGAAAACTGCAGGAAGGGGGCAGTTTCACACCCCTTTTGCCATGTCCTCAGAAGTTCTGAGCCCATCATTTGGATTTATCATGAGACCTCTGTTACATATAGTAGCAGGGCATAGCCAAGATTGCACATGGAAGAGAACCCCGAAGTGGTTCTCCATGGTGTTTTCTGTTCATGGTGTCCTTATAAAGAGTGGGTACTCTGAGAGATTAGGTGGAAGAAGGGTTAAGATGGTTAGGCCATAAACGTTTTCTTCTCCTTTCTGTCAAGTTTGTTTTTTCTGCTCT
>WEKX01020307.1:8331-21043 GCA_013390025.1 Pitta sordida
CCAGGGGAGGTTTAGACTGAATGTTAGGAAGAGGTTTTTCACAGAGACAGTGATCGCTCATTGGAATGGACTGCCCAGGAAGGTGATGGAGTCGCCGTCCCTGGAGGTGTTTAAGAAAGGACTCGATGAGGAGCTTAGAGACGTGGTCTAGCCTGGGGGTGTTGGGCTGGATAGTCCTGTGGGTCCCTTCTGGCTTGGAGCGGCTTGAGAGCCTGTGAGGGGACTAGGTTTATATTCACCACTCTGGGGTGTGCGTTTGGTCTCTGTATGGGCATTAGCTGGTGAGTTGGACTAGATGGTCTTTGTGGGTCCCTTTCAACTCATAGTATTTTGTGATTCTGTGATCTAGTCCAACTCCCAAGCGAACATCTGCCCAGGGATCAGGCCCACAAGTGTGGAACCACAGGCACCATGCTTCATCCAACCAAGCCTCTCACTGGTCATGCGGTATGCAATAAAAGAGCTTGGTGGGATAAGGAGGGAATGCACATATGCAACTTGAAGGCCAAAGAAAAATGTCATATTTGTTTTATCTCGTAAGGTAACCAAATCTTCAAAGAGCTTATTTCTTGCTGTTACTTAAACAAAACTGGGTGTATTTAGATCAAAGAATCACATAATATACTGAGTTGGAAGGGAGTAACAAGGTTCATTGAGTCCACCCTTAGTCCTGCAGAGTCCCATCCACATGAATCACACCATGTGCCTCAGAATAACATCCAAATGCTTGTTGAACACTGTCAGGCTTGGTGCTTTGACCACTTCTCTGGGGAACCTGTTCCAGTACCCAACCACCCTCTGAATGAAGTTTTTCCTAATATCCTAATATCCTAATATCCTAATTATCCTAATATCCTAACCCTCCCCTGACACAACTTCAGGCCCTTCCCTCGGGTTGTGTCACTGAGCATCACAGTGAAGAGATCAGTTCCCGCCCCTCCTCTTCCCCTCATAATGAAATTGTTGACTGCAATAAGGTCTTCCCTCGGTCTCCTCTTCTCCAAGCTGATGTAGACATCTGAATGTGGTCAGATGAATCTGACTTATGTGTTATGATGAATGTTATTTAAAGTGCATGTAAAAACATCACAGGGAAAGAGGTTACTTTTTATCTTAGAATGGCATAATGTGGTTAAGGTATTTTCTTGAAATTAGTTAAAAGATGCAGTATCTGGACCTATTTTCCAAGTATGAGTGAAAATTCTAACCTTGAACTAATGAGTTAAAGGGAGAGGAAGAGAACAGCAGCAGTGTAAGGAATTTTTATTTTGTAAATCATTCCTTTTTTGTTTTACTTAGAATATATGAAATGTTTCATCTCAGGCCAATGTGTTGCATTGTATTAAACTATTTTTACTACATTTTTATTTCAGCAAGGATGAAATCCAAAAAGTATTCATACTTTGAACCAAACTTTTTTTTCGGCTTAACTATTAAACAGAGAAAGCATTTATTCAAACAACCATACAGTCCTCATATTGATCTCATACCAGACT
The DNA here is from genome assembly GCA_013390025.1 of Pitta sordida. Classification (NCBI taxonomy): domain Eukaryota; kingdom Metazoa; phylum Chordata; class Aves; order Passeriformes; family Pittidae; genus Pitta; species Pitta sordida. The sequence continues at coordinate 9,828 of WEKX01020307.1, forward strand.
AAATCAGGTATCACTCCAATAAAGTTATGTGGGTATGGTGGCATAAAATAGTGCTATATAAATGAAATCAGAATCAGGCCTTGATAGCAACCCCTGTGTAGATGAAACATGCTGAAACCTCATCTAGGAGGAAGGAAATGAGCAGCAAAGCTTGTACCAAGAAGGTACTCCAATAGAATTTAACTCTTCCAGACAAGTTCCCATATGAAAACATTATTTCAGGGAAAAAGAAAAAAAAATACAACAAAACATTATTTCAGGCTAAAGCTAAATCAGCTACCCTGATTCTAGCTTTATGTGCAAAGCAATTATTCTGAGTTGAAGTATTTTTCAGTGCCACAGAAACACCAAATCACAGCTTGGTTTGGGGTTCTGTGCAGAGACACCTTCTACTATACCAGGTTGCTCAAAGCTAAATCCCACCTGACCTTGAACACTTCCAAGGATGAGGCATGCACAGCTTCTCTGGACAATCTGTTCCAGGGCCTCATCACTCTCACAAGTAAGAATTTCTTCCTAAAATCCAATATCTAATCTATACTTTTTCAGTTTAAAGCCATTACCCCTCGTCCTATTATTAAATTCACTCCTAGAAGTCCCTCTCTGGCTTGCTTGAAGGCCCTCTGAAGGTACTGGAAGGCTGTTCTAATGTCTCCCTAGAGCCCTCTCTGTCCCAGGCTGAACAACTAAAATTCTTTCAGCTTATCTTCATAGAAGTGATCACACTCTCTGACCATCTTCATGGCCCTTCTCTGGGCCCACTCCAATAGATAGGTATCTTTCTTGTGTTGGGAGCCCCAGAGCTGGACAGACTCCAAGTGGGTTCTCATGAGAGCAGAGTAGAGGGGCAGAATCACCTCCCTTGACATGCTGATCATCTTACTTTTGATGCTGTCCGGTACACAGTTGGCTGTCAGGGCTGTTGGTGGATGAGAAGCTCAAAATGACCCAGCAATGTGCACTTGCAGAACAAAGTCCTTCTCCTCAGGGTTGCTCTCAATCCATTCATTGTCCACCATGTATTTGTGCTTGGGATTTGCTCAACTCATACGCAGGACCTTGCACTTGGTCTTGTTGAACTTCATGAGGCCCGCCTCTCAAGCCTGTCAAGGTTATGCTGGATGGCTTCCCTTCCCTCCAGCATGTAGACTGTACCACTCATCTCAGTGTCATCATTTGAAGGTGACAGAGCACTGGAACAGCTTCACAGGGAGGCTGTGGAGTCTCTTTCACTGGAGACAGTCAAAACCTTCCTGGATGCTATCCTGTGCAATATACTTTTGGTGAACCTGCTTTAGGAAGGAGTCGTACTAGATGAATTGTAGATGTCCCTTTCAACCCTGACAATTCTGTGATTTTGTGGACAAATTTACTGAGGATTCACTCAATCCCGCTGTTCCATTAATCAGTGCTTGTCACAATACCAATCCTTGAGGAATGCCATTTGTCACTGCTTTCCATCTGAACATTGAAGTGTTAACCATGAGCCTTAGAGTGTGGTCACCTATTCCAGGCTTTATCCAACAAGAATACTAATAAAAAAATCTATGCCTTTCCAGTTTAGAGACAAGGATAACATGCGGGACAGCATGAAATACTTTACATATATCCAGGTAGATGATGTCAGTTGCTCTTCCCTCATCCACCAATGTTGTAATCCCATCATGGAAGGCCACTAAATTTGTGAGGCAAAGTTTGCTCTTAGTGAAGCCATGTTGGCTACCACCAATTATATGCTTATTTTCTTTTTGTCTTAAAATATTTTCCAGGAGGAGATGCTGCATGATCTTGCTGGGCACTGAAATCAGGCTGACTGGCCTTTAGATTATTTTTTCCCTTTTAAAAATTGGGGGTTATGTTACCCCATTTCCGTAGAGTGAGAACTTCATCAGATTGCCACAATATAGCTTAGTCACTTTTGCCCTTTCCCGTAGAGCCCACAGTTGCACCTCATCAGGCCTCACGGACTTTGCACCTTTATGTTTCTTAGAAACCTTAGATGACTTTAGTTGGCCTGAGTCTTGGTGTTTTCCTGCAGTAGGTGGTTCCCATCTCTGCCTTTGTCTTCTGAAAAGTGTGGCTAGAGCACTTTTTGGTGAAGCCTGATGCAAAAAAAGAACAGTATTTAGTACATCAGCCTTCTCCACAATCAAGGAAAAATCATGCCATGAAGAAGTGAAGCCACAATAGGGGAAGCATGAAATGGAGAGAGTTTACTGTATATATATTATATCAAAATAAGGAAACATAAAAGTATGCAGTGTAAATGAAGGGGGGATAGAGGGAATAATTTAGAAGAATCTAACAAAGACATTGGAAGATTAAATTGTATTAAGGTAAGATAGAAAATAATAAATCATTATTAAAATACAATAAACAATGAAGAAATTGGGAGAAGGAATATTGTCTTCTTATACAATAAGTTTATATAACCAAACACAGAAAATTTAAAATAGCAAAGGAAAAGTGCTTTGGGGGCCTCTGTCACAAAAAACCTCGAGATCATACATGCAATGATATGGGAAAAAAACATTCATTCAGCTGTAACTGAGAATAACTAGAATAGTGTAGATCTTAACCCTTTATATATTCCTTAAGATTGTAAGTTTGTAAGAAAGTTAAAATATTCTTACAAGTTTGTTTTTGGTTTTTGTTTTTGCTTTTTTTATTTCACAGAGCTATCAGATGATGCTAGCATACAGTCTTTAAGAATGTTAAAATCACCCTAGTTTATACCAACTGAAAAGTTGATCCAGTGTTCTGGAAACCTCATTCAACTTTTTCATATCCATAGCACAGATTTTTCCAGAAAAATACATTTTCTTGATATTTTCTAGGCCTTCAATATGCCTAAAAATAGAAGCAAAATCACACATTCAAGCTTTATGATAATATCTGTTATTCTCATTTTAAGAAGAATAAGTACGCATTAATTGTTCCCTTTAGCTGCCAACTTGAGATTTCATGAGCAAATTACAGTATAAATATACCTAATTTGCTGCCTCATTCTTTCACTGGTATGAAGATTTATGGATGCCATCACAGCTAGGATTTTTGTGGTTACATTGTTCTGAAACTGACCTTATGCACCAATTTCACATTTTGGAATTCGCCTATATTAGCTGAGCCTCAAAATTTTAAGGCACAGAGTAAGCAGTGGAAAAGAAGTTAAATATATACTTTGGCTTTCCACAGCTTGTATGAACCTGGTATTTTTAAGGCTTTTTGTTTTTCTGCAAGAAATGCCTTCCCAGCAGTCAGTCTATCCTCATACTGGAAAAAAAAGAAAAAAAAAATCCACATTCCAAATGTAATGGCATTGTCATCTATTTTCAACTATTAAATGGGATGTGTTATCTAAAAATTCTATTAAACTGATAGAATTGATAAAGCCCGGTGCTTTCTTAACAAACATCATTAGTTTCTGCTTTGGGCTGTCAGCAGCTAGCTAAGTAAATGTTATATCATGCTGGGAGAAATGGTGCTTGTAGGGGCAAATGACTGGGGCAGCTACATGGTCTTTGATTGGTTCATGGAACTGAGAAGTGACTAACAGAAGCTTACTTAAGGCCTGCATTTGTCACTCCAGTGCTCAGCAGCTCCTGTCATCATTGACAATAATTTCTTGTTCAATTTATGCTGTATAGTGGTGCTTTAAAGAGCTTTTTAAAAACCTGCAGACATATTCATGTATGTCTGTGACACAGAAAAATTAGTATCAGTACTGCTTTAAAACTGGAAATTAATTGACTTCTTATATGAATAGATGCAGGGATTGTCAGTGAAATTAAACAACCTACTTTCCTTATTTCCAGTCAATGTAAATAAATGCTCTTCATATTGTACTATTTCTATTATGTTAAGTGCACGTTAATGAATGGTGTGGTTTTTATTGAGTCATGAATTGGAAGAGTGATTTTTCTTTGCTTTAAAATTTTCTTTTTCCAGAGTAGTCTCTGTTTGAACTTTCTCTGGTTTTCCAGATGTTCTATATCTATTCCACATTACTGCATTTTGTTCCCTGGAATTTACACGTGCACTTTTCACTGGACTAATGAAAACTTAAGGATCCTTATATGTATTTAGCATTTGAGTACAGTATAGTATGCAGTAATGCTTTCTGTTGCTGTTTGTCATTCATGCTTAAATTGGCAAGAGAAATGCAAGCTTCCAAAAGACATTGTGAGTTTAAAATCATACAGAAGATTTTGTTTCTTTTCTTTCCTACTATGTGTGTACGTGTCCCTTGTTATCTTCTGGCAGCAGAAAACTGCATTTCAGTGATGCCTAGGTTTTTGTTCTGTTTCAGCCAGTAAAATAGGAAAACTGAAGGTCTGATAAGGGGTGTGTTTAAAAACATGTGTCAACCAAGTTGGTTATACTGGAGGGTTGCTGATTTCAGGAACATGAATCAATGAGGAACTGAAAAAAACAAAGCAAAAAACCCAACAAAACCATCAAAAAATACCAAACCAACAATCCCCACCCCCCCGCCCCCCAAAAACCAAAACCAACCAAACTCAACCCAAAACAAATAAACATTAAAAAAACCCACACCAAAAAAACACATCAAAACAAACAAACCCAAACATTTTAATCCGTTTCTGTTAAGCAGCAGTAGTGGACAGATGACTCCAAACACTTCCATCAGTCTGGTGTGTGAGTACTTGACAGGTACAGAGGGTTTTGAAACATGAAGTCCAACCAGAAGACAGTTCCAAATGGTGTCACCCAGACACTGATGTTGTTCTATGCCTCCAAGGATGGAATATACACTCTGCAAATTTGTGGGCGATACGAACTTTGTTATAGGGAGCAGCCAGAACAAAGCGGTTGAGGGCAGACAGAACTGGACAGGCTGGAGAAACGAGCAGAAAAGAACCTCATGTAGTTAAAAAGAAATTAATACAAAATCCTGCATCTGAGATAGAATAACTCAATGCAGCAGTTCAGGCTGGGTTCTGTGTGGAGAAAAAAACAACTTTGCAGAGGATGACTTGGTGTTATGATGTGGTTATTAAAATAATTGGAAATACAGTGATCGCCCATAACTCGCAGGCTGTTGGGTCTGGTCTGCCTTACACAAGTCATGAAATCCGCAAAGATAGCAAACCCACTACATAGTCGAGTACGCCACGCCCGTAGCTATGTCCCCTCCCCTAATGAGGTCTGGAGGATGGTCCGGAGACCGGGGCTACTCTCAGTTGTCTGGCTGTGCTCTGCCGATACGGGCAGGGGGCAGAGGGCAGGAGGTGAGGGACAAGCTGTGGCCCCAAGCGCCGACTGCCGATCGGTGAGGGGGGGGGCTGGCCCTGATCGGTGAGCAGGGGGCCGGCCCCAATCAGTGAGCTGGGGGGCCAGCCCCAATCAGTGAGTGGGGAGGCCAGCCCTGAGCACCGATCAGCAAGCTGCGACCCCAAATGCCGGCCGAGCAACGAGTCCCGGGTCCTGTGAGCGGCGGGGGTGGACCAGGGATGGAGTCTGCTGTTCTCACCGCTCCTGCAGGCTGCGAGTGGCGGGGTCCGGGGTCGAGCTGACTGGGGTCACGGTAGGTTCTGTGCATTCGCCAGGTCCCACAACTTGGTGGAAAATCAACAGGGAGTATGGGATCCCACAAATTACAGACCGTGACTATGCAAAGGATCACTGTACCTCTGCCCCAAATTAAGGTACAAATGATACCATATGCCAAAGTCACTCGAATGGATTTCATTTAATAATAAATGTGAGGCAGAAAGAGAGAGAGAGAGAAATAGAGGAAAAGGCTCATCTGTGGCAGAACTATCTTCAGATTTTCCAAAGAAATGGGCAGTAGGCATCTCAAAGATGATACAGGTGTTAGAAAACTGCTTTTTTATTTTTTAAAGAAACTGACAACTTCATAATACATTCACCCTTCATTGATTCATGGAAAGATAAAACAACCTGAGAAAAAAAATGAAAGTGAGTTAATATTATATTTGTGTTGCATTCCCTGGAGAAAACACATGTTCTTAGTGTTCTCTGCTCATGGGATTTTGGGGGTGAAGTGATTACATTTTTGCTCAAACACATTTGTTTGGGGGAACTGATCACATTTGGCTACATATGTCAATGTCTACATTAATTTTTTTAAAAGTTTATTACTTTTCTTTATACAAAAAACAGGTTTTGGAAATTATGAGACAGTATGATATATAGTGAAGATGATACTGAATATGATTAACATTTAAATCACTGCAGTCTGGCAAGAAGAATTGCCAAAACGAAGAGATAAAGATGCGCATTGCATAAATCAAATTCAAGCATCAACAGCTTTAGATCTCAGCCAGGTCTAAAACGAAACATACATATGTGTTAGTCATACATCTTTGAATCACAGACATGTGTTTGCACAGATGACATTTCCATATCCACTTGGAATAATGGTATGTATTTTTGTCTTTGAGTAGGGTTTTATCTCATTTTGCCAGCAACATTAGTCCTCTTTTTCTATTTGATTTTCATGTTCAGTATGTGAATTACTAGGCCCAAGCCAGGAAAATAATCACACAAGTACTAGAAAAATGGAGATGAGAGTTTCTGCCCTGAAAAGTTAATTCTCTGAAAAGATGAAACAAAAAACCCACCCTCATAACATAAATATATGGTTGATCAGCTGAATATGTGAGCAGATCAACTTCAAACACCCAATTTCAATGTAATAACTAACTTGCTCTAGTTTTTATGGTTTACACTGCAAGACAAGGTTGTAAATAACCTCCAAAGCACCTTGTTAGCTGGAAGATGGTAGGAGTTGCTGGAGATGAAGAAAGTTGGTAAAAAAAATGGCACAAGTTCTGGCATGTTGAATGGGAAACCTGTGGGGGTAGCAATGCCTAAACATCCCCACTGAAGATCAGTCCCTGGTTCCCTATGCAGAATATGAAAGATTTCCTGAAGATTGTCTGATTGGGAGAGGAGAGGAGACAAACTAGATGAGACTTATTCCAGTAGAATTTGTTTTCAATGTCTGACGCAGAAGGTATGTTAAACTATTCAAGGATTTTCCTAACAGCCAGAATTTTCTTACGTCCTTTGGAGGTCATTGGCACCACAAAAATATTTGAAAAAAGACTTCAGCTAATTAACTAATTAATGCGCCCAGGTGGCTAAGAAGGCCAATGGCATCCTGGCCTGCATCAGGAACAGTGTGGTCAGTCGGTCCAGGGAGGTTGTCCTTCCCCTGTACACGGCGCTGGTCAGACCACATCTTGAGTACTGTGTTCAGTTCTGGGCTCCCCAGTNACTTGGTACTGTGAATTTAGGAGTACCTGCTGCCTGGCTTTAGTCCACCATTGCCTCAGTGTGGAGCATTTCACTGTCAACAACTCCATGGCCTTATGTTGTCTTCCTTATCCAAATGTGCTAAGTAATCTCTAGCAGCCTCAGACTCCTAGCTCTGGCATGTCACTGAACTGTCCAATTAGGAGAGTTACTAAACTTTCCTTGATGCTTCTTCAGGGAGCAGAAGCAGGTGACACCACATGGGAAGAGGCACTTTGATTTGCTGTTCCTTTGCATCTCAGGTTGGCACTGCCCTTGAAGAAGCGCATTCCAATGGTCCCCTGAACAGAACCATGTCAATCCCTTAATCTCCTAGCTAATGTTAGTGCCAGCATTGACTTTGTCTTTACCATGTGGTCTGTAAGCCCGAAAGACCGGAAAAAGAAAATCCTATATTTATGTACTTTTCCTCTCAGAGAACAAAACCTAAGTGCCATGGGGCATGTTTAAGTACATTGTCTACCCAGCAAAAGCATTTCAGAGAACTCCATAACTCACTAAATTGCACTGAAAGTGTGACCAGTTTGATGCTATTTTCCCCCTTTAACTGCAAAAATTCTTGGTACATATAATTTTTCATGGCAATTAGATGAACATGAAAACAGAGACAGTCACCATTTGGTAAGATTTAAAATTTCATCATTTAATCAGCTCCTATTGCTGACCATTTAAAAGCATTTAGACTGCCTTTTTCTTTTGGATTTTTATAATTTCCTTCAGAAAATCAACAGCAATACTTTCTACATAAACCACCGGCAGAGTGCTTTATTTATTATACAGGACTTGTAATACAGGAATACAGGAGTTATACAGGAATAACAGGTTATTCTCCTGTTCTTGGTCATCATGTTTGTTGACCCCCAGCTCACTTGGAGCCAGCTTACTGGCTAGGCTAATGCGATTTCCAGACCTGTCTCCTCTCCTTATTGTGGCTGTCCCTCACACACCCTCAGAGTTCCCAGAAAGCATGCCAGAGAAGGGGATGCCCTTCAGAAAAGCTTATTAACAAAGGATTTTAAGGAAGAAGATGAATCTTTACTTCCCTGATCCTTAAAGCCAGGCAGTGACATCTCTGTCTCCAGTGACGTCTCTGTTTCTCAGCTCAAGTACAAAACAATCGTCTCAGTTTTAGAAATGGAGCTGTCATCTGAGACTGGTTTGGGCAGTGCAATCAAATGAACCCTAGAACACATTTTCCTGTGCCAGATTAGGGGTTTGAAAATATGCATATTGAGAAATTAGTCTGGTCACATGCCAATTCACTATTATATGGAGACACATCCAGAAATTCAAAATTATGAATCTGTGAGGATTTGTGACAATATAAGAAGCAGGTAGCAGCAAAGGAAATACTGATTTTCTATATTGCCTTCAAACAGTTTCACAAAGAGATTTGAAAGGTGTTCTACATTCTTAAATTATTCTAACGTGGTTTTACCGGACTAAATAACTAAATAATAAATAAATAATTTAAAGACACACGCCACTGGCCGTTAAATGATGATCAAAATAAACTTCAAAATCTGAAGCACCTATGCTTACATTGAATTCAAAGTACCCTTCACATTTCTACCAGTAGTACGAATGCATGTCTTTTGTTTTATTCCTTTATCTGTCCTAAAAGTTTTATGTGGGTTTAACAGACTGCTGCCTTTGCTTATCACTCAGCCTTTCAAAAGGTGACTTGCTGGTGTCTGAAGATTTATTTCTTTAACAAACATGGACACTTAAATCACACCTGAATGTGACCCAGTTGTTTTGACACATTAACAAAAAAAACACCAAACAAATCCTTGCAACCATTTTAGTCAACATTAAGTCATAATCATCCAGAAACACAAACTACATATTTCCAGAAATAGTGGGCTGAGACTCAAACTCATTAATTATCTTGCCAATTAAAGAGTTGCAAAAGACCTAATACATTAAGAACATACTACTTTCAAAGACACAGAGGAAAAGAGATATGTAGCAAAAAAAGAGTATATTTTTAATGTCCAAAGGGCCTTGGTAACTTGCAGAAAGACTACTTGCATACTCTTCAGGTTAAGAGCACCACAAATTAAAGGTGACACATTTGCTGCAGTCTGTGCGGCTTTTCCTATATGCATGAAATAGTGACAAAATATTATAGGAACCCACATTTTCTTTCTTTCTGTGCTCAGCTGCAGCTTCCCAATAAATTGTTAGGTCTGCAGGGTCTCTTCTCTCTAATTTTCCAGTGACAAATTAAAATACAGGAATCTGCTCTTAGTTCTCCTATTATATTTTTAGTTTATTAGAACTAAAATGTTGTCGTCTTTCAAAAAGAATGTTTGTGAGAAAAAATTATAGCAAAATATCTATTAGTAGTATTAAATAAAAAGAAACACTAATGTGAGACATCCTATCTAATTAAAACTTACTTTTTTAGACCCTATATTTTTCCTTTTAAGAATTATTTCACTTTTTAAAGGCAATAGATACCTGATGACAGGTCCTCAGTTCTATAATATTAATGAGCTTGTCTGAAGAATGACAAGCTCCTAGAAGCAAATAAGGAGGAATTTTTGCCAATGAACAAATTCACACAAAGGATTTTCCACTGCATGAACTGAAAATTATTTTTTTCAAAAGTCGTATCAACTCTGAGGATATCAAAACATTGATCTCTCTAGCTTATATATCCAAAATATTGATTTCTCTAGCTTATATATGACAGTCATACACATTTGCCCTGTTTTAGAGGTAAGACCAAATTTTTGATGTGTTGAATCTAAATATATTTATGTATATGAATATATACATGTTGGTGGATGACAAATTACATTTATTAACCTCATGTTAGACAGGAAAGGAAAATTTTATTCTTTATGTCATGCTGATGGCAAGGTTGCTGCATAGTGCAGAAAGGGCTGTGCTTTGTAGGGTGTACATTGTTTTGCTAGTCTTGTCATTTTTATCTGCAGACTAAGTAGGTAAGCAGGCTCCATTTAGTTTTGTAAAAAGTGTAACTAATTTCAGCTGAGAATCTACTTGTGCCTTCAGAAACCATGTTAAGATATATTCCAGCATTTACCACATGAGCTTCCACATGGATTTTGGCCTTCTACATATGTAATGAATACAAATCTAACTGCTGTATTAATCATGTTTGTGTAGAGAGCATGATGTTCTGTTGCATCTTTTCAATACTGGGGAGATGGACTACCTGAGGTACATATAACCTGAGAATCAAAGTAGAGACTGAACAGACCTTGAGTATAATTGCAGTTCTAAGGGTAAGATACAGGTATCTAGCTCCCCATAGAATCAACACAAAGCAGTAAGCACCCCCACATCGTTTTATGGGTCTTTGATTAAATGTCTACTCTTGAGAGCATGAATAGTCTTTCTGAAAAGAATACAGATATCCCTTTCTTAAAAGAATGCTTTGTCCCTGACAAAAGCCCATACTGGGAGGACTTTATAAGCTAAACTGATGAGAAAAACCAGAGAAGCAAAAGCTCAGATGGAGCTCAACCTAGCTGTTTCTGTCAAGGACAATAAGAAAAGTTTCTATAAGTACATTAACACTAAAAAGAGAGGCAGTAACGATCTCCACTCCCTATTGGATGCAGAGGGTAATATAGTAACCAAAGATGAGGAGAAGGCAGAAATACTTAATGCATATTTTGCCTCTGTTTTTAACAGCAAAACAAACTGCCCGCAGGACAACTGGATCAGCAGGGGCATGGAAGGAGCTGGGGTGCAGGATAACCCCCTTGTATTCCAAGAGGAGGTAGTCAGAGACTTGCTGAGTGGCTTGGACCCTCATAAGTCTATGGGACCAGATGGAATCCACCCGAGGGTCATGAAAGAACTAGCAGATGAACTCGCCAAGCCACTCTCCATAATTTACCAACAGTCCTGGCTTACCGGTATTGTGCCAC
>WEKX01020307.1:21391-31978 GCA_013390025.1 Pitta sordida
GAGAGGGTCCAGAGAAGGGCAATGAGGATGGTGAAGGGACTGGAGCGCAGGCCCTATGGGGAGCGACTACGGGAACCGGGATTGTTCAGCCTGGAGAAGAGGAGGCTCAGAGATGACCTCATTGTTGTTTACAACTACCTGCGGGGGGGTGCCAGACAGATGGGTATGGACCTCTTCTTCCAGGCTGATGACACCAGAACGAGAGGGCACGGCCTCAAGCTACGCCAGGGGAGGTTTAATCTTAACATTAGGAAGCGGTTTTTCACAGAGAGAGTGATTGCACATTGGAATGGACTGCCCAGGGAGGTGGTGGAGTCACCGTCCCTGGAGGTGTTTAAGAAAAGACTCGATGAGGAGCTTAGTGACATGGTCTAGCTGGGGGGTGTGGGCTGAATGGTCCTGGGCCCCTTCCGTCTCAGAGTGGCCTGCTAGACTGAGAGGGAACTAGGTTGTGTTACTGCTCTGGGGTGGGCTTTCAGTCTCTGCATGGGTGTTAGATGGTGAGTTGGACTAGACGATCCTTGTGGGTCCCTTTCAACTCATAATATTCTGTGATTCTGTGATTCTGTGATATCAGTGTTCAAAACACAGTTTCTTAACAGCTCCAGAAACATTCACCATTGCATTAAAAGAGCTGATTTGGAAACATCCTGTTTGGACCCTTGCATTAAATGTCCCATGTCCTGCTGTGAATTCCTTTCTTTTGAGAAAGGAACTCTCAAGCCTGTATCACTGGAATCAAACATTCAAGAAATGTGATGAGGGGAAGTAGAGGTGTCAGTGGATGGCAGCTTGCTCAACCCAACCACTAGATGAAAAGCGAATATATTAACCGCTCTGACGTCAAATGACAGGCATCTTTCCAAGAGAAATTCTGTCAGAACTTAATATAAATCAAAAGACAGATTGTGAAGGTTTTGTTGGCAATTGCAATTGTTCATGTAGTCAGATAAATTAATAGGGAGCAGAAAGGTAAGCCAAAAGGCATCATCGTTTTTCAGACCTTGCCTTGCAGCTCTGGAATTTCCTGAACTGACAGTTAATAAGAAAACCCAGAGATGGGGTTTTCACATCCACTCTTACTTGCAAAGAAAAATAAATTGCAATTACAAGAAGGGCTTTCTAACTGGGTATTTAGATGGAATTCATGATAAAGGAAAGCAATGGAAGAAGGAGCTTTTTAGCCAGCTTTGCTCTTCTAACATGGTCACAGCCAGCACTTTTAACGCCAAGGAAATTTAGAGTTGTTCTAAGCTAATAATGCCCTTGGATGTCTTTCTCTGACATTTATGGTGGCATATAATTCATCCAGGAATGCAAATTATTACCTTGGGTTCAAAAACTCTCTGGAGACTTTTCCACACTGTCACTGCTATGACAGTTGGAAAGTAGACAAGCGTTTCAGTAACAACAATCCAAGGGACAGGCTGTCCTCAAAATCACTGCTGCCATGCAACTTCATTTGCACAAGCATAGATTGTTATCCAAGAGAGAGCTGATGGATCTCAAAGACGGCAGATAAACATTACAGCAAATAAGCCAACAATGAATTTGAAGAAGATAAAATTTATTGCTTTTTGAATATTTAGTCAAGAATGACAGTGTTAAAGTACCTGAAAAAAACATTGTTACATAATAGACTATAGGATAAATATTCTCAAGTCTATTTTTTTTCTATGCAAAATTATAAAACAAAATCTAATAAAGAACTAACAGACAGACATTGCCAAAGAATGATTTTTCTTTTCTTCACCAAGTATCCTCCCAAGGTGCCTATGTATCTCGTTTGCCTACAGAAATCTATGGAGGAAACTTGAATTTAGGCAAAGAACTTCAGGTCTGAGATATGTGTCTAGACTATTATAGAAGGTGGTGGTGGAAAAAGATCATAACGTTGTCTTCATGTTTACATATATTGCCTATACCTTGGTTTTCACAGATGGTTTACACTGGACTTGACAGTCCCATTCTTGCATTTGCCAGGTTCTGTGAAAATGCTGAAATAGTTTTCTTCATCTATTCTAAAAAAACAGAAGCAATTACATAATTTTTTTTACTTTTGCCACATTTCCCCGGTTATGTTTTCATATTAAATTGTTTATTTGTTTTACTGCAATTAAACCTCAAACATATAAAAAAATTAACAATGCTTGTAATTAAAAATTGATAATTTTAGGATATCCTTGGGCTTGAGAAAACCTCAAATTCACCAACAAAATTCTGAGTATGGATACATAAACCAACACTCATTATCCAAATAATGAATGTTTGTGAAAAAAATCAGAAAAGTAGAAAAAAGTTCAGAAAAACTTTATATAACAATTCAACAAATATTTTTAGAGTCAGAATTTATTGTAATCATTATTATATCATCATTATTATTATCTTATTCATGAATAATAAATCTGTGTTAGAGTTAAAAACTTCTCAATGAATTTGCATCATTTGAGAACCTGTTATGATTAATTTAATATCTTTTTAAATAATAAGTTTGCTGGATACACTTAGTCAAAATCTCTGGTGTTTTAAGAAAGCATTAAAAACAGAAAAAAAGATATGAAAGGATTTCAGAATAAACATCTTCCTCATTATAAAGGAACAGGTCATAGATGTATCCTCACATTGATTGCACACCTTCAGGAGGAAGATCACTATACTTTAGGTACTCGACATAAGGACATAATGAGAAGAAAAAAAAAAATTACACTTTGTTCTTCTACCCAAGCACTGAAACAAGGTGTTTTCTACAAAATAGTCTTTGTGCCCAGGACATGCTGGTGTGACTTCATCTGGAGTCCTTGAGGTGGGTATGAAAACTTCCTAGGTCCTACCAACCTTTTCAACAACATGAGGATTTGGAATAAATAACACTGACTTAAGTGGGCCAACAGTACAAAATTTGACCCACTCAGTGACGTAGCTTCTGGACTACTCTTTTGCTTATTGAGGAACTATGAAGTTCACATTATCAGCATCAAAACTATGATCAAAGACCCTTGCTGAGAGGAACTGGCAATTTGTATTTTTTGGAACTGCTCCCGGGAGTTTTAACATTCTTTACAGTTTCATAGACATTTTTACATTAGTTGTAATAGATGTTCAGCACATATGTTTGGTAGCTTATACTTTTTAACTTTAGCACCTGTGATTCTAATCTGGGCTGGCAACCTATTAACATGATTTTCTGGTGCAGATAATTTCCACCAGGACAGGTCAGTTATTTCTACTCAGCCGTAGGTGATAGTAAAATTGTGTTGATGCTGAAACAAGGGGAGCTACTGGGAAAAAAACTTTGGCTTGAATAGCACTGTGGGTGAAGGGAGTGATTCAGTTAGGGCAGTTAATTCCTCTCTATATTTGTTTGTTTCCTGCAAAGTACTTGGAGATACAACTGTTACATGAACAAACAAAATGAAACAAAATCCCTCAAACCAACCAACCAACCAACCAATCTACCTACCTACTTACCTAGCAAGAAAAGCAAAACAAAACAAAACTAAACGAAACTAAACTGGACTAAATTAAAATGAGAAGGTAGATCAAGAAAAAAAGTTGTGTTTTGTCCAGAATGAAGAATGTGTTCCTACTCACTACCAACATCAACAATGTGAAAGTGAATGATTAGTGAAATGCTCTTCCTTATGGTTTCTATCTACACCTCTCATTTTAAATTTCACTCCATCTTCCAAGTTTTCATATAAGACATGGTGCAAAACAAATACTTTTCACCTGGACAGCTAATGGTGTTGCTAAACTTCTAGAGGGAAGAGAACGCCATAGGACACTTACACATTTGCACACTCGTTAATCATATTCAGGGGTGTTTAAATTGACATGATACTGCAAGCTCCATCAAATTCAGAAGATGCTGAAATGCCTGATTCCATTCCGGTCTGATCAGCATAGTGCGAGCATGCAAATGGGGCATACACAGAAGCCCAACAGCCACAGCCCAGAAAAAACATGAATTAAATTTCCCTGAGCCTAGATATCAATTTCTAAATTTGAACTGTTTTCCAGACTTCCAGACATCAAGTACATCAGTGCTGACATACCTATTTCCTTTTCAGGCTGCAGACTTCAATAGCTCCCACCCTCCTGAGATTTACAAAAGTAACATTCTAATTTCACAGACAGGAAAGTGAGGTAAAAACTAAAGCTGTTCTTTAAGTCTTTCAGGTATTGACTTTTCACTGTTATGCACAAGATAAATTGACAGAATATCATATCTTAGCTACAGTGCCATGTTCTAGTCCTGTTTCTTTTTTGTTTCCTGTTTTCCCCTCTCATGTTTTCTCGGGCATGGGAGACTGGTTTCAGCTCTTTTGGGGCCATTGACTATGAATTAATTTTATGAATGTAAAGCTGCTGTCTGAAACTCTGTGTCTGAATGTTCTCAAAACTTACAGAACATTCTGCTTTGAGCTGAAAACCTTGCAGCTGAGATGCAACTTTCTACAGTGATTAGTGCAGTTCATTTTGAAATTGCTTGTGTAATTAGTTGGATGTGACAGAGCATAGTTTGGCATTTATTACAAAATCAGATTTTCACATTTACAATCTCAATGCAACCGAAATGCTACAAATATAAAAATGTTCCAATATTTTTGCCATATTTATCTATTGTATGTACTCACTTCATACTAACAGCATTTTCCCATTAGCCATAATCTAAATTTTTTTACAGACAAGGATTAAGAGCTGTTGGAATATAAAATTACTAGAAGAAATACATAATTCAAACTGAATAAAGCAGGAGAAAAACTAAATAAATTGGTTTTTGCTTCATAATGAAAGCCCTTCTCATAGAGAGGAATTAAAAAGCTATGAGGGTAAAGGAGACTGTAATATTCTTAACTGGGAAGTACTGTATAACAACACGAGAAAATTTCTGCGGTGAAGATCTGTCACTGTGTGCAACATTTGAGTGTAACACAGTGTAGACTGGACTAGAGACCTCTCAATGTCCTTTCCTGCTTGAATTGTACTACCATCCTTTTATCCTAATAATTAAGTAAGAAAGAGTAGCATAAAGGAAATGTGATCATCTGCCAGTTATGCTCGTATGACTAACAGCATGTATGCACACAGTGATAAGTACTGTTTCCACTGACATCAGTGGGAATCCTGCTTTTGAGTTGATTTCTAATAGTCTCTTAGCATGAAAATGAAGAAATGCAAGATTTTGACTCCTGAAAAATTTAGAAATGACAAAAAATGTGGCACATTAGATTAAGTATTGATAATATATGTTCAGTCTAAAACATCTTTATGGTCTTATAAAAATATTTTACATTATTATAAAATGTAACAACTCCCAATTTTAGGAATATACTTAAACATTTACCTCAATTAACAATAGCTTTGTCTTTTCTGAATATTGTCTTGTATTTTTGGGCTGTATCTCTGAAGAGAATATCAAGATTGTTAACTGTTACTTTGAAATAATGCAGCATGTTCTGGCATGCATGAATATTCAATTAGGCAGTCATGAGTATGCAAATCAACCTGCATAGCAGTGGTGATGGTTCCACTTCTCCGCTCCAGCACAGCTGTGGCAGTTCCGCCGCTTCCCCCTCCCTGCCACGGCTGCCATGGCAACCGATACACAGCACCACAGTGCCGAAACAGCACCAGGGAGCCGTCTGAGGGTGCGGGGCAAATGTGCATATTAATGAGCTGCCATTCTATGCAGAAAGTGGGCTTCACAGGACACGACTAAGACCGTGGTACCGTGGTGCAGGAGAGAAGACTGTACCTGGTCATTTGCAAGTGTCTCTTTGTATGTCTTTGGAAGTCTATGCTCTCAACACCTGTAAACAGTCAAATACAGAATTGTTGCATAAAAGGATTACTTTTCAATAATGTATGTCATATTATTTATGATGTAGAAATTGGATTTAAATATGCCCTAAGATTTATGAATAGCTGTTGAAACAAGAAAGTTGCTGAGGTATCTTTATGACTGCAACACTCACTGTTCACATATTAAAGAAGATAATTACAATAAACAGATACAATTAAGAATTTACTTCTCAGGGTGCAACCAGGAGCTCATTATGATTTCCATTTCTACACCTGGAAATACTTGACGCTAACAAATATTCTGTTCCTGGCAATTGTGAAGATAATCTGTTTCAGAAAAAGCCAGTAATGTTTTTCGTCTTGTCTTGTTTTCTGGCACAAAGAATACACTTTTCTACTGCAAGGTGTTAAGAATACAGGGAATGCATGTGATTCTGACAGAATTATTATGCATTATAACAATGCACCTTAGAGAGATTAACAGCCTGTGAATTCTGTCAAGTAGGTTCATTGAGTTTTGTGAAAATTATTATATCAGCACTCCTACAGATATCACGGGTAAGCTCTGTTTAGGATAAATTTCATCATCTTTCAGGATCATTCATATTAGAAGGTATTTTGATTTAATGGTAATCAGTCGGGACTCAAGGTAATTGCTTGGCAACAGAGAAAAAAAAAATATTTTGGCCCAAGAACCAAGGAAAGAAACAAGGAAAGAGGTGCCAAAAACCCCCGCCAGATTTGCCACCTATTTTTAAACCTTTGCCTCATATATATGGAGATTACTACATGAATATGCATCCCTTGAACATTGTGTCATAAATTTCAACTTTGTTTTAAGACCTTCAATCAGTCAGCTCCTATGTTTCACATTCTTTTCCCCTTATTTTGGCTAGCACCATCTTTTGTTTACCCTTCATGACTGGGAGAAAAGGGTTTTCACCTTTAATATTCAGTCTTAATTTTCAGACCAGGTGAATAATCCTAAAATTTACAAATCTTTCTAGAGTTCACTAAAATTTCATATTTCACTAAAATCCCTAAATCTCTAAGCTTCTACCTAACTCAATAAAATCTACAATTTTCTGAATCCTCAAATCAATCTACCCTCTACATTTGTCAAACTTGTCAATGTTAGAAAGTTGCTTTAACTGGTCTCACATCAGATGAATACTTTAAGTATGAAATTGAACATCTCGACCTAGTCAGACCATGTGGTACAGCTGAAGTAAATTTGAAGGTTTTTTGATAGGCAACATCCAAATGAAATCTGAAATATTACTTATTTCATCCATGTCCCAGAAAATGTGAAGTTCACCTTAGTTTAGCCATGATGACCAAGACAAACCATTTCCCTGCTCCAGTTCTTCTTTCTGGAAAGGTTTTTTAACTACTGGAAACTTTTTTTTAAAATCTTTTCCTTTTACCTATCACCCCTCTTCATGTTCAATTGTCCTACTTTCCTAAAGGATAGAAGTAACCAGCATCACTCCCCTACAAAAGACACTCCTTAAGCTTTTCCTCTCTGGAGCATTCACAGCTATCTACTGGGGTAAAATAATTTATGGTATGGTCTTTGGCTAAGAAACAACAATAAAGATAAAATAGATTTCTTTTTGCAAAACAATGCTATAAAAAGACTGAAAAATAAAGCAGTGGTACTTTAACCAGACTGAAGGTCAGCTTTTCTTTTGCTGTTTGACTTTCCTATCACTGAATACAAACAGCAGTGTTGGATGTCTAGCTATTTTCCACAAAGAACATACGCATTTTTAAGAACCTTTGAAAGAAACAGTATATGCTGGCTCAAAATTAGCACAGCATTGCCAGAATTCTTTTTCCTCTGTGAGGCAAGTCATGTTCCTGGAAGGACAGAAATGCCAATTTAGCAAAGGTCAAGGATGCATATTTTTGATGTGCACAGTGTTATTCTTGCTCATCAGCAGTTAAGACACTAGTGTTTGCCATCATAAAACCCTAAAAGATCAGTCCTAACACAATGTAACAAACTAAAGAAAGACCTTGACTTGAGAAAGATTTTTGCTTTTTCACTTTATTCAAAGATTATGAATGTGCAAAACCTATCAAAGTTAAATGCATTTCAGCCAAATATTTGTTTTGGGCTTATATTTGTCTTCTCATATTTATTAGACTATTCTTTACAATTTATCTTTAACATTACCAGCTAGTAATGTATTTAATACCCTCCATTATACTGTGCCTGATTATTATTTTTCCTGGCAATTTTCCTTTTTTTCATTTGTTTCATCTTCCATGACGTACACAAGGCCAAAATATTCAAACCAGTTTCCTAAAGTCTGCTAAGCATTCAGTGAGACAAGAATAATTGGGTAATTCTATGTGCTCTTTCAAATCAGTGTTTACTCCCTTTGGAAACTGGCATGGGAAGGTCATAAGCAAGAGTTCAACACTAACCAGAATAAATAATAAAAAACCCAAACCACCCATATAGAAACTAGAAAATGGTTTGTATGAGTCTTCCAATCCATGTCTCAATTGCAGCCAGAAACATTAATAAATTTATCAGTCCTAATAGGAATATGTTTAAATTACTCTTTAGGAGCACCACAACTGCGGACATTCCCCAGCTTCTCAAGCTCTCCAAAGTGTACTTCTACTCCTTATAGCAAGAAAAATATTTCAACTGATTTTCCCTGTTGCAGTGTATCATCCCATCCACTATGGACCTGGACATACTTATATATATCAAGAGGTCTTTCAGAAAGAAAAAAATTGTTTGTCTTTCTGAAATATTATGTATTTTAAAATTGTCATTAAATGCTCCCCCTCTATCTTTCACCCTTTGCATGTCAAGTTTTCTAGATTTTTTCCCCTTGTTTGTCTCTACAATGTCTCTAGTTGGTCTACGCTAATGTACACTGAAAGACCCACTAAAAACTAGATATAGCTGAGGCCTTACTGATGTTAAGAAAGCACAAGGTTTTTTTGTGCCTCTTGAAAGCTAGACCACAAAATACCCTAGAATACTCACGAGACATAGCTTATCTGTGTTCAGACTGGGATCTATTCCAGTTGCCAAATTTGCTGAAGAGCAGTTACTTAAGTAATTGTTCTGCTGTCAGAGCAGTATATTTTTTTCCCAAGTTATTACCTAGCTCTTTCAATAGATAAATTTCGTTCTGTTCTTTTAGACATCTCAATTTGCCTTTGGTTTTAAAAGGCATATGTGATAGTAAATCAAGTATGGTTCTGAGTTATTAATGAAAGACTGACTTCTATGACTGGCTGAAAAGACCTCAAGGATGAAATATTTATTACAAGTCTTGCAGTTTGAGATGTTAATTAGAATTTAGCTCATCCAAAAATGACAGAGTAATAAATAACACTAATTTATATATTTTGCCTATAGTTCAGAAGCAGTGCTCCGATGTTTCAAAGTTGGATGTTGCCCTTCTAACCCTTGCCAGTGATTATTCTATAACAAAATACTAATGTGAGTTTCTTGAAATGGTTAATACTTACAAACTTTTGTTAAGTAAAGTCTCTTATCTTGGACTTCCACTCATCTTTGATTTCCACTAACTATTCACAGGTTCACAGGTACACAGGTTATTCTGAGTTGGAAGGGACCCCAAGGATCATCTAGTCCAACTCCCAAGCAAACGCCCACCCAGGGATCTGACCCACAAGCATGGAACCACGGGCACCACGCTCCATCCATTCAAGCCTCCCAACATCTAGACCATGTCACTGATCTCCTCATCGAGCCTTCTCTTAAACACCTCCACGAATGGCGACTCCATCACCTCCCTGGGCAGACCATTCCAATGAGAGATCACACTCTCTGTGAAAAACCTCTTCCTAATATTCAGTTTAAACCTCCCCTGGCATACTTAAGGCCATGTCCTCTTGTCCTGGTGTTCTCAACCTGAGAGAAGAGATCCACACCCACCTGGCTGCAACCTCCCCTCAGGTAGTTGTAAACAGCAATGAGGTCACCTCTGAGCCTCCTCTTCTCCAGGCTGAACAACCCCAGTTCCCGGAGCTGCTCCCCATATGGTTTGTTCTCCAGTCCTTTCACCGTCCTTGTCGCCCTTCTCTGGACCCTCTCAAGCAGCTCAACATCCTTCTTAAACTGGAGAGACCAGGACTGCACACAGTACTCAAGAGGTGGTCTAACCAGCGCTGTGTACAGGGGAAGGATAACTTCCCTAGTCCAACTGACCACATTGTTCCTAATTGTCA
Source organism: Pitta sordida (assembly GCA_013390025.1). Lineage (NCBI taxonomy): Eukaryota > Metazoa > Chordata > Aves > Passeriformes > Pittidae > Pitta > Pitta sordida. The sequence continues at coordinate 31,424 of WEKX01020307.1, forward strand.
TGGGGAAAGCCTTTTAGTTCCGTTGTAAAACTTTTCTCCTTTTTTACTGGAACAGACAATAGGTTTCTCTTCTTATCTCCCTTTCCCTCCCCTGAAAGGAATGTGGGCAGGGGAGGGGCTTTCTCCTTTTCACCTGACAAACAATGGAGAACCCTGTGTCTTACCTTCTCTCCCCTGAAAGGAATGTGCCCAGGGCAGGGGCTTTCTGCTTTTCACCTGACAAACAATGGAGGATCTTGTGTCTTATCTCCCCTTCCTGGCAAGGCATATGGCATGGGGAGGGGCCTTCTCCTTTCTACTGGACAAACAATGGAGGATTCCTTTTCTTATCTTCCCGTCCCAGCAAGGCATGTGACTAGGGGAAGGGCCTGAGGGTCCGGGCAGGCTGAGTGACAGCCAATGGCATGTGAAGACATGCCCACAAGGCATGCCCACAAGGCATATGAAGTGGGAGGGGCCCAAGGCCCTATAACTACAGATGCTGGGCTCACAGGAGAGAGGTTCATTGACCTTCTGGACTGAGGATGACTCGGTTTCACCTCTGATCTCTACTGC
>WEKX01020311.1:0-39535 GCA_013390025.1 Pitta sordida
GGGGGCTGCCATGGGGTGGGGGTTGCTGCGGAATCAAGGCTACTACAGGGCCGGGGCTGCTGGCCCGCCAGCGCTGCCGCGGGGCTGGGGCTGCCAGCCCACGGGGGTTGCCGTGGAACTGGGGCTGCTGCAGGGTGGGAGCTGCTGCGAGGCCGAGGCTGCTGGCCCGCCGGGGCTGCTGTGGGGCTCTAAACACGAGGCTGAGATGGAGAAACCACACGCCCTCCCTGTGTGCCCTCCTCGCCTCACAGGGAGAGCCGGCACCGCCCCTCGGCAAAGCAGAAGCACTGCACATGCGTTGGCTGGGGAAAGTCGCAGATCCCTGAAGCTGGACAGCGAAAAAATTGCTTTGCAAATGGATGAGGTCGTAAAGGAGAGGTCGCAATGCAACGGGGATTCACTGTATTTTAATTTATGATTCAGCAGGAAGCAAGCACAAACCTCAGATGCTTTCCAAGATCAACCAACCAAGATCAACTGAACCAGCTGTGTTGTTTTGTGTATACAACTGGTGTTGATTCATGCAGATGTCTCTGTTATGATAAAAATACATTAGATGTTTTGGTTATTTTTTACAAAATTTAATGTCATGCTGCAGGCAAAAATATTTTTATTCCAGCAGATATGAGCTGTCTGATCACAGAAAAAGTCATGCTTGTGCCTTCATGTGTGCATTTCTTTGAGTTAGCAACTGCATGAGCAATCCCTGTGATTGAAAATGAATTATTATTATTAAAATTTTCTTTTTTATCAATGTTAAATATTCTCAATTCTACCGGAAACAGAAAGATATTAAAAAGACTTAGATTAATATGCAAAGCATTGAATCTGAAGTAGTCAAGAGCTTCATTGTCACATCTTTTTTAAATTTTTCTAATTACAGTGAATCCTCTCTGTATCACGACTTCTTCACCACCTCGCGCATTTGCGATGTGAATTTATCGCAGTTTTGATTCCACCATTTGCGAAATTTAGCAGCTCGCACATGCATAGTGCCGCTGCTCCACCGAGGGGCGGTGCCAGAGCTCCCCGTGAGGCGGCGTTGGCCCAGCCCCATGGGGAGGGCCAGGAATCACGCTGTCCCCTGTTACTCTAAGCGCAGCTGGGGAACTGACCCCCCCGCGGGTGCGCGTTGCTGTTTCCATGGCTATAGGGGGGGAAGGGCAATGCTGCAGGAAAATGGCTGGCAGCTCGTGTGGGGATGGGGTGAGGGAGCAGCGGCGTGGGGCATCCATATTGGCCGGAGTGGGCCGCACCATGGGGCCGCCCAGCACCGTGTGGCCGCGCCAGGCCACAGGGTAGCGCCGGGGAGGGGGAAGCGGCACCGGGGTTTGTGCTGTGAGCACACAGTCGCGGCGGCCCAGGGATTATTGGGGTGGCGGGGGTCTCCCTAGTCAGAGGGGGCTCAGAAACAGTTCCCTTTTCTTCCTCGTCCTCAGAGAGTCCGAGGGGAGAAGCAAAAAAGTGCCCGGAGCCCTGCAGAGTTCCCGGGGTTGGGGAATGGGCGTGGCCTGCATGCATATTAAAGACCTGGAGTTCTTTGCGAGGTTAGGCTTTCGCGATGGCATTGGCCTGTCCCTTTCCTCGTGATGGAGGAGGTGTAACTGTATTACCAATGTAATGTTACTTAAGGATGCCTTGTAGTTTGTGTCCCTCACTGTATTCAGTCTCCTCAATATTTCCCCCTTTCATGTCACTCCTCTGTTCTTACATGAAGAAGTTTAAAGGCAGACTCTAAAGCTTATTTAGTTCAGTAAAACCACAACTGCTTTGTTATGTTATTCTGTTGGGCTGCTTTTATTATGCTCTCTTGAATTACATGTGGGGTTGGTGGTTTTGCCAGTTAGTTTCAAGAAAGACACCTACAGAACCACTGACACACTTCTTTGTAAGGTCACATATGTTGTTGATTTTCATACCCTGAAATGTTAGCTTTCTTCAGAAATAGGGGGCTATTGGACAATGTGACTTAACCTTCAGAGAGGTCTGAAAGCAGTTCACTTTCTCTGACGTCTTATATCTGTATTTTTCCAATATATGAAGAAATAGTGTAATTTAATCTTACATTTCTTAGTGATCTACCAGGACCTTATAGAGATAGACCACATCTGCATTCGTAGTTATTATGTGGAAACTGACAGCTACACAGTGGAGAGGTGTGTTCAGAAATTTCCTATATACACCTAATGTATTTTGGGTTCGCTTCATATGATATCTTGCAATTTCAAAAAGAAGATAGATTATTTTTACCTAGGAAAATTTGGTCACGTCCAAGATCGATTTTATGATTCTTTGAGATTGGGCATGTCAAGTCTTAACTGGGACAAGTTCGATTTTGACCTTTTCAGAATACCCATTGTATACTTACCTTGCTTTTTGTTACATAGATTAATCTTTTTTTGTTAGGAAAATAGTTAGTGTAATTATGGCATCTGAGAAAAAATGACACTGGTTAATGGATAGAAGGTGGATTTTACTGACCATTAAAAATGTGCTGCTATCAGTTGGGTATAGGTAAGATAGCAAATAGAATACATTATTCTTTTAGAAACTTATTAAGCATTGAAAAATGTTATCTTAGATTCACATGAAATTTGCGCTTATTCTTTGTGTTCTCAGTCATCTTTAAGCTTTCATAGTAGCTTTAGGTCAGTTGCTGTTTTGGAAAGTCTTTATTTTAATTAAAAGTTAATAAGTATTTGAAGTATACTATGCTAAACTATCCACTTTAAGTTATTACAGAATTAGGATTTCAAATAGTGATTATTATAGTATGGTGGTTTTCTATTATTTCTTGGCCAAATACCAATAGAAGTTTTCAGTGAAACGTATATTTAATATTCTTGCTTCCAGCTACACAGATTTTCTCGAGGTACTGAAGTAGATGTAAAAAAATATTTGTAACATGTATCACTGAATTAGACTACTTCACGCAGTAAAAAGCAGAGGTTTAAATACGTTTGTATAGTTTCTTAATGGATACTTTGCATGCAGTGACAGATACACAACCAACATGATTATACCTTATTAAATCTGAAAGGAAATGTTGGGCTGACTTTGTTTCTGCTTGACTGCTGCAAAATGGTGGCACATAAGAACTATCTGCCAGTGACCTGTATGTGCATTACATTTGCATTTGATTGAATTTGATATTGTAGTGATGACACTATTACTTAATTTCATTTACTATGAGAAAGATTGAGACTATCTGTAGAGAAGTGGAACACAGGTGTTTTTTTTAATTCTTCAGTGCTTGATTCCTAATAAATCTTTGACTCCCTGGAACACAGGCCAATTTTTAAGAGTCAGGCTTCATATGTGCATCACTAGAGTTACCAGTCTCTAAATGGCAGAAATGAAAGTAAAACATTCATATTTAAGAAACTTATGTCCTCTAAATAAATAACAAATTAAATGAGAGGTTACTCTGTGGGGGAAAAAATTGGCATAACTGCTCTCCTGGTTAACATAGACAGGAATAATAGTGTGTGTATATATTCGTGAGTAAAGTACAGTAATTTGGCTAAAGCTATTGACAGATCTACAGCCCTGATACTTTCAGTTAGAACTATTTATTTTCTTTTCTTTAGATGCATAGTGATTGTTTCCGGTGAAGTCTGATTTAAAATTTAGTTATTTGAGCACTTAGAAATGTCCAAGAACTTCAGCTACCGACCTTCAGGAATTTGGAAAACATGAAACATTTTCAGGTGTATATGCAAATGAACAGATTAATGGAGATTGTGAAGGCCTAAAAGGAATTATCCCATCTTGTTAAATTCGTCATTGTAGAGACATGGGGACTATGGAAGCCTGACAGCTGAGTTGTTAGGCTAAGTTTGGTTGGGTTTTTATTGGGTTGATAGGCCACTGAGAAACCTATGACCATTTTCTAAGAAAATAAAGCAAATTAAAGAGAGAAATTGGGGGAAAATTGAAAAAGAGACCTGCTGCATTTATTGATTTTGTTTTTGGTCTGCTCAAACTTTAGATAGGCGTTCTGGCACCTCTGCTAAAATTTTTGTCAGTTTAATTTCTGGCAACATTCTGAGACATAGGGGAGGGTTTTTTGTAATACATGTAGAATAAAATTAGTTTATAAAGCAGAAAGATGAGAAAGGAAGCTATTTTATACTAATCAGCATTTGCAATGACATTTAAGAAGCTGGTTTTATTTAATTTAAAGAATTATAATATGAACTTCCTTCCTTTTAAAGTCCTTTTATTATTTCTTGAGTTATATTATTTAGATGGAATTTTGAGCCATATACAGTGATACCCTGTTCCTCGCGGGCTGTTGGGTCTGGTCTTCCTCACACGAGTTGCGGAATCCGCAGAGATAGCAACTCCACTACGTAGTCAAGTATGCCATGCCTGTAGCCACGCCCTCTCCCCTAATAAGGTCTGGAGGATGGTCCTGAGAGCGGGGCTTATTTCACATATCTGGCTGTGCTCCGCCAAGGCGGGTGAGCGCCAGGGCGAGAGGGGCGAGTGCAGAGGCCGGGACTGGCGGGGGGGCGAGCGCCGGCGCAGCAAGCAAGTGCCAGGGACGGCGCTGGGGACGGGACCAGCGCAGGGTGGAGGGGTGAGCGCCAGAGATGGGGATGGGACCAGCGCGGGGCAGCGGGGCGAGCGCCGGCATGGCAGGTGAGCGCCGGGGATGGGACCAGTGCAGGCAGGGAGATAGGACGGGCGCGGTGTGGCAAGGGAACGCCAGGGACGGGGGCGGAACTGGCGCAGGGTGGGGGGGCGAGTGCCGGCGCAGCAAGCAAGCAATGGGGATGGGACCGGCGCGGGGCGAGTGCCAGCACAGCAGGCAAGCCCCAGGGATGGGACTGGCACATGGCAGGTGGGGAGAGCACCGAGGCTGGCTGTGCTCGCCATGCGAGCGGTGGGTCCGAGGCAGAGCAGAATGGAGTTATGGTAGGTTCTGCACACATGCCAGGTCCCACAATTAGCTGGAAAATTAACAGCGAGTATGGGATCTCGCAAATTACGGATCACAACTATGCGGAGGATCACTGTAGTTAATATTGATGAGGGTTGATGAGCAGTTGGATAACTTGAGAGTTTGTGCTTTTTTTCTAGGCTTGTGAAGTGTGCATGCGTGAGGTACACTATACAATAGTATTTTAGAATTTTGGGTCCCAAACACGTTAATTTCTTTGAAATTACTATTTGATTATTTTTAAGGTATTAGTTATTAGTAACTCATTTACAATTGCTGTTTTCTAAGATAACTGACTTTTCTGTAATATTAAGTACAGTACATCCTCGCTGCATTGCGCCCTCTGCATTACGACCCTATGGATTTGCGAGGAAAATTTCTCGCAATTTTGATTCAACCATTTGCGAGTTTACCTGGCCGACGCGTGCACAGTGCCACTGCTCTGCCGAGGCTCAGTGCCAGAGCTCCCTGTGGGAGCCGGCCCGGCCCCACGGGGAGGGCTACAAGTCACACTGTTCCCTGTTACTCTAAGCGCAGCTGGGCGCTGACCCCCCCTGGACGTGTGTTACTGCTTCCATGGCTACAGGCAGGGAAGGGAAGTGCCCCAGGAAAGTGGGGCTGGCCGTGGTGGCCAACAGGACGTGCTCACTCTGCTGCTTCAGCTGAACCCCCCCACGCTGCACCGGGGCTGGGGAGGGGGAGCATCGGCGCAGGGTTTGGACTGTGAGCACGCATGGTCAGCAGCTGCGGAAGTGGCAGTATGGCCGAAGAGAGTTCTAGGGATTCTTGGGGGGATCGTCTCCCCAGGCAGGCTGGGCCCAGAAACGCTTTCCTTTCCTCCCTTGTGCTGTGAGAGCCCGTGGGGAGGAGTCAAAGAGGCTGCCCAGCACTCCTGATTGGCTGGGGGTGGAGCGATGGGCGTGACTGACATGCATGTTAATGACCTGCATCTATTTGTGAGTTTGACGTTTCACGAGACCTCTGACATGACCCGTTTCTCCTAAATGTGGGGGTATAACTGTATTGCCAAATGTCCTTCTGTTTTTCTTGATGCTGTTGGAATTGTGGAGCCTTTTGCTGTATTCTGGTGTTTTTTGAGTACTAACTCATTTCTTGGCACAGGTTTTTCTAGAAAATTAAATGTCATAGTCCCCTATGTGCTTCATCTGTGACATTTAAGACTAATTTTTCTGTGTGGTGCAGATGGGGCCTTGAGAACTGTGGGATTTATTGAAGATATTGAAAAAAACCCAGTGAATTTGGAAATTCACCCTATGCTTTTTTAAGTGTGTTCTTAATTTATTTAAGACATTTGCCATGATGTTCGGGCCGAGTATGGATGACCTACCTTCAAATTCCCAAGGTTAAGTACCATGAAGTCCCCTTTATCGGGCACATAAGGTACCAGAGTTGATCAGATCAACTGACCTGTTTGGAACATCATAGAATCATAGGATAGTTTGGGTTGGAAGGGGCCTTTAAAGGTTTTCTAGTCCATCCTCCACGTATTTACCTACAGATGTGAATTAAATGATGGGTGATAGTAAAAATAAATCCAGTGACTCCAAGAGTAATTTCAGGCACTCAACCTGGCAGTTAAAAGTATCAGTCACTTAAAGCCCATTCTGCTGAGAGTGTGGGACATGTCCACAGTATGATTGACTACAAATTAATGTCTCTCAGAGGAGGTTTGTGCATGGATTTGTGGCTTTTTTCCTTTCCCCCTTTTCCCACTCAAAAGAGGCTAGATTATGTAGTTGCATGCACAGAGGGATGTTGTCCATAAAGAGTGGTTATGGTCCGTAAGTGATTATGGTCCATAAAGAATGGTGATGTTGTCCATAAAGATTGATTATTCTTTCACTGTATAGTATGCGCAGGAGAAAATTTGGGACATTTTTAATTGATAGCTCTCTTTGTCTTTCCCATTGTGGTACCTAGAGTTAATTTCTTTGATGTGCCTAGAGGAAGTGTACACATTAAGAAGATATCCCATAAAACCCCCACATGTATAAATCAAGAATGATACTTGAAGCAAAGCTGCTATTATTTTGTTGCCAGCACTTTTTTTAATTGGCCATGCCAGCACTTTGACAGACCATTCTGGACTATTCTGCCCTGACATGATAATGCTCTCCCACTTTCATTTTCCGTCAGCTTATAAGCATGGCTAAGTACTCCAAAGTTCTATTAAAAAATTCTATGTTGAAGATAGAAGTATTTTAGGTCTGAGGCAAAAAGGCAACTATACATTAATCTAATTATAAACGAAGACATGAACGGGAAAGTCACCCTTATTTTATTTAACTCTTTTGTGCAGTGTTGCCTAAAAATAGCAAATCTGGGCTGGTGTTTAATAGCTCTTCAATAGCGACGCTTCAAGCTCTGTCAGGTTGACTGCGTAAGCAATGAAATATCTCCTTTGGTCTTTACAACTCACAGGTTCACAGGTTATTCTGAGTTGGAAGGGACCCACGGGATCCTCTTGTCCAACTCTCAAGCGAACGCCCACCCAGGGATCAGGCCCACAAACATGGAACCATGGGCGCCACGCTCCATCCATCCAAGCCTCCCACCAACTAGACCATCATCAAGCTCATCATAGAGCTCATCATCGAGTCTTCTCTTAAACACCTCCAGGGATAGCGACTCCACCACCTCCCTGGGCAGACCATTCCAATGAGAGATCACTCTCTCTGTGAAAAAACTCTTCCTAACATTCAGTCTAAACCTCCCCTGGTGCAGCTTAAGGACATGTCCTCTTGTTCTGGTGTCTTCAGCCTGAGAGAAGAGATTCATACCCACTTGGCTGCAACCTCCCCTCAGGTAGTTGTAAACAGCAATGAGGTCACCTGTGAGCCTTGTCTTCTCCAGGCTGAACAACCCCAGTTCCCGTAGTCGCTCTCCATAGGGCTTGTCCTCCAGTCCTTTCACCATCCTTGTCACCCTTGTCTGGACCCTCTCAAGCAGCTCAACATCTTTCTTTAACTGGGGAGACCAGAACTGCGCACAGTACTCAAGATGTGATCTAACCAGTGCCAAGTACAGGGGAAGGATAACTTCCCTAGTCTGCGTGACCACACTGTTCCTGATGCAGGCCAGGATGCCATTGGCCTTCTTAGCCACCTGGGCATACTGCTAGCTTATATTAAGTTTCCTGTCAATCATTACTCCTAAATCCCTCTCCATTTCACCACTCTCCAGCCACTCATTCCCCATTCGATAGTGATGCATGGGGTTGTTATGTCCAAAGTGAAGAACCTGGCATTTAGTCTTGTTAAATCTCATATTATTGGAGTTTGTTCATTTCTCTAGCCTCATCCATCTAGTCTGTCAAGGTCCCTCTGGAGGGCCCTCCTGCCCTCTGGCAGTTCAGTATTTGCCCTCAGCTTGGTATCATCATTAGACTTGCTGATGATGGACTCATTTCCCTTGTCCATATCGTCAGTAAAGATGTTGAGCAATGCCGGGCCCAGCACTCATCCCTGTGGGACTCCACTAGTGACTGGCTGCCAGCTGGATGTGGCACCATTCACCAACACTCTGACCCCGTCCATCCAGCCAGTTCCTAACCCAACATAAAATGCTTCTATCCAGTCCATGCTCTGAGTTTCTCCTGAAGCTTATTATGGGAAACTGTGTCAAAGGCTTTGCTAAGGTTCAAGTACACAACATCCATGGCCTTTTTTTCGTCAACCAGTTGAGTCACCAGATCATATTGCAAGCACTGTAATTTCTGCTAGAATAGAATAATTTTTTTCTATGATGTTATGGTCTCTACAACATTCAGATTATGCTTCAAGTACACTGCAAGCTATCAGAGAAGGAGACAGTGGATCTCTTACGCTGAAACACATGAGGTTTTAATCTCCCTTTGTGAAGGTACCTGTTCAGGTACAAAAGGCCTGGAAAATTTGGACCAAGAATGCAGCTATGTAACTTAAAGAAGTAATTCAAAGACTTACAGTTTACTGTGGTGTCCTGTATGTCAGCTCAGTAGTGACAGATATCTGGTAAACATTTCTGCCTTGATCTTTCTTTCAGGTAACGACTTCAGTTTCATTTTCAGCCCCCTGTCCCAGAATGAGGCACAAATTTAAGAACCAGTTTTTCCTAAATATCTGTAAAAGGCAAATAAATGGTAAATTATGTTTTATTTTTAACAGAGTAGGATTTCTGGCCCTACTTACATATGAGAGCTCTGAAGTTCTCTGCTCGTCTGTTTCCTTTTCTTTCAAAGAAGAAAAAATGTTGATAAAAGCTCTATGTAAAGTCCTGTAGATGGTTTATGAAAGTTAGTTCCATTCAGGGATAACTCCATTTAGGAAAGGAACAGCCTGCCTTTGTAGGTCCTGATGGGCTGCTTTAAAGGACTTCTAGGCACAAGTTTTTTTCATGCAATATATGGATAAACAATTATCATGCTTTTTCATTTTATGAGTTCAGAATTAAAATAATCTGTATTGATTTAAATCTCTAACTTCTTTCATTTATATCAGGGCTTTCTAAGTGAGGAAGTAGAAATCTTCAAATGGAAACTGTGTGAAAAGGTTGGGTTTTTTTTCTGAAGGTTCTTTACTGGTTGTGTTTATGCATAAATCAGTAAAAAATGTTTGGAAAAAAAGATTCTGATCTTAAATGCTCTTAAGTAGTCTTTGGTCCTAAATATTACTGACTTTGTATAGTAAATTCTTGGATCCTGAATGACATGCCATTGTGTGATTCAGGCACTTAAAGCTTGTATTTTTACAGTCATCTGTGTGTGTTTAACATGTCATTAAATATATAAACCAAAGCTCACTGAAGAATTCAGTTTGTAAAGTTAGTTTTAAATTCTTTGGGTTTTGTGTGTGCACTTTTTAGTGGCATTTTCTACTATACTGCTGCTGTCATCAGTCTGTGCCACTGGAACAGCTGATACTGTCTTAGAAGAAATTGTAAATTTTTTTATTGAGAAATGTTTCTGCTTGTGTGCTCTCTTTTCCTTTCAGAGTTCTCTGGAATGTTTCCAAACTCCTCCATTAGTGTTGCCTCCTTCTTGAGTATTTTAAAATGTCTTGAACAATCATCCTACAGTACCGTGATCCTATCGTAGTGCAAAGCAACATACAATCCTTATCTTATGGAAGCTGTAGTTATTAAATGTTGGCTAGTTTTTCTTTTTGTTGTGCAAATCAGATTCTGCTGTTATAGCAAGAGTATCATCTGATTAGCTGGACGCACTTCTTATTCCCAGACTTGAAGCTGGTCAGTAGTTACAGGATGAATTCTTAGGCATTCTTTTGGAGCCCATCAAACTGACCATTCATTGAGTCACCAAAATGTATTCATTATGGCTTACTTAAACCTTCAAAGGAGAATTTTTTCTAGTTAGGATCTTTATAGCTGCTGGTGTTTAGTGTATAAGTGCAACATTATGGGCTTACATTGAGCTGTCTTAGCTATCTTTAGCCATGATCAAATTTTAAGCATATTTTCAAAGCTTTATTTCCAAGGGGACTGTTCACAGCAGACTTTACAGTCTTTGTGAGTAACTGACTCCCATTTTGTTTACATACTGAGGACTGTTTTAAGCCCTTTAAACTTTCATGTGCTCAGATATTGATCTGTATATTCTGAAAAGAAGAATTGGATCTAATATTCTTACAGCACTCCACAATTTACTGTCCAAAGTGGATATTTATAGGGTTACTCTAATGTTTATTTTTTTAAACTTTGTGAATGGCTTCATGTTGCTGCATTATGCCCATTTTCAAGGTTGCAGTTTTAAGAATACAGTAACTTCTGATTATTTATTACCTTAAAATCTTCCTTTATCCTGTCTGTGAATACTTGTATGTATAATTCCCCTTAAATCAGTGACATCCCCTTTCTTTCTCTTACTGGAGGTATTTTTAGATACCTTCCTAAAGCTTGTTCTTGATGCATATTATGCATGTGGAGGTTATATTCTGTTCTTTCAATGACTTTCATTATTTTCTTTTTCAAGAAAATCAAGTGAAAATTTTTATTTAGATGTCCGTATTGAGACTTTATCTGAATATTAGTGTTAGAATATGTAGGACACTTGTGTCATTCTCACTGTCTCTGGACAGTGCTGTAAGGATGGCTTATTTATTTGAAAGCTCTGTTGCCTTTCAGAGAGACTTAATGGCTTTTTCACTGTCTTCCAGGTTCTCATATTAACTAATATCATGCTGGGTATTTATCTCTTTGGATCCTAATTATTTTCTATTCTCAACATGAAATGGAGTTCAATTAAATGATCATTTTGGAACGCAGAAAGACAATTACATTTGAAGTAATTATTTTGGATCATGTTGGAGACACCAGCCATCCTTAAAACAAAAAACAAATAGAAATGAACACTCTTGGAGGAAGTCTTTGACATATATGAAACTATGCTCTTCATTCAATATATTGTCCCATTTCCGTAAGTTACAAAGTTGTACGTGTTGTAGTATATGTGACACAGATTAGTCACGGATTTTTAACAGTCCCAGCGTTCTTATTCCCAGAACATGTTCTGTGAGGACAGATTAGTTAAGAATGCTACATCTCCAGCTTCTTCCCTTCCCAAAAAGACAGCCTCATCTTCCTTGGAGAATGAAGTGTTCAAAAGAAAAAATGTTTATTTTAATAAAATACACATTTTTCCTTTAATATATATTTGTATTTTAATGAAGACTAACATCACTGATTCTGGGTAAGTGCACAAGTCAGAACTTGTTTAGTCCTTACTTGGTAAAATGCACCTAAATACTGTTATATAAGTGCCAGTGCACTGTATACAGTCATTTTTTTAATGCTCCCAGGTTTTTTTTGTGGCTGAATCTCAATTGTTCAGCTCTAGTTTTAGTATAGCACTTCATCGTACATTTGGATATGCTTGGTTTTGCATCAGCACAGTAAAGTTTTAATTACTTTAGGGTAATTTTGTAGAAGTTCTTTATTTTTTGCTTCAGCAGAACAGTCAGATGTGTTTACAGTCTGAAATACCGTACTCTGTGACAGCATTTTTTACATTCATGGACCATGGTATGCTGCTCCTTGGACTACCCTGTGTTTTGTTCCTCTGTCTTTTTTTCCAAACTTCCGCTGTCTTTTAGGAATTACCTTTTCCTGCTTCCATTAATTTGGTATGGGCAACAAGATTCTAACTTGCTTGATGTAGGTAGACAGTGCAAGTTTTAATTGCAGTTTATGAAAAAACTGCTACTGTTGACAAGTTAAACCTGTGCTTGATAAGTAAGCCTTTCAGCACAGTGAGAGACCTGTGGAAAAGCATCAAGCTGATCATCTTTGCCTTACTTTTTTTTTCTTCTTAGTTAGCATTTCTTTATTTTTAAAATGGTTGTGTTATATGCCACAAGGCATGTAAATTGAAATTGATCTGGAATGGGCTGCCCAAGGAGGTGGTGGAGTCACCATCCCTAGAGGTCTTTAAGAAAAGGTTGGATGATGTACTTGGTGGCATGACCTAGATACTAGGGTAGTGTGTTGGTAGCAGGATGGCAACAGGTTAGGTAACAGGTTTGGCTAGGTTAGGTAATAGGTGATAGGTTGGACTTGATGACCTCTATGGTCTTTTCCAACCTTACTAATTCTGTGATTCTGTGATTAGAAGTGACAGTAACTCTGCATTTAAGCAGACTTCTTTATTTGTGAATTTTTTTTTTTTTTTAAATTACAAGAGTTGCGTTCTGCCTTTGAGAGTGGAATACTTTTTAAAAGAAATTTACATACATATCTTTAGGACTTTATATGGGAGGGAGTTGTTGTTGATCAGGTGTGTTTGTGAGGGAGTTGTGTTAGAAGTTCAATACCTGACATAAAGTTTCACTCCTTTGCTATAGAGAAAGCTTATTTGATCTAACAAAATCGTGAACTTTTGGAAAGTTGTGAGCAGGATGAGATATTTATCCCATGATTTTTTTAAAATTTGACTTTCTTAGTCAAATTCTTATCTAATGATTCAATAAACTGCAAATTCCTTAAAGCAAATGGAGATCTCCTTTAATGTCACTTATTCTAGCAGCTACAGGACATTGGGTGTTTCATGATTCACGGGAGAAGAGTTTTGTAATGATCAAAAAGAAACCAACTTCCAAGGTTTTTTCCAAGATTTTATTACCTGTTTTTTTCTGGCAAGTTACAAGATCATTTGGGAACTGCTGCATCTGTGACTAGATATGAGCGTGTTTTGTTTAAATAAGCATTGAGGTCTTCTTTTCTTAAAATAATGCGTATTCCTTCTAATTTCTGAAATATGAACTGTATGAACTTGAGTTCATGGATTGCATAAGCTCCTGTCATTTGGGGCTTGATACTCAGGAAAATTACTCCTGCTGACAACCTGCATATTCTTTGGTTTTCATACTTCCACAAGCAAGAGAGAAATAATTCTGAGAAGCTTTCAATTCTTTTGCACTTTAATTTTCCTTCTTTGTCAGAAAAGTTTTGGGTTTTTTCCCCCACTTACCATAGTTTTACCCCTGTTGGCAATCAAGTGCCACCCAGTCACGCACTCACTTCCCTACTCTCCTCTTCTCCAGTGGGATGGGGAAGAGAATCAGGAAAAGGTAAAATCTGTAGGTTGAGATAAGAACAGTTTAATAATTGAAACAAAGGAAAATATAACAGTAGTAATTATAGAAAAAAAGAGGAGTAAAACCTAAGAGAAACAAATGATGTACAATGCAGTTGCTCACCACCCACTGACTGATGCCCATCCCAATCCCCCAGCAGTTATCAGACTCTCCCAGCCAACTCTCCCAGTTTATATACTGGGTGTGACACTCCATGGTATGGAACATCCCTTTGGCCAGTTCAGCTGTCCTGGCCATGCTCCTTCCCAGCTACCTGTGCACTGGCAGAGCATGACACACAGAAGTCTTTGACTTCAGGTCAGCACTACTCAGCAGCAGCAGAAACATCAATGTGTTATCAAAGGTATTCTCGTACTACATCAAAATACAGCACTATACTAGCTACCAGGAGCAGAATTTGCTCCATCCCAACCAAAATCAGGACACCACCATTAGTAGCGATTCTACAGATTGATAAACTTTGTTTACTGTAATCTTAAGTGAATTGAATGAGTCCTTAAACTCATAGGTTATGTTTAAACTAGAATAAGACTGGATTGCCAGTGCAGAGACTTGTCTCCATTGCTACAGTTGCATGGTTTTGTTCAATTCCTTGTTTTGCCACATCAGCAGTCAGATGATCACATTTGCTTTGTCCATTGCATTGCTGAGAACTAGTGCATCACCATGATGACATATTTCCTGGTACTGACGTGATGACAATGAAAAGACACCATTTCAAGAGACTGAGAGCAGCAAAATGTTCATTTTGGTGATAGCACAGTCATAAACCTGTTGAAATAATAAAAATATGAAGCCTTTTTGTCCTGCCTGTACATATACATACAGAATCAGTATATGTAGAGATCAGTGCTAAGTCTTCTGTGGCTTAAAAATGGTTAAACAGCTAGATGCTGATTTGAATAACCTGTCTGTAGCTTGTGGCTGAATGAAAACAATATAATTTATACACCTTACTTGAAAAATAAATCTGACAGGATATTGAAAAATGAAAAATAGTTATTTGCAGAGACCTAAGAGATCTCCTTTGTAGAATGTTTTTTTCATTTTTCTTTTCAGGTGCCATGTGAAATGTACTGTCATGGCTTCAATTCCCCTATGCACTTTCTCATAAAGCATATTCTTTTGACAAGTCTCAGCATTGTCTGGGACTCCACTCCTTAATCTCCAGCTAGTTATACCAACTTGCTGAGAGTAAAAAACAAGATTAATCAGTAGTATGTAGCTTGGTTCTTGACACTCAGGACAATACTAACTATATAATTTTTCTTCTGTAAAAAACCAAAGGCAAATATAGGAGTAGCAAAACACACACTCATAAATGAATATTTACAGTGTCAACTAAATGACAATGAAAGAAAATACCTACCTGTAAATCTTGCAGAACATTGAGTAAATTCTTCTTTTTCTCTTAAAAATCTAAAACTGTGTTGATAATCCAAACGGCAGGTCTCCTGGGGAGGAGTGGAAAATCCCTTACATCACTGTATGGAAATGCCTTGATGAACAACTAGATTGTGTAAAGTAACTTGCTAAGCTCAAGTTCCTTAGTTATCAACCTTCTTTGCAGACGTCTTTGTAGCAAGCAGACCAGAAGAATTACTAAAGGAAATTCTGCCATAATTGTTTTATACTACAATACTCTGTGGAGGGGCACATGAAGTTACATAACCTTGTTTGACTATGTCTGAGTGTACAAAGATCGTGATGACCTTCAAGACTTAGGTAATAGTAGGATGGCTGAGATGAGTAGTTCTTTCTTGCATTATGAGGGGCATGCTCAGAATTGAATTTGTTAAAATTTCGTTCTCTTTATAGCCTGCAATTTGCAGTCGCTGATTGCAAACCAGTACCGTTGCCTGTAGTCAGTGCATTTGTGATGATACTCTAGAGTCTCTGTTGGATTCTTTCCTTTTTATTTCTAGTGTCCACATGCATGCACACACCCCCGCACATCCTGGAAAGTCTTCAGAATCCAATCTTAAAACTTTTCACTTGTCTCTTTAATCAAATACAGGAATGACTTAATAAGGACTCTACTGTTTGTGAACTATCAAACCCAGGGCAGGATTGGCAACAGTCCATCAAATTAATAGAGCTTGTAATATAAAAGCCTTTTTAATGTTTTCATTACAGTTATGGATTAAAAGGTAATATTCTTGGATGTATATAAACTTGTACCAGAGGAAGGCTAGTTAAAAACAGTAATGTGTATATTATTGATTATTGGTCCCAGAAGACAGAAATTATCATGTCAGTCTGAATTTACTAAAATGGAAAGACTTCCAAAACAAACTAGATAGCATCACAGAGAAATCCATGCCAGTCTTTACTTCCAGTCTTGGAACAGGATTTTCAGTATTTCTTGGCTTAATGATTGCATTGGAATGAGTCTTCTCTTGCCCTGGTAAATCATCCGGGTTTGTAGCATTTTCTTTTCATGGGTTTTTTCCTACTTATCTTCTACAGCCTGGCTGTCTTAATAGTTGAAAACACTACATAGAAAGACTGATTTGATACTCTATTTGGCATTTCCCATATTATAGTCTTTACTTTGTTTTTTTATTGGACATTAGCTAAATATTAGTCCTGTCTTTAAAATCTGGACTACAGGAACTTCCTATTCATAATACTGTCTTTTGAAACTAAATATTTTGTTAATATTCATGCTCTTTTTCATCACACTAAAATACGGGAAGTACAGAACAATAGTCATATGTTGTGTGAATACAAAAAGTTGTTCATGAAAATGGTGCAGTTTCTAGTATAACGCAGTTTGGTTTTGTATTATGCTGTAGGTCTGTCAAATGGGTTTGGAGATGAAAGTAAAGAGAGAGCATTAGATGATACTCCAGGAAGAAAAGTTGAACCTCGTCGCCGCTGCGCATCAGAATCTAGTATTTCATCTAGTAACAGTCTCTTGTGTAACTCAAGGTAAAATTGTAAATCTGAAATACAAATTTGAGACTGAATATATCAGTTTTCTATGCTGCTTCTGACCCACATTAGAATTCATGGGGTGGATTGCATAAATTTTGGAAAAAAATAGTACCTTTCCATTTTCTCAGTTGTTGGGTCAAATCTGAGACACCTTTCAGCATTGCTGATATTCTTTTATTAGTTCAGTTTATTGCAGATCCAGGCAGTTATATGTTGTAACTGACTATGCTTCTGTTGCTCCCTATAGATACATACACGTGTATGCATATAGTATCTAGTTTTAATTAATTTAATTAATTAACCTCCTAACCCTGAGCATTAAAGATGAGTGTGTGTATTTTGGTGAGGGAAGGAAAGAAGCAATTTATGAAGCAGAGTCTTGTACACAGGAAAGGTAAATTGACTACCTTTGGAACTGTAGGTTATCAGTCTGTGGATTACTGGCTTGTTACTGACTAATTACAGCAGTTACCTTGTATGCCAACTACTGGCTTTGTGAAGTCTGTTAAAGAGAGGAATGCCTGAGTGATCACTGCTAGCAGCATTGATAAGTATATCTCCATCATTCCTGGTGTATCTTCCAAAGGAACACTAATCTCTGGGTAAGAAGTAACTCCTGGCTGTTTCCATCCTTGGCTATGAGGATGTGGCATACAGGAGACTATAGGGTGAATCTCTTAGAGGGAAAAAAGAAGGCTTTATTAATTTGTTCAAGTTAAAGGAATGGTGTTACTACAGTCGTGTCAAACAGGCTTTCAGAAGAGAGATGATTTAATATTGCATCTCTTTTAAGTATGATATTCTAGATCAAATTATCATTGCAATTGCTGTTCAGATGCTATGATTTCTTACAGAAAATTCAAGTGTACAGAGAACACGATTCCCATTTTGTATATAGACATTTCACAATTAAAGACTTGAATTTTTAGTGAAAACATTAACAAGGGAATATTTGTCTTTCCTATGTGCAAGAATGGTTACTGCAGAAGGAACGTTTTCATTTGCTGAATGTTCACTGTAAGACTGGTAGATAGAGCAGCTTCTCTCATTTGTTCAGTCTCACCTTGTACAGCGGTTGAAGTGCCGTTGTATCCCATTTGTTTTTTGCTGATAACCAGGCAATTCTGTGCATGAAAATAATCAGAGATTTGGCTTTTACATTGTTTTTGTTTGTTATGTAACATTTTTTTAGAACTTGCTGCTCTGATTTTACTGATGAAATTAAAATTTTCAGCATTTGGATTTATATGAGTGTATGAACAATATTAATTATCAAGTAATAGTTTTAATCTTAATACTTTTGTAGTTTCAGCCTACCAAAGTGTGGTAAAGGTAAACCTGCCCTGATACGGAGACACACACTGGAAGACCGAAGTGAATTGATATCGTGTATTGAAAATGGAAACTATGCCAAAGCAGCAAGAATTGCAGCTGGTAACTATAAATAATTGTGTTCTTAATATTGCATAACTGTAATTTTGTCCATTTATTTGACAGATTCTAGCATTCTTATTTTCAGTGCTTAAATACATTAGGCATTCTACAACTGTTGTTGATATCATTGCAGGAAGTACTGGTTTCTGCTTTTGACTCTTTAAAGACTTTTAAAAGACTAGTACTTGATTCTGATTTTGATTAATTGTAATAGGATAGTGTGTTATTGGTAGGATGGTGGGATGGTAGCAGGATACAGGTAACAAGTTAGATAACCGGTTGGACTCAATTATCTCTATGGTCTTTTCCAACCTTACTAATTCTGTGATTCTTTATTACCGTGTGGAATAAATTCTCGACTAGGAAAATTCTGAGTCTTTATGTGTACACACCTGAGAAATCTCTGAATCTGGCTGCATGCATCCTGTCAGATTGTATGACCTTATACGCAGCATTAAAATACCGTTTTCTTTGTGGCTGAGAATAGATTTTTTTCCTTGTTAGCTGCCCTGAAGAAGAGGAAGACTTCTACTTTTCTTATTTATCAGATACAGTTATAGATATGTATTTTTCAAAATAGTCTGTGAGTCTTCGAAGGATGCATTTATCTAAACCTTCTACTCTTTCTAACTGGCATGTGAATACTTTACAAACTGTTACTAATAGAGCACAGAAATAGCTATTTACTGTGGATGATGATTGAACTAATTCTTTTTTTTTACGTGATCGCTTTAAACACTTCTTATCTTGCTCTTACAAAGTCCTAACTCACTTTTTTTCCCCCCATTACTTTTTTGTAATGTTGAAATATTAACATCTATCTGCAGGCTACCTTTCATTATAAATAAGCAATGCCTATTTTAAATGAGAGCAAATTGATAAGAATTGAGGAATAAATTACATTTTGGAAAGGAGAGAGCAACTTCTTTCAAGTATTGCCTTTCTGCTAAGAGAAAGTACAACTGTGAACTGTATTTTGGTATCACATTTCCCCATACAATAAGTGCCACCTCGTATTTACAGCATATGAGCTTTGATAAACTTCTCCCCTTTGATCACCACCCCCAGTGGTCTTCAGGGTATAATTCACTGTCCTTGAGTTTATCCCTGTGTTTAGGGGGCCAGTTCTGGATTTGTTCAACTGATAGGCTTACACCTGTCTTGGACTTCAATTCAGTGGTGAGCAACAGAGAAGAAAATGGAAGATTCTGATAGAAATGCACAGTAATATAAACTCAATTGTCTGTTGTGCTGCTTCATGAAAAGAAATAAACCACTGGTGCAGCTGTTTCCTGGAACTCTGTTGATCTTTTTGAACTTCACTTCAGAAAAGGGCAGGACAGAGGGACCAAGAGAGAGAGCTTGTTAAATAGAAACTAAAATGCCGAATTTAAAATGAGAATTCTAAAATGAGAATTTAAGCATAGGAGTAGACAGGTGTGCCTGACAAGCATTCAAAGTTATCAGGTGCTGATCTCTCTGAATATCCAGCACTTTGGAAACATACCATGCAACTTGCATCTTCAAAATCATCACCTGTTTGACAGGATTGTCGTAATAGTTTTAAAAGGAACTGATTATTTGGAGTACTGTAATTTTGTGTTCTTTTGAGTTTTTTCAAAGGGAAAGAGTTATTAGAATTTGGCAGACATTTCCTAAGAACTAACATGTTTTAAGATGTGCTGTTTCTAGAAGTGTCTAAAGCTTTTTTTTTTATCTGTAGGCTTGGTATAAAGTAGTAGTATCAAGTAAAGAGTTGTTACAAACACTGCCTGCTTTTTATTGGTATGTGTATGAAAGATGGTGTTGGTATTTGGAATCTAATGATGATGAGCTATTTGAGGAAATGAACTACAGAAGATTTGTCTAAAGTTTAATTCTGGAACATTTTCATTTTATATTTATTTGTTCTTAGAAGTTGGGCATAGCAGTATGTGGATTTCAACTGACGCTGCAACATCTGTTCTTGAGCCTCTAAAAGTAGTATGGGCCAAATGCAGTGGATATCCCTCTTACCCAGCTCTGGTAAGTACACATATGCCCATAAATACTTAATACACTACATAAATACTTCCCATAACTACTGTTTCTTGTCTGTAGACGTAGTGCGTGAACTTAAAGTACCGTGATCCCCCATTACTTGCGGGCTGTTTGGTCTGGTCCTCCTCATGGGAGTCTTGGAATCTGCAAAGATAGCGACCCCACTATGTAGTCAAGTATGCCATGCCCGTAGCCACGACCCTCCCCTAATACGGTCTGGTGGACGGTCCTGAGAGCGGGGCTTGTTTCGGATGTCTGGCTGTGCTCCGCTGGGGTAGGGGTCGGCACCACGTGGCGAGCGGGGAAGGTGCGAGCGGTGAGCGGGGCATGTGAGCAGCAAATGGGGGGTGCGAGCGGAGACTGCCTGTGGCGAGTGGCAAGCGGGGGTTGTCAGCGCCGTGTGGCGAGTGGGGGGTGTGCGAGCGGCAAGTGCCGGCGGCGTGCGAGCAGCGGGGCCGGGGTCCAAGCAGACTGGGGTCCTGGTAGGTTCTGCGCACATGCCAGGTCCCACAGCTCGCTGGAAAATCAAGAGCGAGTATGGGATCTCGCAAATTACAGATCTCAACTATGCGGGGGATCACTGTAATTGATAAGTTCCCATTCATCTTGGATAAAGGTGGCTAATTCTGTCCACTTCACCATGCAGTGAGTTTGTAAGGTTATTGCAATGTCAGATTTTAAGTCAATAATCTGCTACCCTGCCCTTGGAGATGTGGAGTACGTGTGTGGTTTAACCATAGATGGCAGTGAAGCCCACACAACTGCTTGCTCACTCCACTGATGGGAGGGTAGAGCTGGAAGAGTGAAAGTGAGAAAGCTCACAGTTTGAGATAAAGACAGTTCAATACATTAAGCAAAAGCCACACACAGAAGCAAAGCAAAACAAGGCATTCATTCACCACTTCCCATGGACAGGTAGATGTTCAACCATCCTTAGGAAAACAGGGCCCCATCACACATAGCAGTTACTTGGGAAGACAAATTCTGTCACTCTGAATGTCCCCACATTCCTCCTTCTTCCCCCATCTTTATGTACTGAGCATGATGCCATAAGGTCTCGGAATTGAGTCCATCATGAGCAAGTTTGCAAATGATACCAAGGTGGGGGCAAATGTTGAAGCCCCAGAGGGTAGAAGGGCCCTTCAAAGGGATGTTGATAGGCTGGAGAAATGGGCAGAATCTAATAATACGACATTTAACAAGTCCAAATGCACAGTCAAAGGCCGGGTTCTCCACTTTGGACATAACGATCTCATGCATTGCTATTGACTGGGGGAGGAGTGGCTGGAGAGTGGTGAAATGGAGAGGGATTTGGGAGTAGTGGTTGACAGAAAACTTAATATGAGCCAGCAGTGTGCCCAGGTGGCTAAGAGGGCCAGTGGTATCCTCGCCTGTATCAGGAACAGTCTGGCCAGTCGGACTAGAGAAGTTATCCTTCCCGTGTACTCAGCACTGGTCAGACCACATCTTGAGTACTGTGTCCAGTTCTGGGCCCCCCACTTTAAGAAAGATGTTGAACTACTTGAGAGGGTCCAAGGAAAGGCAACAAGGATGGTGAAAGGACTGGAGAACAAGCCCTATGGAGAGCAACTACAGGAACTGGGGTTGTGCAGCGTGAAGAAGAGGAGGCTCAGAGGTGACCTCATTGCTGTTTACAACTACCTGAAGGGATGTTGCGGTCGAGTGGGTGTAAATCAGGTTGCCAGCACCAGAACAAGAGGGCATGGCCTTAAGCTACACCAGGAGATGTTTAGGCTGGATGTTAGGAAGAGGTGTTTCACAGGAAGAGTGATCTTTCAGTGGAATGGTCTGCCCAGGGAGGTGATGGAGTCACCATCCCTGGAGGTGTTTAAGAAAAGACTGGATGAGGAACTCGGTGACATGGTCTAGGCAATGCGAGGCTTGGATGGATGGAGCATGGTGCCCATGGCTCCAGGGTTGTGGGTTCGATCCCTGGGTGGGCGTTCGCTTGGGAGTTGGACTAGATGATCCTTGTGGGTCCCTTCCAACTCAGAATAACCTGTGAACCTGTGAATATCCTTTGGGTCACACAGCTGTTCTGGCTGTATGGGCCTTCTCAATTCCTTCTGCACCCCCAGCCTCCTCACAGGTGCAGTGGTGTGAGAAGCAGAAAAGGCCCTGGCTCTCTGTAAGCACTGCTTAGCAATAAAAACAGCATCTGTACAGTCGGGCCTCCTATACCACAGTACTGTGGGTCTTGACCCCTCCCCACACAGCCCTCCATCCACCCCACACAGCCCTCCATCCACGTTGAGGGGCAGCTCATTAATACGCAAATTTGGCCCTGCTCACCCCGCCCCCGCAGCTCTGGAGCAGGTGCAGGCGTTTCTCGGAAGTTCCTTGTGTGGTTGGGAGAGTGAAGCCAGTCTCCTCTGCCCTATGGGCGGCTGCAGCAGGCAGAGGAGGCCCTGCAGGACTGTATGTTGTTTTGGGTTTTTTTATTTAAGCAAGCAGAAATTTGAAGTTGATACTTTGTTGTTGGGGCTTTTTGCCGCACTGGGGTGGGCTGGAACTGCGCACTTCTAGGACCTCATGAGCTCATATTTAAACACAGCTTGCCCCACGCTCGGCCCCCCCACTGGCCAGGCCCCTCTGCTCATGCAGAGGAGAGTGAGCGGCTGGCTGTGCCTGGCCAGCCTATCACCATGGGAACAGCACTGGCACAGTCAGAGGCCAAGCCAGCCCCACTGTCTTTCCTGGGGCGCTGCTGGCACAGATGGGCACCACATGGCGGGGGGGGGGAGTGGATTTGTATATTCATGACTGCCTACTTTGAATATTCATGTGTGTCAGGTTGCACATGCACAGTCCTGAAACGGGCCTCCTTTACCACTGAGAAGTAACTCGCATGAAGCCGCTATCTGGGGGGCGTAAAGTGGAAGAGGGCTGACTGTATTATCAACTGTGTGTTCAGCACAAATCCAAAAGATAGCACCATGTTACCTACTGTGAAGAAAATTTTGTATATCCTAGATAAGCCAGCACACCTGTCCAAATAGTCTTTGTTCCTGTATTATATATTATTACTTAAAAGATTATTTAAAGGACAAGCATTTGACAGATAACTTGTAAGTGCTAGAATTATATTTTCTTCTGCAAAAAGAGTAAAAATCCTATTGATTCTGCAGTTCAATAAAGAAACAATAAACTGGCAGAGTTTGAGTAAATGGACTGATTGAAGCCAGTTGTGGATGATCTATTGGAGACTTAAAGCTGGTGTGCTCCAGTTGTTGTAGGAGAAATAGACACAGTTCTACTTACATCAGAGCTTGCAGAGAAAAATTTTGGCTTCAGGCTTTTGAGATTATAGAAACAGTTCATACATTTTGACTTCATTTATGTAACAGACTGGACAATCGTGAGTGTTCTAACATGTGTGTTGAGGATATCAGGAAACGTAGTTGTAGGGTCAGGTTAAAACCTGTGGAGATGACATTCAGAGCACTTGAGTTGAAGTGCCCTCAGTGGATGACTCAAACATTCTTGGGTCAGATGCTGAAAATTTGATTATTTGGTTGTCTCTTGAATGTAGTAGCACTAGATTTAAGCTTATTAGGACCAAAGAGCTGCTTTTCTGCCCCCTCCTGTATCTCAGCTCTGATGTTTGTGAGAGTGGGATGAGTTGATAGAGGACTTAAACCTCAGTCAAGAGAAGAAAGTCCTTTGATTTCTGCAAGTTCCCCACAGCTTTCTGTTCATTTAGTTCCTATAATCAGTTGGCTGTGGATTCCAATTGGTGTCATTGTGGATGCTAGAAAAACAGCAGGAGTTTGCAGAGTAGGAGATGGATAGAACAATCATGGAGTAACATAACCTTTCCTTGGTGGAAGCTGAGCACTTTTTAGTGCTATGATCTGCCTGTAAAGCTTGTCCATCAGCATGATTAGTTTAATGTTAGCAGTATATTTCCCCCTCCCTCAACCTTTCTTTTTAGAAACAGTTTGTGGCTATAACTGCATGTTTTGCTGAAGAGTGAGTCATTAAATTGGATACATAACTTTTTTGTTTGGGGTTTTTAAAAAAGTTTTGCTTCAGAATTCAAGTATGCAGCTTGTATTTTGCAGAAATACCTTAACACAAGTTTTTTCTTTAAGGTATATGAAATTCAAACCCCAAAATTTCAGGCCAGTTATGGCTTTTAGAAATCCTGATTCAACTTTCTCATTCTGAAACCTGCTTGTCAGTCTCAATGTTGTACTAAGTGAAATTGAAATGGGACTTTAAGAGGAACCGATACGAGTAAAAAATGCATTTTTCCATGTTCTCAGTTAAATGTGCCACTATGTCTCCACTAGGTCTATTCAGCTTAAGTCAAAAAGTTGCGTGTAACACAAAGTTAGTTTATATGCAGTGGCAGTTTAGTTTATGGTTCTTTTCTTGTTAACTTTATTTGTAATACCTTCTTTAAATAGATTATGTAGTTTTAAATATTGTGAACTGTATTTTCTTCTCTCTTACAGATTATTGACCCTAAGATGCCCCGTGTTGCTGGCCATCACAACGGTGTTACTATACCAGTGCCACCTCTGGATGTACTGAAAATTGGAGAACAAATGCAGACCAAATCAGACGAGAAACTATTCTTAGTACTATTTTTTGACAATAAAAGAAGTTGGTATGTTATTGAAATGTGTATTTTGATGTAGTGACTTAAAATCTTGCAAAACTTTACCTTTAGTCTAGAAGAAAGTTGAAACGTTATCTTGCCATTTAAATCATTCCTGTGGTAGTATAAACTAATGCTAACATTTTATATTTGAGTATTTTTGGACCAAGGCATATCATCACTGAAAGATAACATTTTATGTTCAGTTTAGAAGAAAATAATGTAAGTCATTAAATAGTATTTTGATTTTATTTACAAACTGGTTTCATTTATTGACCTGATAAAATTGCTTCTTTGGCTAAACAGGTCTTTTAAAGGTGATAGTCTAACATATATGTGTGTTTTCTTTCATCATTGTTTTACGAATTACAACACTTTTCCCCACCGTCTGCTCAAGTGTGCTTAAATTTTTCACCTCTGTTTAGTTAAATGCTTTATCAACATTTTGAAGTTCTTAGCTCTTGCAAAATTTTTTTCATCAAGCCTTTCGTTTTTCCATTTATTTGAGTATCAGCAATATGCTGTGTAGAGCACAGCAGAGGATAATTTGCACAACAAAACATTCTCTTCTCCTCCCCTGACTCTCTCACTGTCAGTTTGCTATCACCTAAATAATTTCTTGCCTAAAATTTGTAACTGATGTTTGCTCTTCTGTCCATCAGAACTTTCAGCATAAACTGTTCTTCAGTTACTTTCTTATTTTATTGGTACTTCTTCATGATCACTATTGTTTAGTTGTACAGGATGCCATGAGATCCTGCATTCTTCTGCCTTTGTTTGTAGACAACACCTGCATTTAATGTACTCAGCATTCATCCTGTTTCTTGGTTTTTTTCTCTTCACTAGTGCAATGCATGTTCTTTGTAGCCACTTTCTTAATAATTGCTGTGATTGCCTCTTGGTCTGAGGAGTCCTCTGCAGCTTAAACCCTTCTGATTCATCACTGTATGCAGGTGGTCCTAAATCTTGCAGATACTGTGCAAAGATGGTTGGGAAAAGGCTCCATACTTTTATTCTTTTGCTGGGTGTATGTCACCTTTGGCCTCTGATACCTGTGGACTTTCAAATAGTCCTGTTTGTTTCTTCTTTTTCACTGCTTGTATCTGGAGAACTTGGCACGCTTTCTGCTAAAAATACCATCTTAAAGCTTCCTCTAATCTGTATTAAAACTGATAATGGTTAAACTGCTGTTTTTCATGCTGTTATCATACTGTTCCATGTCCTTGTACTGACTCTTCACATTTTGTTTGTTTCTGTGCTTAGTACAATACGGCTGTAGTTTAAACAGGTTTAAGAGAAATATAATATTTCAATAGCCAATTTTACTCACTTAAAAGAAAATTTTAAATGATTTCCAATTGGTTTGGCCCCAAATGGTCTCCAAACTGATGTTTTTAAGCAGAAGGAGGGCTTCTGCTATTTGTAGGATTGGGATTGCAGACTGCAGTAATATCTTTTACTAGATATTCATCAATTTACCTAATTTTTGTTTTCCTTAATATCTGTAACTTAAGAAAGCAGGATTACAATAAACAATTATGAAAATGAAGTAAATTTAATTTATACATTTAGGTAAATAGTTTTCCCTTAACTGGAAGAATGGGATGTTGAGCTTTTTCTGTTACCACTCCTCAGTGCCAAGAATTTGAAGAAACTTACAGTGTTTTAAACAGCCATGCTACTGGTGGGGGGCAGGGGGTGGGCTGTAGGGCTGTGGTGCTGAGACTTAGAGTGGCTTAGAGTGACAAGGGGTGGGCATGGCTCTGGGTCTCAGTGCCTGCCTGGGGCAGCCAGCACTGAAGGATCCCCACACGCGGCCCTGTGTGCCCTGAGGCGTGCTGCAGCGCCATGTGTATAAGCCTTTCCTGATAGGGACCAGCCACGGAGACACATAGGAGCGGGGAAGGGACCGTGGTACATCTGAAGGCAGAGTGAGACTTAAAAATGCCATGTAACCTCCACAGCACTCATAAGGGAGTGATCTGTGGCTGTCCCCAGTGAGCGAGAGGCGCCACCTGCCCATCCCATGGGTCCATGCCAGTCCTGCCCCACAGGGATTGCCGGTGCCGCCTTTCTGCGAAGCAGAGCTACCGCGCATGCGTCGACCGGAAATATTTGTGAATAACTGATTAGGATTTGTGGAGAAATTTTTCATGAATAGTCGAAGCAGCAAATAATTAGGCACGAATAGTCGATATATGATTGTATTTCATGTTATTTAAATGTTTAAGGCAAGTTAGTACTATCTTAAAAGGTATTTTATGATTTCGTTTAGGATGGTAAAGCTGATCTGCTATATAAGCAACATGGAATAGTAACCTGGACATTTCTGAACAAACTTCATGATTTTATTCTATATTTAACAGCTTTATTTTACCCTTTCTTGCAGGCAGTGGCTACCCAAATCCAAAATGGTTCCTCTTGGGATAGATGAGACCATAGACAAGTTAAAAATGATGGAAGGACGTAACTCAAGCATACGAAAAGCAGTAAGAATTGCTTTTGATCGTGCTATGAATCACCTGAGTAGAGTCCATGGAGAACCAGTCAGTGATTTCAGTGATATTGACTAACAGAGATTCTAGCAAGGCATGAAAAATACCACGCAGACTTGAACTCTACTAATGAACTTCTTTGTCTAAAAGAATGTATTGAAGATACAACCCCTTAATTGTTGATTCAGTGGCTGAGTTCTGCAAACTTGAAGTAATTGAGCAATTCTTCTAAATCACCATTGCCATATTGATTAATTATTTTATTGTGTTGTAGATTGGAGGATTTTCCGCTAAACCTGTTAAAATGTCTTGTTCATAGTGTTCATAATTGTACATAAATGTATATTCTACACTTAACTTATTCTGATTTTAGAAGTAGCTCTTTAATTCCTTTTATAATTTTGCTGGGGAGGGAGTTGGGTTTTGTCTCCATGCTTTGTACTTTTTTTTTTCTTTCTTTCTGAGGTAAAGTTACCTAAACACCATGTTCCATCTTAAGGTGTTTAGTGGATCTTAAAGCCTAATATCAAAATGGCATCAAATATATGTTTGCCTAAATCATATACAGTATGGTGCTGCTTGTATCATTTCTTCCTTGATCTGTAGCTTCTGAAAAAGACTTCTGAATGTTTGTGTAAATTGTTGCTCTTTGCACAAAGTACCACATATTTAAGATTGATGTAAATTTACAATTACAAATATGTATTTTAAGAAAGGAATTGCATTATTTTGGAGGGTACTTTGTGAGAAAGACATCAATAAAAATTATACTATGTACATCACTTGCAAATCACCAAAAACACTCCATTGTTGCCCAAAATAGCTTAAGATTGTTTTTGTTTTAAACAAACCTGGCTTAAAGCCTGGAAGCACATTATTTCTTTTAAACCATATCCCATTGATCTCCCATTGGTTTAATTTTGTTGATATGTGTGCCTCCCTCTGTTTATTTATTGTAGAAAATGTATTAATTTGCTTTATAATGAGAAAATAAAATTGACAAATATATTGATATGCATTTTTATACAGGCATATGAGAAAACAATTTGCTTTGGGAAAAAATGTATTGGAAATTGTATAAAACAACTTGATGGTTTGTGTGTAATTTGGGTTTTTGGTAACTTGTAATATTTTGTTTCCAATGAGGGGATTTATGTAACTTTTAATTTAGAACACTTTGGTAGCAATAGAAACTTTGGATACATTTTTGTATGGTACATGTGATGTATATAGAATTAGTACTTTATTTTTATTTTTAAGAAGTAAAGCATTATGTTTGGGCCGGGGGAAGAAGGAGGGTGGGTTTCCAGAACTGCATTTTTATATTAAAAAGAAACAAAAATAAAGTCAAGATATTGATTGTTGTAGCTACTTTATTCCTACCTTCACTGAGATACTGAATTTGTAACAATGAAAATGGCAAGGTATGTTTGCAATGTGATTTATAATGGCTCCATTATTTATAAATGCACTGTGTTTGAACTCTTTTGCAGTGATATCGTAAATACTGTACTGAGTTATATAATATGAAACACCAAATAATGCATATGAATGCACGAAGTATTTATGCCCAGCTTTTTTTATAAAGGATTAGCAAATACAGCAAAACCAATACTTTTTAAATTTTTTTTTAAACTTCATTGAATAGCATACTTCATTGTTAAACCTGCTTGGATCTTTATTTTAAAGGGACAATTACTTTTTAAATAGTTTTTAATGTTTTTATTCTCTATTGTTTGTAATACCCCCGTAGAAGCTTGAAATAAAATTTCTTTCTCAACTATAAATTTTGTCCTGAATTTAGCCCCTGAGATTTTGCTCTAGTGCCCACTTTCTTACTCCATGGCTGAGCTGTTACAGAGGCACTAGGTCAGGAAGTTTGTTCTCTTGTGGCAGCATTGTCCTTACTGAGCCCTTTGCATGGTAGGTATTCTAGTTAGCTGGGACCAGTTGCATATGATGGACTCTGGTAATTAGAGATGAGTTGGATAAATTTCATAAATGATCAAGTAAATAGTTTTCTCAGTCTTGGCAGTAAACAGCTTTAGGGAGAATAGTGATGACAGGTATCCTGGTATCATTGAGGTGCCCTGCTCTGATAACTACAGCAGCCACATCAGGTAGGAAAAATAAAATGAAAGTTTGGTTGTTTGCCTGAAATAGAACTTCTTTGTAATAACTGCAAGTATCTGCCATACAATCACACTCTTTAAAGGGAATGAAGCTTAGTTTGGGCAATATTGAGACAGTAGAGACAATAAAACCATTTGTCATCTGTTAGGACTGCCTATTTAGAGTCTTCAGGCAAAATACCCTGCATCAGATTTTATTTCAGGCTGGATCCACAAACTGTACTCAAATTGTGTGTGTGTAAAACGGTAGTGATTCAAAACCTTGTTTTGGCACACAGTAAAATGAGGGCTTTTCTGTCTTGGACCTTGGAAAACTGAAATTGCATTACAACAGAAGCTAGAAGATGATAGTTTTGTATTTGTGTAAGTGTTGATATCTGTAAAATATGAAGTCTCAGTAAAAAAAAAAGTATTCCTACAGTTGCAAAATGATTCATTAGAAGGCTTTCTTCCTTCTCAATTGCTTCTATTGCTAGTAACATTGAAGGGGGGAAAAGAGCTCCTCTGTTGTAAACAAAAGCAGAGCATTAATTTCTTTTGGAACTATTTTTTTTAGTTGCTTGACCAGCAAAAGCTTGTTTGAATTTTGCCCAGTTCCACTTCCAGGGTTCATTTTATGGCTCTTCAGAGGTGTCCATCAATTTTTGGAGAAGCAAAAGACGCTGCCTTCATCTTAACAGATATCTGTATGCACTTAAGAGAATTTTCAGCTGAAAAACTTTACTGATTAAAAGAAGCCTGGTAGCATCCTAACAAACCACACTGCTCTTCTTTTGATGAAACTGGCATTAAAGACTAGTTTGTTTTTCTTTTGTATATGTAATGGAATCTGTCCCAGGAATTCTTCCAAGATACTGTCTTGAGAGGAGGTTGCATCAGCGGCTGTGACTGTTGCCATACTCCTATGTTGAAGCCAGGTATCATTCAGTGGCTCTTGAGATTGGATTAAAATAGTCTAAAATAATTTCTCAGACTTGTCTGTCTTCAGTGTGACTAGTTTGTTTTTAAGGGATTTCATACCTACTTGGGAAAGGAAATCTGAGCTCCAGAGCTGCTTTATTTCTAAATTTCATGGTCTAACCAGATACAGAAGTCAGATGAATGTGTGCATTATCAGGATGTGCTTCACTTTAGACTAAGTTCTATGATGCTGTTAATAACTGTAACATAGAGTAGAAATCAGTATTCTGGTAGAGAGAAAGAAAAGAACTACACAGTCTATCTACCAATTTAATGGAGAACTATACAGTCTATCTACCAGTTTAATGGAGAATGTTATAGTAATAAATACACGGTATAAGTTTGCATACTTACTGCTCTGTTCTGGTATGATCATTTCCTGTTAATAGAACTGTGAGCATCAGCAGCTGAAGCTGTGTATAAATGTCTTTTCTTATACCAAAGTGTGAGACACTTAAAAATATTTAGGGGGGAAATGTGGGTAGAGGATTTTTTTTTCCAAAAGTTTATTACCAAGCAGAGCGATTTTTTTTTTAGTATTTGTTGTGATTTTCTATCTTTTACACTAGAGGGAGCAATGCACACAGACCATCAACGCACAAAATAGATACTCGGTACTTTTCAAAGTGCTATTAAAACATTGCTTGTAAGCACTTTTTTGCTTCTAGTATTAGCCCATCAAAAGTAGATTTCTCTGATCTTTCTGCAAGTGGGATAGGCTGGTTTGGGAATGCTTGTTTTTAGCTGTAGAACGAGTACAAAGGACCGCTCTGGATTTTCTGGTTTACCTGTCTAATTGCAAGTGACTAACAAGAAACTGTTTACACTTTTATTTGTTGGTTTTCTATTCACAGCTGCACTGCTGTGTGTGCATTCTGTATTGGTAGAAAACAACTCCGATCTGCTTGCTGTTGGTAGCATAGTGCAAGTCAAACAGACAACAATTAAAAAAAATACTGAAGTTCAGAGATGGAGGTTCAAGATGAGACAATTGCTCAGCAGCCTGAGTGAGGGAAGGTTGTCTTGAGGATATGTGCAAGGCAATTGAATAAACTTGCCTCACTTTTGGGATCATGTGGGTAAAGGTTGGGTTTTACCTAAGAAAGTTCCTCACCCACAGCCCCCTATCTATAACACAAGTATAGAATTGAAATGTAAATGTGACTGTCCACATCCTGCTTAGCACCTTTTGGTTGGCTTGTTGACATTTTTGTATAGCATCAATCGGTTGTTACCTATTACTTACTTACCTCTTTTGTCAGTTCTGCCTTGAAAAATTTATTTACTCTGAAACATCTAGGGCAGAAAAAGAGTAAATACAAGCTAATGAATGTTTGAAACACATTATTTTGGAATAGCATGAAATTAAAAAGCTCTTTTTAAACTTTTAGGAGTTGATGGGAAGGATCTATAAATTTATTTTTACCTACCTGCTTATTCAGCTTTCTTTTCTTGTCTATGCACAGAAACTGCTATCAAATTTCTCCCAGTCAGGAAGGAAAATACTATATCTCAGCAGCTGTACTTAAGGGTATTTGTGACATTTTTCAGTTGTTTCCATAGTTAAAATACTTAACACTGCAGTGATTGCAGTCACCCCATTCTATTTTCTGCTTTTACTACATGGAGAAAGGGGACAGAATAGGGATTTTAAAAAAATATTTGAAAAAGTCCTATAGTTCTTTTAAATTAGTATCAGTAATATCAAATATGCTCTCATCACACTGCTGCTCTGCTGTCTCTGTTGGTTTTATTCACAGTTCCTCCAAGCTCAGCTCATTTTTTGTCATGTGTTTTGATGTTTTCACTGCAGTAAGTCAGCATGGTCAGCAAACTACAGAGGTCTCAGCTTGTTGTGCTAATGTCTGGGTGTACTAAGAGGTCTGTGGTAATGTGAACAGTTTAACTGTCCAGTCTTCACTTTCTCCTCTTTCTACGGTTTTAAGATTCTGTGAACTACGTCTCTCATCTCCCCTATTAAGCTGTATTTTAGCATATTTTTGGTCTTCTCTAAGCTGTCTGGAGCCATGCGCTAACGTGAAGGGCTTCCCTTTGTGAATCCTATGGAGGTGTAACTGTATTCTCTATTCAACTTTCCTGACAACAGTCCCCAGTAACAAAGATTTGTCTTGACCTAAGAAGATGGCTTAGGAGAGCTCACGTCTTCCTCATCTGTGGTCAGTTACTGTGTCCTTCACTCCTCCATACTTGGCTCTATGAGGATGGGAATTTTCATGTCCTTATTAAACATAGAAAAAGCTTATCTAAATACATGGAAAGTACAAGGAGGAAAAAGATGGGAGATGGACGTAGTAATGATAGGTATTAAAAGTTTATTTCCTTTTAGTGGAATTAGTCATCTGTGAAAAAAAAAATTACAAGGTAAACAACAAAAGTAAAACTACAATCAGGTTGCACATGAATTTAACTAGCAATCTAAATTTTATACGTTTTCGTCCATATTCATGATGGTACAACTGAGTAGTCCTTAATTTATGTGTTTTAGAGGAAAATTTAAGTTACTTCATCAAATGTTTTAAAACAAGCTAATCTAATTTGCTGCATAATTGTCTTCTTTTTTCCATAGATTTTCTCTGAAAATGTCTAACCCAGTATTTATCAACAGGCTTTTCTAGCTGAGAAAAATGTGGGGCTTGATCGCATTGTTGATTACTTTAGTCCTGACTTTGAAATGGAAAATATTACTGTAGAAGGGGGTTTCATCACTGCAGAAAAAAAGGGCTGTAGTGTCTGAATGGAAGAAGAAATGTACATATATATTTTGTGTTGTATTGTAGAAACTCACAAATTGGTACTTTTTTTTTAAGAGTTACCATTGCTCCATTTTTAATCAAAGATCTTTAAACTGACTTTATTCCATAAAATCTCTTTAAATTCCTGCATTTATCTTGAATGTAATGAGTTATTTCTTTTAATACTTCAGCTGCCATAAATATGTTGAGCTGTATGTAAGTAAATGGCAGGCTTATTTGGTCTTTAATAGATACTGAAACTTTTCTAGTCTTTTGTATTAAGTGGGATAGAACAGCCCTTAGAACATAAACCTGTACAGTTTATGTTTCACCCACATACTTTTGTGTTTTGGGGAAAAGAGCAATATTTTCATCCAAGAGAATCTTAAGACCTTACTCAGCTGGCAAATTCATCTGGATCAGAATAGACTTCTCAAAATCTACACATAATGTTGTATTTCAGGTATGTTACATTTTGTAACCTTAATTTGCGGATAGCACTATTGAGCCTTTACCTCTTTTCATTTTGCATGCCACCATTTCAAAGACTTTTTTAATATTCTTCTGCTGATGATTAGATTTACAAATCATGCCCATGATTGCCATTCAATTTACTTCCCTGGCTGTGGGAAGTGAGCAATGCAAAGGAACGATGGGTAGATTTGAGGCACCTAATAGTAGATACACTGAAAATATAATCTGACAGTGTAAGATTTCCTGGATATTGCATATTACCGTGCACAGATTAGATATGTTTCTTGGACCTGAGACTGTTGACTGATGGGTTTAGGTATGAGGAGTGGAGGACTGTGTTGAACTCTTAAAAACATCACAAAATGGCTAATGTGGGCAGGGACCTCTGGAGATAACTGCTCCAACCCTCTGCTCAAGCAGGACCCAGGGCCAGTTGCTCAGAATCATGTCCAGATGGCTTTTGCTCCTGGTCAGTCCATGCAAGTGTTCAGTCACCCTCAGCTGAGGCTCAGTTGAGACTCCTCAGTTTGCGGCCATTGCCACTGTTCATACCACCAGGCAACATTGACAAGTGCCTGGCTCGGCATTCTGGGTATTCATAACTCTCTTTGTATATTCATGAACATGGATAAGATTCCCCACGAGCCTTCTTTTCTCCAGGCTGAACTTCAGCTCCCAGACTTTCTCCCTAACTCATATGCTAAAATGAAACCATGTATAATTCATCAGAAATAAAGGTTCCCAGGATGAGAAAAGCAAGCATGCTGAGGGGTTTTTCCTCCTTTTTGTTTACTTATCTCATATTCTGTATATTATTTATTTCACAATACTTTGCATTGCTGTGGTGATGCTTGCACAAGCCATCATTAAGACACATAAAAGCTCCAGTTTATTGATAATGTTTTAGATAAATGTGTGGATCAGTATTGTCTTTTCTGATTTTCAGGAGACATTCTGGAATGGAGTGAAAAACACTCTCATATCAAAATAAGCAGTTAGAGAGAACTGATAACAGTTAAGGGTTGCTAATGGTTTGATTTATCACCAACTACGTCTGTGAAACAAAATACAAGAAAAAGGGAAAGAGAACTGAATTTGATACCAGTAGGAGTTATTATTTTGAAAGACCTAATTTCTAGGCAAGGAAAAGGAGACTACACAGAAAATGAGAGCAGGATTCTCAGTTTAGAATGAGAATTTAAAAATAATAAGGTCAAAGACAATTGTAACAGCAGATAGTCACATGACAACTCCTCCAGAGCCTTGTATGCCAGACCTTGCTCATGCTGCTGAATTATTACTGCAATTTCTCAAAGTGTCTATCAAACATCCCATACCTCATATAAGCTACTTGCATAAAAATAAACCATTAGCATTTTAACACCTCAGCAATAAAAAGTTTTGGCTTTGAAAACTCTGCTCTTATATTTAGCTTTCAGTATTTTCATTAATCTCAGTGTGACACTGTCTTCTGTGTACAAGATTATTAAAGTTGACAGTGATGTATTCAGTCGGGTTAGGTGTACCTCATGAACTATGCTCTGTTTTATTACCTATCTTTCTAAAAGGGTAAGTTTTCAGAGTGGGGACAGTCTGAAGTTCTTATTAGTTCTTATATTCAAAACTCTCTTTAATGTCAGCTGTATGTGTACAAAAGAAATGCATGGCTTAGTGCTGCTGCTATTAAGTTAGTTTGGGTAAAAATAGAAAACTCATTGGTGGAAATTCAGTGACTTGTCCAAGGACAGCAGAAAGTCAGTGACTTATTCAGGGCCACAGTGGATGCCTGGGACGGAGCTAGGATTCAAATTGAACACATTTCTGCCTTAGTAACAAAATTATGTCTTCTTTTTTAATCAGCTGTTAAATTTGGAATTTAATCAGTAGCTCAGCTGCTCAGTGAATTTTGTTAGAAAAAGAATGTGTTGACCCTGGCCAGTGGCAAAGCATCTGGACAGCTCTCAGTCATTTCCTGTTGGATGTGGGATGGCAGAGGAAGGGCAAAAGTGACAAAACTTGTGGGTCGAGATAAAAACAGTTTAATATGTGAATATGGAATATACTTTTGGGCCATTCAGGTCTATGGTCGTGGCTGTGCTTCCTCCCAGCCTCCTGCCCAGCCTCAGCCTACTCACTTGAAGGAGTGGAGTGAAAACAGGAAGGACTTGGTGCTGTGTACTGCTGCTCAGCAGTGGCCAATATACTGGCACGTGGTCAATGCTGTTTCAGTCACAAATCCAGAACATGGCACAGTATGAACCGCTGTGAAAAAAGTTAACTCCATTCCAGCCAGATCCAGTACTAAGTAAAAGTTTCAGATTTCTTCTATTTGCTTTCATTTTGCATTAGCATCTATGGTATTGTTAGGATGATTTTATTTTTTTTTTAAGTCCTCTAACCTCTTGTCAGAATAGTCAATTATGCTGTAGGCAGAGCAGTCCCATGGGATATGGGAGATTTAAGGCCCCACTTTGAACTTAGCACAAGTTCGTGTGAATCCTCTGTTTCATCCTGTAGACATGGAACTTGTGCTTCTGTTAGCCACCCATCCATTCTGCAAATAGAAATTCTAGAAAACGGCATTATTGAAAGGAATATGCTTGAATGAAAATTAAAATTGTTACCAAAAGCAGCTTAATAATTATATCATCACATCAGTGCAATTATTTAGCTCAGTCTCTTTTCTACCCATAAATCTTGACTACCTATTTTCTATTCCATACTGCAGATGTGAGTCACAATTCTGTATAAACCTTTTTCTTCTAAAACAGATGCTGATTAATCTTAATCTATTTAATGCTATGTTGACTGCTGCTACTAACTGTTCCTGGTATCCAACCTATACAGGTATGCCATGACAGAACTGAAATATTCTACTGCACATCCTGGGAATGCATTTGGCAATTACCAAGACAAATAATTAGTGTGTGGTTAAACAGTTTAAATTTCATCTGTACTGTGTTTAACGTTATGGGGTTTTACCAGTCTCTAGTTCTTCATTTCGAAACTCTGTTTTCATTTCTTTGTGTGATAGAAATACGAATGTTTTAATATTCTATGTAAATTAATTTCATACTGCTATATCTCTGGGCAAAAAGATAACAGGTTTTTAAGTATTATTCCCAAAATAGATGTTATAGTAGTAAAAGAGAAAAATAATCCTTATTTTGGAAAAGTAGAGGACCTGGGTTTTAATCAGATGATAGCACAGAATTAGCACAATGGTCTTTAAGGGACTTGAGTACTTTGTTCTGATGGATGAGCTGCTCATTTAGTAAAAATATATACTACAAAGACATAGGACAACTATGCTAGGCATAATTTTTCCTGCAGAAAACTTTTGTCATTAAGATCAGCTTATTGTGATATTACAGTAAATTAGGAAATGCTTATATATCTTTCACAAATATAATTATTTTTCGCTAAATGAGTACAACTTTAGAGAAACAGTTTTCCCTCAGAGGTAAGATAAAGACACCTTAACGGGCTGAATTTGCCCAAATTTAAGGCTTAGGATAAAATTCATGTATCATTACAAAAATTAAAGCCATGGACCAGAGTTTTTGACAAGAAAAATTTAAACCTGACTTTCTTTAAGGTTGTTTCCTTCCTTGTTTACTTATTTGTGTTTTGTTGCTTCCCCTCTTTCCCTTGTAATTTCTGGTCATCTTTCTCAAAGGTAGAACTGCAAAAGAAACTGCTTGGAGACAGAGGTGAAGAGGATTCGGCCCTGCCCTCGTTTTCTCTCTCTTCCTTCATCTTTGAGGTTTCTTAGGGGCCTATATTCAACAGACATTTTCAGGTTCACCTTAATGGAGTTTCTTTCTCCTCCTCCACTGAGAGAGAGGGAGTGAAACTGTTAACTGTGAAGGAGGTGAACAAGTTTAGCACATCTTCAGCATGGGGCATTTACCATAGCACAGTGTGAGATTGAGAAGGTGCACAAGAACCAGTTTAGCTGGACCCTGCTCTGGGCGCCAACAGTCCTGAAGTAAGGAGTCTTAATTGTTAACGACTACATAATACCAAGGCATTTACAATGCTATGACAATACCTATTCAATATGAAATTCTAAAATAACTGGATTTCTTGGATTTCTTGTACTAGCTCTTTTAAAACAATACATATTACAGACAAATACAAATCTGCAAAGGTGCTGATTTTCAGACGATATGCCGAAACTAGTAGATCAAACAGAACAAATACACACAAATAACACAAAGGTAATTAAAACAGTTTATTTTTCAGTAAATGTGCCTGCACTCTACAGAGCAGAACTGATTGATGTCCAATTTGTTTTGGTAAATTAATGCTTTTTAAATAAACGCCTGTTTTTGTATTATGGAATAATTCAAATAAAAATATTGTAATATATAAAATCAGTCATTTAGCTCAGTTTATTACTATTTGCCATGGTTTCATTCATGCAGTCTGCAAATGAGAGGCAGTTGGCTATGTTCTTCAACTGTAGCTGAAATCACAGAGTGGAACTACTGTTAGTGATGTGTAAGGATCACGACGTGACTATTACTATATGATTACTATATGACAATAATAATGTCAATAGGCCTTTAAGAGAGGAAGATTACAATATTCTAAGACTAAATTATGAAAGTTAACTAGTATTTAGAAGATTATGGGTGGGATGGGTGGGGTTTAAAGTCTCTAGCTCTATTCTTGTCCTATTCAAGTCAATTGGCAATAAATGTAACTAATCTCCTTGTGCTGAATATGTTTTGCCTGTGATGGTAACTGCTGAGTGATTTCTCCCTGTCTTTATTTTGACCCAACAGTCTTTTGTTACATTTTCTCTCTGTTGTCCAGCTGAGGAAGGGAGTGATAAGAGCAGCTTTGGTGGGCACCTGGCATCCAGTCAGGGTCAATCCCTCATAACCCAACAAGTAAGCAACTCTCATGATCCTGGTAGGCTGGCAGTAACCAGGATGGATGTGTGCTTGAGTGTGCTCCATGCTGTGCTTGAGTTTGCCAAGGAATCTGAACTCAAGCATATCTAATGCAAGTGTTTTCACTACTGCCTTCATGGCTACAGTACAAGCTGATAGTTATGGTTTTGATTTCTGGTGGAGCTACTCAACTCTGGTAAATTTTAAACCATTTCCACAAAGACTCACTCTATGGGCTAGGGAACAAACTTAAGATAGAAAATATCTGGATTCCTTGCCTGATGAATGTTTTATTGCTAATTTAAAGTGGAATAACTTCAGCAGCTGTGAGAAAGACCTTTCTCACCACAGGCAAAATAATTAGCCATGATGATTTAAGCTTATCTGCATGGCTTCGCTTTGGAACAAGATGACAGTGCTGACCTAGAACCACTAGCCAAAGGCTGTCCTTTCTGTCTTTCAGTCACAGGATTACAGGCTATTCTGAGTTGGAAGGGACCCACATGGATCATCTAGTCTAACTCACAAGTTGAACACCCATACAGGGGTTGAACCCAAAACCCCGGAGCCATGGGCACCACGGTCTGTCGATCTGAGCCTCCCATTATCTAGACCATGTCACTGAGTTCCACATCCTTAATTTATGCAATATATTGTGTACCAGGGAGCTTAAAGCATACTGAGAATGGACAGGTACTGCAGACCTTCTGAGGCTTTTCAGAGTGAATGGCACATCAGATCCATCAATGTGGAGCATATGTGACCTACATAGCACAATTTGGAGGGACTTGATACTAAAGCAGATACATATTTTAAGTCAGTCGCCCTTCCACTGTTAATGAAGACTTTAAAGCGATAACAGACCTCAAAGGCTGAGTGTTGAAAAAGGGTGACTGTTTTATCAGATTCAAAATAGTAGAGCTTCACTTTTATATCTGAATAATCAGTTGGAGTAATGAGGGTACAGAAGCAGGTAGTGTAAAAATGATTCTCACTTCAAAGCGAACAGAACAAGCAACAATTTCAGATTATCTTGAGAGTATATACAGAATGAATCTATATATATAAATTTTTGCAATTATTTGCAGCTCTGTTAATGATATGAGTATAAAGCAAAGACTTAAAACAGTTCACTGAGGTCTGGGAATAAGAAACAATATGTAATTATTATAGAAAATTTTCTGATGAATCCAACTATATACTAATTCAGCTTCTACTG
>WEKX01020311.1:39551-58242 GCA_013390025.1 Pitta sordida
ACAAATGTAACTAATCTCCTTGTGCTGAATATGTTTTGCCTGTGATGGTAACTGCTGAGTGATTTCTCCCTGTCTTTATTTTGACCCAACAGTCTTTTGTTACATTTTCTCTCTGTTGTCCAGCTGAGGAAGGGAGTGATAAGAGCAGCTTTGGTGGGCACCTGGCATCCAGTCAGGGTCAATCCCTCATAACCCAACAAGTAAGCAACTCTCATGATCCTGGTAGGCTGGCAGTAACCAGGATGGATGTGTGCTTGAGTGTGCTCCATGCTGTGCTTGAGTTTGCCACGGAA
The DNA here is from genome assembly GCA_013390025.1 of Pitta sordida. Classification (NCBI taxonomy): domain Eukaryota; kingdom Metazoa; phylum Chordata; class Aves; order Passeriformes; family Pittidae; genus Pitta; species Pitta sordida. The sequence goes on from WEKX01020311.1 coordinate 39,845, forward strand.
TCTGAACTCAAGCATATCTAATGCAAGTGTTTTCACTACTGCCTTCATGGCTACAGTACAAGCTGATAGTTATGGTTTTGATTTCTGGTGGAGCTACTCAACTCTGGTAAATTTTAAACCATTTCCACAAAGACTCACTCTATGGGCTAGGGAACAAACTTAAGATAGAAAATATCTGGATTCCTTGCCTGATGAATGTTTTATTGCTAATTTAAAGTGGAATAACTTCAGCAGCTGTGAGAAAGACCTTTCTCACCACAGGCAAAATAATTAGCCATGATGATTTAAGCTTATCTGCATGGCTTCGCTTTGGAACAAGATGACAGTGCTGACCTAGAACCACTAGCCAAAGGCTGTCCTTTCTGTCTTTCAGTCACAGGATTACAGGCTATTCTGAGTTGGAAGGGACCCACATGGATCATCTAGTCTAACTCACAAGTTGAACACCCATACAGGGGTTGAACCCAAAACCCCGGAGCCATGGGCACCACGGTCTGTCGATCTGAGCCTCCCATTATCTAGACCATGTCACTGAGTTCCACATCCTTAATTTATGCAATATATTGTGTACCAGGGAGCTTAAAGCATACTGAGAATGGACAGGTACTGCAGACCTTCTGAGGCTTTTCAGAGTGAATGGCACATCAGATCCATCAATGTGGAGCATATGTGACCTACATAGCACAATTTGGAGGGACTTGATACTAAAGCAGATACATATTTTAAGTCAGTCGCCCTTCCACTGTTAATGAAGACTTTAAAGCGATAACAGACCTCAAAGGCTGAGTGTTGAAAAAGGGTGACTGTTTTATCAGATTCAAAATAGTAGAGCTTCACTTTTATATCTGAATAATCAGTTGGAGTAATGAGGGTACAGAAGCAGGTAGTGTAAAAATGATTCTCACTTCAAAGCGAACAGAACAAGCAACAATTTCAGATTATCTTGAGAGTATATACAGAATGAATCTATATATTTAAATTTTTGCAATTATTTGCAGCTCTGTTAATGATATGAGTATAAAGCAAAGACTTAAAACAGTTCACTGAGGTCTGGGAATAAGAAACAATATGTAATTATTATAGAAAATTTTCTGATGAATCCAACTATATACTAATTCAGCTTCTACTGCCTGTATATATATACATATAATTAAACCTGCATAATGTGATTGAGTACACACAGGAACTGTTCATTCATTCTGAGTACTCCTTATGTTGTGCGGACATCTGAAGTGGACTAAAGCTAAGAAATGATTCAGGCAATCTCTAGCCATGTCTCAAGACACTTAAATGTGGCCAAAGCATTACTGCTGCTCTCCATCCTCCTTGTACTTTGCTGTAAAAAAAATTGTTCTAAGACATAAAGTTTTAAAGAAAAGCCAACAAGAAATAGTTTAATTTTTTTATGCCCTACTGAGAGTTTTGCATACATCTGACAACTATTACATGTTCTTGACACTACTGGTCTGGATGATAGCCACCGTTCTACTCTTGCAGTGTGATTGCACAAGTCTGACTGGAGGATTAAGGCTATGTAAATAAGATTTACAGGGAAAAAACCCCATATATGCTTAGCATGAACCTTTTTAATAACAATTGGATAAAAAACGTCCAAATACTAATTTCTCCTCATGATGTTAGTCCTCTAGTAAGTTCTTTCCTGACCCTTTCCGACTCCTGATTCTCCTAACAGTAACAACAGTAGAGGTAGGTCTTGTCTGACCAACCTGATCTCCTTTTATGATCTGGTGACTCGTTTGGTTGACAAAAAAAAGGCNTTGTTTATGACTACCTGAAAGGAGGTTGCAATCAGGTGGGTGTGAATCTCTTCTCTCAGGCTGCCAGCACCAGAACAAGAGGACATAACCTTAAACTACACCAGGAAAGGTTTGCATGTTAGGAGGAGTTTTTTCACAGAGAGAGTGATCTCTCATTGGAATGGTCTGCCCAGGGAGGTGGTGGAGTCACCATCCCTGGAGGTGTTTAAGAGAAGACTTGATGAGCAGCTCAGCGACATGGTCTAGATGGTGGGAGGCTTGGATGGATGGAGCTTGGTGCCTGTGGTTCCATGCTTGTGGGCCTGATCCCTGGGTGGGCGTTTGCTTGGGAGTTGGACTAGAAGATCCTTGTGGGTCCCTTCCAACTCAGAATAACCTGTGAACAGGAGAAGACAAAGAAGCATCAGCCCAACTATTTTCATTTTTTTTTTTGATAGGTTTCATGCAGTGTGAAGAAAAATTTCAGAAAACTGGAAATAATTAATTTTCAACAGAAAGAGAAAAATCTGACAGTACATAGTGCTGGTGGTATTTAATTCTGATAAGGGAACAGTGAGTCAGAAACATTGAACAAGTAGCTAAAAAAAAAGTTGTTTTCTGTGGCAACTGTTGCATAGAAGAAGAAATAACAGACTTTTATTGCAGTCAAAACATTTTAAGTTTGACATTAAGGGAGAAGGTCTCTGATAACATTTGTGGAGTTTTTGTAATTTTCTATATTAACAGAGAAATTAAAGTATTTCTAGATGTTGAGGTTTTCTTCCTTCTTTATGTATAGTAGTATTTCAATCCCCTTTTTCTACAAATTTCATTGTGGTTAAAACTTCACATCTGATGTGAGCCATTTTTACTTTTCCTCACTTGCAGGGACTTTTAAAGAGTGATAGGCCGTTTCTGAAGTAAAATATTTCCAAGTGCAAAGCTGAAATGGCACACACAAAAATGGATCAATGTTTTTGAGATTTTCTTTCTGAAATTTCAGTCTATACGATTTCAAAACATTTTTGTTATAAAACAAAAGACAAACCATTTTATGAGATGGAATAATTACCAACACTTCAGTAATCATTACTTACGCAAATAAGTAATTTTCTTATTTTTGCTGAGTTTATTGTTTGTGTAAAAAAGAAACCAACATCAAAGCTAAATTATTCCATTGAAACTGCACTTATGCTCAAGGCATTTCATATGATCTATTAAACACAAATGGTTTTATTTGAACAATGTTTGCATGTTCCTATTGCTATACATATTTATAATATTGATATAAATATTTATAAAGAGTCTCATCACATATCTTAATGTTTTAATTGTGAAATACTTAATGGTACTGACATTTAAAATAATACTATCACTATCAGAGTTAATACTGAAATTGACAGAGTAGTTTAAACTTTAAGAATGTCTTTAGACTACAATGACATTTTAATAGGAAATTATCTCATTATTATGTGCTTGCTATCAGCTGAACTCTCATAAAAATCCTATTAACAGGAAAGTGTGTGGTTGAAGTGTAAATCTTTTTATCCTAGCTTGACATTGTATTTGTATTATCAATCTGATAAAAAAATGTGCCTGGAAACATTTTGGCAGCTTACAGAAAGGAGAGACAAAATGTCCTAGAAATCTAGTTTAGATGTCCCTAAAACATTGTCAAACCTCTTTCTTCATAGAAAGTTTCTTACATCTTAACATCTGTATATTAAAGCCAGGATATTACTCTCTTTTCTACCAGAAATGAGCAGAATATAATAATCTGTGGTTTTCTTCCTTTGTCAGTCTTGATTCATACCCGAATCCTATTTAATCCTTCTAATACACATGCCTTTTCAAATTGCATAGAGATAATTCTAGCTATGATTTGAATAAAAACTCATGGATATTGACAACTTTGAAAAGAATGGTGTGTTTTCTCCCATGAAGGTCTGCTTTTTATGCTGCATTTGATGGGTGATGCCACAGGGACAGTTTTGTTTTAACATGATATATTGCCTGTTAAAATAAATCTAAATGAACACAGAGGTCACACTGATATGGTCCCAGGTGTCTCTATAGACATATGTACAGACAGGTGGTTAACACAACCTCCTGTCCAAAACAAGATCTGGAGGGATTTCTCCTTATTCCTAACAGATGGTCAGCTCTTCTCAGAGATCCTGAACATGTTCGTTTAAAATATTTACGTGATTCTAAGATGGAACTATGGGTCCTTTGGGTGCAAACCCACTATCCACATTTCAAAGACAATTTTCTTGGGACTTTAAAATCAATTTCCTTCTCATGAATAAACAAAGACAAAAGTTCTGAGGACTTTTCATATTGGGGATAAAGACAGTTCCCATAATGTGATAGACTTGTGGGTAATAATGGCAAGCCTCAAATTGTGGCATTGCTTAAAATTATCACTACATTTCACCCAAGAACTGATGGAAAAATTCCTACTTGCACAGGTAGAGAATGTAGGTAAAAAATGTCTAGGCTGAAATTAAAAATACATTCTTTCATGGGCAGGAGTGGATACATCAGAGAATTTTGGTCTTTAAGTCTTGTATTCTGGTATAAAATTGTCTTTTCGAGCCTATTCTGAAACTGTTGAAATTTAAAGCTGGCATGTGAAGAAATTTTGCTCCATCAGCTTCTACATAATGATGGTTCTGTGTCCTTGTAAATACAGAGGCTCTGTTAAACTAAGTGAAGCAAACTAAGTTTGTCTTTCCAGAAAAGCAGATTCCTGAGAAACAGCTTGGACTTTTTTCTATCAATGGAAATTTTAAAGTGAACTTCAGTGTGTGTCTGCAGCAAACATATAGACTGGAAGATGATTAATATGTGCACACAGAAATTCCCAAGAAATCTCTTATTGGTTTGATAAATGAAAATTACTCCCAATGAGTACTAGGCTCTCCTCTGTGCTCAAATACTTAAAAAAAATTATTTTGCATTAATAAAGTGTGGTAGCCCTAGAAAGCTGTAACTGCTGATGTGCACAGTCTCAACATTAACTGTATTGATTTCATCATGGAGAAATTTAGCTTTTGGTTGAACAGCAAAATAGTACAGATCCATGCTGTGGTGACCAAGATTCAAATCTAACATTTCTACTGATGTTTGATATTTCCCAGATGAGTAACCCTCACCCGTGCTGTTTTCTAGTAAGTTCAAACTTTTGAAATTTACGGGTTACTATTCACATGTGCAAACAGTAATTCTGCCTTCATTTTCCTATTAATTTAATTGAGGAATTATTAAATGTGGCCCACAGCATGACTCCTTACATACTTTGCAACATTAGGCAGAAGTGGAATTTTCATGTAGTGTGGAATTTTCTGTGTCCCTGTGTGCCATGGGGAGAACCCTTTAGTTCTATTTTGAAAGTTTTCTCCTTTTTACAGGAACAGACAATAGGCTTTCCTTTCTTATCTCCCCTTCCCTCCCCTGCAAGGCATGTGGCCAGGGGAGGGGTTTTCTCCTTTCTGCTGGAGAAATAATGGAGGATTCTTTTTCTTATCTTCCTTTCCCGGCAAGACATGTGACTAGGGGAGGGGCCTGAGGGCCAGGACAGGTTGAGTGATGGCCAATGGCATGTGAAGGCATGCCCATAAGGCATGTGACATGGGAGGGGCCCAAGGCCCTATAACTACAGCTGCTGGGCCTCAGGAGGAGGATGGGTTTGTGTATCTTCTGGTCTGAGCAAACCTTTTTTTCACCTCTCTACTGCTGCCATTTTGCCCAGGACCACGTGGATCTTTGACTCCTCATCTCAGCACAATTTTTCCCCTGTCAACCTCTGGATCTACCCTGCAGCCCCTTAGATATTTCAGGAAAGGATTACTGGCTGTTACTCCACTGGTTTGCCTACCCTGAACTCTATTCCTCCGCCACTGGAATCCCAGAGGTGCCCTGGTCTCCTTTGAACTTGGCACCGCCCTCATGTTTGGGGTTTTTTCCAGCTGTCTACAGTTGTCATTGTTCTGTTGTTTTCAATACTGTTATTGTTCAAACATATATATGTATATTTGTTATTTTTTCTTTTCTCCCAGTAAAGTTCTTATTTCTCTCTCTATATTATTCAAGTATTTCTAAATTCATACTCTGTCTTAATTGACACCAGGACATTGTGTCTCCCTGTGTGGTCATATAAAGTACAAGCTACAAGGAGTTTTGTCTTAGGAGCTCATTGGTTTTATTCCTTTATGGCTTTTTTTCAGTGGAAACCCTGGTCTGCATGCAGCAATGTTGCATTAAATAGCTTTTTAAAAATAGATGTCACTTAATGATTCTCATTGGAAGAAACATTGTGATACAAAAGCAATTAGGACTGAAGATTAAATGATTGCATCTTTAGTGGCAGAAGTCACTTTCAGAACTTTGGATTTTGTCAGCTGATATATCCAGGGACCCTGAGAGTAGATGACTCTTTAGCTACCCATATGAAGTTATTCTCTATAGGTACAATTTAATTTCCTTTTTATGATGTTTGAGGTCATATCTGATGTTTTCTCCAAAACCACACTTTAACAGGAAGGTGATAAGGGAAACATGTCAAAATATATCACATGAGGAGAGTATATTTGTTATTGTTGTGACACAACATCTGCTTCTACTGGTGTTTTTGTATGAGAAATTTGATAATAGTGAAAAGTTACAAAATTTGAACAAAAGATAAAGCAATAAGACTGACAAAGCTTGCTGCAACAGGAAACAACAAAAAGATGGATTTTTTGTTTGGTCTTATCTCTGCTTATGCTGTATTTCTTCTTCTGTATTTTCAGCCTCGATAACAGATGAGTGGAATTCTGTGACCATTATTCTTCTGAGGTGTAAATATGTCAGCATGGGAGTAGCTTTTTTAGCCAAATCCACATCTTAGTGCCTGGTAGAAGGGAGCCAGCCTCTTTGTTTTAATTTCTTGTTTTCAAGGATCAAAATATTCTGCCTTGTTCTTTGCTCTAGAGAGTGCCATGTTTGCTGTGTTATAGACCTATGCTTTTCAGATGTGTGCTGGTGTTCATTGAGGCATTATGTTGTATGTTTTAAAACAAAACAATCTTTCATACATGGTCAATTCAAGATATTCGTGATGCTTTTTAAAAAAAATCGAGCAACATTTCTATTAATTTAATTTAGACTTGAGAAATTTCATAGCTTCTGAAAATCAGGTGTGAATAGTTTCAGCTTGGAAGTGAAAATGAGTGTTCACTGTTAAAATCATCTGTTTATTGTGGACACAAATGGCTGAATACATTTTCATTTTTTCAACTTCTGTGGTAGATGTGGGTGTCTAACTTAGAGTCTTCTCTGTGTATTACTACACTAAATAAAGAGCAGAATAAATAGAGCTGAGACAAAGTTAACCAAGAATGAATGATCATTACATAAAATATTATGGAAAAATGTGCCAGAACTCTCTCACAGCTAACTTGCTGATATTATAATATTTAATACACAGTTTAAAATGACTACAACACAGTATAAAATATTAAAAGAAAGCTTCCGTTTAAGAAAATGAACTTGTACATGAAAAGAGACTGTTAGTAACTGATTGTTACTGGATTGCTATTATGCGATTAGATTTCAATCTTGTTATTGCTTCTCATTTGTATCTCTGAAATAAAATGCAAAATATTTAAAGAAAAACAGTGCATCTTCAATAATGTCCCAGTTTGATACTCTATATACATATCATGTATCCCCAATATATTCTTATTATTGATCAAGAGGCCCTTTTAACACAGGCTCTTTGGGTTCTCAAATGAATCTGGCATTTTGAGATCTCATTGTAAGCGACATATTAACAGTACAGAAAAGGAGCTGCACATACTGCAGGGTCTTGAGAAACATAAAATTATGTTCTTAACTTTTCTCTTTGGATGAAATAGTCTCCTTGATAGCAGATGATAGAACAAAGAGAAAGGCTCAACTTTCCCCATAAGGAACCTGCATTCTCCAGGCAAGTCCTGCTGTAGAGAGTGTTGGACTGCCTGAGATTTCCAAGCCCAGCAATCCAGGAGGTGAGTCTGCTTACAGTGCAGGCAGTTTCAAAAGTATGGCTATGGTAAAACTAAGTAAATCGTACACACAATGCTACATCATGCATGTGCATTGGATTTATGCTGTCTGATCCAGATAATTGTGCTTAAAATAGTTCCTTATTACACACATCTTTCCTTGAGCACAGACTGTTTTTTTGTTTGGGTTTTTTTTAATCAGCATTCTAAAGTATATTTAAGTAGGATGAAGATATATTAAAATATTTTAGATCAAAATATTGAATAAATAAAATACTTTATGCCCACTAACCTCTCTAAAGAAATTGGCTCCCTGTGTAACTTGATAGGTGAGCATTTTTCCTGTATTAATACTGCTTTGCTAGCTTCAAGTCTGTTGAAAGAGATCTCTTTATCAAGACACCAAATCTCTAAAAGTTTTAATTAAATGTTTGTCTGAATTTATAAACCATTAATAATATAATCTTAGAATAGTATTATAGAACACTTTGGGTTGGAAGGGACCAATAAATATCACCTAGTCCAACCTCTCTGCAATGACCAGGGACATCGTCATCTAGATCAATCTGCTCAAAGCTCCATCCAACCTGTTCTTGAATGTTTTCAAGAGCAGAGAACCTACAAACCCTCTGGACAACCTGTTCTGGTGTTTCTCCATCCACATGGAAAAAGATTTTTTCCCTATAGTTAGTCTAAATCTACTCTCTTTTAGTTTAAAATGTAACCCCTTGTCCTGTACCAACAGACCCTACTAAAAAGTTTGTCCCCATTTTCTTATAAGCCCCTTGTATGTACTGAAAGGCTGCTATAAGGTCTCCACAGTACCTTTTCTTCTCCAGGCTGAGCAACCCGAACTCTCTCAGCCTGTCTTCATAGGAGAGATGTTCTATCCCTCTAATTATCTTGGTGGCTCTCTTCTGAACTTGCTCCAACAGGTTGATATCCTTCCTGTGCTGGGTACTGCAGACCTGGATGCAGTACTCCAGTGAAGACTCAGCAAAGCAGAGGGGAGGGGCAGAATCCCCTCCCTTGACCTGCTGCCCACAATGCTTTTGATGCAGCCCAGGGTACAACTGGCTTTCAGGGCTGCAAGTGCACATTTCCAGCTCATGTCCAGCTTCTCCTCCACTAGCACCATCAAGTCCTTCTCAGTGAGGCTGCTCTCAGTCCTTTCATCCTTCAGCCTTTATTGCTAGTAAGGGTTAATTTGTTGAAAATTCTTACACAAAAAATGTGTTTTCTGTAATGGTAAAACATGGCAGTTGTAAAATATTTATTATCAAAAATTATTGATATTTTTGAAAATGGCAATTTTGCTGATTTTTTCAGAAGTGCTTAACATCCTCACTTTGATCTTAAAGATTCATTGAAAAGTCTTTAAAAAGTAATCAATTTTTTGAGGGGGAGTGCAATAAATTTGTCATCACTTATTACAGGATGGCAACTCTAGATTTAAAAAAATTGTCTTCTGCAATTGGAGTCCACAAGATGGCAATCTTGGACTGACAGTGCCTCTACAAATTGTTCTGTTGATAGTCTGGCTGCTGTTTCCAATTTTGGGAAGAAGTTTGAAGCCTAGTGTGCTGTACTCATGTCTGGGGCTGCACTGCAGGCGACCCTGAGGCACTTTCTGATGGGCCACAATACTTTCAAAATTGGCAGCTCCAGTAGTGCAAAACTGTGTTCTTTTGGTCTAACCAGTTTCCAGTGTTATTCACTTTAATTCGAACAGCTAGTTTTGAAACAATCTTTTTATATGTATAGAGGCTGTTTAGAAGTATGAACACCTCTTAATGGTTTCTGTATTTTCAATGCAGATAAAAGTTTCGAATATAATCATACGTTGCACATTACCTGCTCAGTATTAATGTTACCTCACCCTTTAAAATACATATATCCTCTTCAAAAATTATGGATTTGGAAGTATTGTTGGTTCTTCTTACAAGTGGCATTTCTCACAGGAAGGTTTAGGAGAGAGAAGATTTTTTGCAGTTTCATCATATGCAGGTCCACCTGCCCAGCTGTGTTTTTCAGTTAACGTAAGGTAAGAAACACCTGACAATTCACTTCCTTCATGAGCAGCTCTCACTCCAGAATGGGAAAATGGCTGAGGACTAGGCAGAAGCACACTTCAGACAGAGAACAGCCTGGACAGACAGGAAATTCAGGCATTTTGATACTGTAGATTCTATTGTATCACTAAACATCTCTGCACTGGGTGCAGCTTTGCAGTATGAGCAGCAGCCTAGTTGCCCACAACTGTTATAGGTGCCTAACACTTTAAAGAATGAGGACATGTGTTAACGTATCTAAATCCCACCAAGGCTTCACTTAGGCTTCATCCTTTGTCTCACCAGAGTTGTAAGAGTCAGCAGTAGAGCTGTACTGACTTAATATGCAACCGTCAGCTTTAAGAAGTCACCAGAGCTGCAGTTTCTCAGCTTCGAGAACTTATCTGGCTCTGCTGAATTCACTGTTACTACCGTGGTGTACACACACTCTGGAAGGAGTTGCTCATCTATCTCACAGGGCACTTCAAGATTTAAAGACAGTATGCTAATTTGGGACTAGTCTGTTTAGCTGTGCTTAGGGTGTGTTTGGTACTGTAGTCCTAGGGGATAAAGCAGCCTTCTTGTAAATGATTTCAGAAATGGGCAGCAGGAGGCCCTGAGAAGGATTTGGAGGAGGCCATGCAGAGCATGAGTATTCCAGCCATGTATCAGCCCTGGAATTCTTGTTGTCTTGTTGTTACCTCCTGCTTAAAATATTACATTTCAAAACCTGGACAATGGCAAACCTTCATTTGCTTGTCTTAGTGAAAAACACCCCACAAACAATTAGTTTTGTAATTTGTTTGTATTCATTCAGTGAACAAGTTGCACCTAGTCATTGCTGTTTATGACATCTCATCTTGCCAAGGCTTGAATTTGGGATTATGGAAATGGCAAAATCCCAGAATTAAATATGAAAAGGAAATTATCTGGGAGAAACCCAACAACAGTACGATTAACAATTCTATATTTTCTTGCATTAGATTTTCTCTATATTTTCTGAGTTATTAAAGGCTTCTGAGGACCAAATTCTTTACAGCATAAAATGTACAGAGACCATTGTGACTTCTGTTTTACCAGGCTTAGTTAAAAGAATAAAGATTGGTGGAAGCAAAATGAAGAAATCAATCTCTCTCTTCCATGTCCTTCAGAAAGGGGACAAAAGCTAAGGTAACCACAAGAACAGTATCAGCTCTTTCCTGCTACATTCCAGATTTGCCAGAGAAACTTTAGACAAAACTGAATCTTCAGTACTTTTTCCCACAAATCAAAACTTTTATATTTATTACTGATGTGTATTCATGGTTATTTGGATAGTTCCCACTTTGTACAACTGGGTGTATCACTATGCCAATTGAAATTAATTTTGAAGAGATTACAGTTTTATGTGACATTAGACAAAGTATTTTTACAGTAAATCTCTTACCTCTATTCATTACCTGCAATAATTTTTAGTTATGAAGGTATAAGAAAAATTGTATTTTGCACATTTCAGCTAATATTTCTGGGAAAAACCCCCTGAGCTTACCAGAATACAATATTACTGAATTATAGTGTCTTCCCCTGACAGAGATGATTGTGAAATAAATTTAGAATAGACTACAATAATTTTCACTTAGTATCTTATGCTTATTAAAGAAGGGTTTGATTCTGAAGTACTAGTAAGAAGATTAGACTTGATCCTCACAACTGTACAAAAAGTTTGTAAAAAAAGGTAATCTAAACACTAAGAAAACCTACCCATGTAATTTCTCATTTTATCTCTAATGTCAGCAAAACAACATAACTACATAACAGTGTACAAAGGTGACAGAAGACTTAGGGGTCTCGTCTAAGTATTGTGACATAATGGGGAGATTTTCAATTGCTTTAAATAGGAAAGAGATAAGGTCCTGAAAATGTAGACTCAAGAATTATTTGTGTTAATTGCTTCTACTCTTAAAAAGCCCCAGTAGAAGGTCTTTTTTGGTCCAAACTGCCTGAAGAAATATTATACCACTTGTTATAACCTTGCATACACTGCTGGCTTGTATTTCTATATTTAAAGCTGTATTGTTTTCAGAATAATTCAAATGAGACTGTTTCTCTGCAGTAAACACATACATGATCAATATTCTTTTTATTTATTGCATACACTAAGAAGCACAAAATAAATTATGTTTAAAATAAAAGCAAATTAAAAGACACATTGCTTCAGAGGGCATGAATTTCCTAATTGATTCTTTGGATTTGTAAGTTATCACAGGAAAACTATGATAAAAATATTATTTTAAAAATGCTTTCTAAAATTAATTGTTGTGTAAAAAACTCATTATATTGCAAACTGAGATTTGTATAATAACAGCATGGGAAACATTTGTTCATCTAAATCCAAACTATAATACCACTTTATTTTACTTTGAGGGAAGTGTAGAGATCAGTGCAATTGGATGTTCATACTACATTGTTGCTCCACAGTGTCTCTTGGCAGTTCCTCCATGGGGCCTTGATTGCCCCTCTTTTACTGTGAGAGGTTTCTCTAGACAAGGAAGAAAGGAAAAAAAATAATTTAGTAAATTTTTTTTTTTAAATTTTGAAGCTAGTTGCCTTTGTCTTCAGAAAATAAAACAAAGAAAAGATGGTGATGAGTGCTCATCATTGTTGTAGGCTATGTCCAAAAGCCTGTCTGGTCTCTGGCTCATTTGCCAGATGGGTGTTGAACAGGCACTGAAATGGTGTGTCTGGTAAAGGAGGAGGCACAATGTCCTGTTGTGACCCCAAGAGATGGCAGGAGCTGAGCCCACAGGGAACCTGTGTTTTTGCCGTCATGATTGCATATTTGCTGGGGAGCTGCAGGAGCAGTTGCCTTACTCAAGTTTGGGATTCTGGCTTCCAACAATCTGCAAAACCTGAAAAGCGTAATTGTGATCTGTTCACCGTATGCACCCAGTGAAGCAGCTCGCTTTCAGGATCGTGGTTTAGTCAGGATCCATTGAGAGGATTTCATCAGACAGGGAGGATAGAAGCTGTCACTCCTTTTATTCCCAAGCAGTGTGGGAGCTGATCCTGGGCCGTGAGCTGCCAGCACACTGGAGACCTTCCAACGGCAACTGTTAGCTCATGTCAGTGAATGACTTTGCCCCAGAGGGCAGGTGCTCTTTGGTCTTGAGAAGTGACTACAGTTGGTCAGTCATGCAGCCCCTCTCCCCTCCTGTTCGTCAGAGCTTTATTGACCTCCTGTCATTGGCAGTGCTATTCCTTCAAACAGGAGCTCGGGCTCATTAGTGGGGCAGCTTGCTCTGCTCCTGCCCCAGCTGTGGCTGCTTCTGGAGGAAGTGTTGAATTATTGACAAGACAGATCTCATGAAGATTTATTCCTTATCAAAAATAGAGGTCATTAAAACACTTTCCTATTAATACTTTTTCCTTCCATCAGAAAGGCTTCTTCCCATTTTACAGTTTAGTTAAATAATCTGTGAGGTTTTTTTGTATTATTTACACTGGCATAAATTATATTACTTTCACACACATTTGGCTAATCAGCTGTTGTCGAGATTTTCCACTGGGTTACATGGCCTGGAGAACTGTATTCTGCTTTGAAGCTAGATTTCTGGCTTTCCAAAACAAAGCCTGTCACTACAATCACAAAAAGGCAAGGGTTGATTAGTTTTCTCTGAGGCATGAGCTTATTGCAAGATGATACAATCTAAAAGGTAGATGAATACAATTTGAGTTTTTTAGCTGGGATTTTTGGGAACCTTAGTGGTCCCTTCTCTCTCTGAATCCTAACACTTCACTCATTTTCAAAAGCAGCTCACCCTGATCCCTCCAAAACCCCACTTCAGTTTCTTCATTTATGAAATGGGACAGACAGCTGCATCACCAGTCTCAAAACCTGAAGTATGGTGAACAGCATTCAAGAGCATTACTAGTTTCTTTTCAGTATTCAAGGGGTTTGTGAAGTTTCTTGTAGATTTTGTTTTGTTTTCTTTTTAATTTGCTATGTAAACTTTTTATGTCTTTAACTATTAGAGTGATATTTTTGTGCTTTATGATACAGTTAGAATATATTCAAAATATTTACTAGTAAGGTGCTGAAAGTTTTCAGCAATTACAGGAAGAAGGTTGGGAGTAGATATAAGTTCGCACACTTTATTTGTGATTCAGTACTACAGGAAATATTCTGCAGCAATGTTGGAGATGCCAAGACTCCACAGTGCAGAGAAAGTCTGGGTGTTTTTCTGATGAAGTCTGCCTTAACGTTAATCCTTGTTCATGTTGAGTAGTGCCCTGCCTCTGAAGACCTCATGATATGTTGAGAGACAGCAGTCACCTCTCTTAGATACTGCCTTTGAACTTACTCCTTTCAGTGACGGTTTTGATGAGAAATGAAAGAATTATTCTCAGTTTTTCATTTAATGAAAAAATGTTAAGCATTTTATGTGGACTATAAAATGCTCTAAACTTATAAAAAATGTAAAGATGAACTTGTTCAGTATTAAGATTTTTAATTTACTTTTGCCCCTATTCCTGCTTTATTGGCTAACCAGTTTATTAACTAGATCAAAATGATAGAGTTCCTGCAGAATGGAGAGTTTCAAGTTGATGTGTGTGGCAGATATTTTGTATTTAAAAATCTCTTATAAAGGGAATTTTGGCCTAAGAAGTCTAGAGAATAGATTAACTGTAGCTCACTTGCTGTCTCTTTTCTTCCTTGTTTGGTCTGGGGGAACATTTAAGTTTTCTACACAAAATGAAACATTTTTATAGGAAAGAATATGTACTGAAAAGTAATGTACTAAAAAGTAATGCTTTCCCAACTAAATTCACTGCTGTTAAGGTCAGTGCATAAAACACATTAATAACACTTTGATTTGTTCTTCTCCCAGAATCTCAGAGCAGAAGTCATTATGTTTTGAGAACAGGAACAGAGAGAGTCTCTAGTGTAAGACAGTGTTTTTGCATACTGGAAGTTGGTGACGGCAGGCTGTTATGGGTTTCCTAAAGAGTAATGGCTTTTGTTACTGTTAGACCAAGGGAGGGTAGGACCAGTGCTTGTGGTGCTCCATCACTGACAAATCTTGTGCATTAAATGTCATCAGTGACAGCTCTCACTCCTCCATATCCTCCTGCTTTACAAGATTGAAAAGACAAAAAGAAGAATCTTAGCCTCAATGCACTAGTCATGAAGAAGAATGGAAGCTTGATAACTTCCCTGGAATCTTTGTGTACAAAGTAACATGAAAGGTAAATTATAGGGCTCAAGACACAAATAAATATCTGCTGTGACTATAGTAAGCAAATGGACTATGATTAAATACATGTAAAACCAAAATGTGTATTAAGAATGCTTGTCTGAGATCTTCTTTCTTCACATTCTAGTTTTTTAAGAGGCTGCTGTGGGAGGAGTCTTCTTCATGTTGAGTCCAATGTAAAAAAACCCAAAACAAATAAGAAACACCATTGAAATTCAATAAATGATTATTTAATTTTGAATGAAGCTGTAAGAAAATAACGTTTTTTTCTTTAGTGTTTGGGCATATATTACTGACTCTAGTCATGTCATGAGTCATTTTGAAATATAAAGCACCATCAATAATTTAAGGAAGTACGTACTTGTAGTTGTATATCCTCTCTTTCATAATGCTGTTAACCTGAGATTTTAGCCCCCAAGCTTACCAGACCTATTTATATATTTGCTTACCTGAAGGTACTAACCATGAAAAAGCACAGTTGTTAGCATCCCAATTAAAGAGAAAATTTATGCTAATGAAAATTTATGCTAGTGTCAGGAAAAGGAAAAATATTTAATGACTGTATTTCTGGAAACCTTTTGATGTTCATGATAATTCATTCAGTCCAGCTATTAATTAAGGGCAGTTTACTTATTATACAAACATTTGAATGTTGCTATATTCAGAGAACACTATCCAATGTACAGATTTCATCACAGAACTTCAACAATGGAATACCCACTGAAGAAATTTATTTGGGGGGTTGGATGTTTTGTGTAAATCTTAGATGAGGAAAATAAATGAAAATATTTGAAAAGGCAGCTGCATACCGGCAGAAAGTTATAGTTCCTACATTCGAAATCACTGTTATCATCCATGCAGTCCACTGAAGAATCCATAGTACATCAGTTATGAATATATTTGATCACAAGCAGTTTATGACTTAATTCAACCACAATACATTTCTGAACCATTCTAGTACTGTGCAAATACCTCTCTCAGCTAAATTACTTCATTTGTCTGATGTTAGTTTTAGAGGGCAAACAAATACATATCTTTGAATAGTCTAGATTAACATCTGATCTTAAATTCAGAGTGGTTGAAAGGGATAAAACGCCTCATTTTATAAGTACCTAGGAGTTTGCTGTGGCAGAGGTGTTCTGGTGGAGTACAAAGAAACTATTGAGGGGGTACAGTCCTTTGCAGTCTCTGGGTTCACATGTTCACATAGGTTATTTCGAGTTGGAAGGGACCCATAGGGTCACGTAGTCCAATTTGGAAGCGAACGCCCATGCAGGGATCGAATCCACAAGTGTGGAACCATGAGGACCACGCTCCTTCCATCCAAGCCTCCCACCGTCTAGGCCATGTCACTGAGTTCCTCATCCAGACTTTTCTTAAACACCTCCAGGGATGGCAATTCTACCACCACCCTGGGCAGACCATTTCACTGAGAAATCAACCTTTCTGTGAAAAAGCTCTTCCTAAAATCCAGCCTAAACCTCCCCTAGCACAGCTTGAGGCCATGACCTCTTGTTCTAGTGCTGGGAGCCTGAGAGAAGAGATTCACACCCACTCGACCACAGCCTCCCTTCAGATCGTTGTAAACAGCAATGAGGTCACCTCGGAACCATCTCTTCTCTGGACTGAAAAACCCCAGCTCCCGCAGTCGCTCCCCATCGAGCTTGTTCTCCAGTCCTTTCACCATCCTTGTCGCCCTTCTCTGTACCTACAAGCAGTTCAACATCCTTCTTAAACTGGAGAGACCAGAACTGGACACAGTACTCAAGATGTGGTCTGACCAGTGCCGAGTACAGGGGAAGAATAATTTCCCTAGTCCTACTGACCACACTGTTCCTAATACAGGCCAAGATGCCATTGGCCTTCGTAGCCACCTGGGCACACTACTGGCTCATATTAAGATTTCTGCCAACCAATGCTCCTAAATCCCTCTCCATTTCACCACTCCCTTGCCACTCATCCCCCAGCCAATAGCATGTCCAAAGTTACATCCAAAGTGAAGAACCCGGCACTTAGACTTATTAAATCTCATGTTATTGGAGTCTGCCTATTTCTCTAGCCTATCATGGTCCCTTCGAAGGGCCCTCCTACCCTCTGGTAGTTCAACATTTGCCCTCATCTTGGTATCATCTCCAAACCTGCTAGTGGTGGACTTAATTCCCTCATCCATATCATCAATAAAGATATTGAACAGTGCACTGACCCCTGTGGGACTCCACTAGTGACTGGCTGCCAGCTGGATGTGACACTATTCACCAACACTCTCTGCGCTCGTCCATCCAACCAATTCCTAACCCAATATAAAATGCTTTTATCCAGTCCACACTCTAAAAGTTTCTCCTGAAGCTAACCATGGGAAACTGTATCAAAGGCTTTGCTAAGGTCCAAGTACACAACATCCACAGCATTGTTTTTGTCAACCAGGCAAGTCATCAGATCATAAAAGGAGATCAGGTTGGTCAGGCAAGGCCTACGTCTCCTACATCTGTACAGACTGGGTCTGATACCAAGCTGGGGACAAATGTTGAGCTGCTGTAGGGTACAGGGGGAGAATAACTTCCCGAGTCCTACTGACAACACTATTCCTGATGCAGGCCAGGATACCATTAGCTTTTCTGGCCACCTGGGCACACTGCTGCCTCATGTTAAGTTTTCTATCAACCAGCACTCCCAGGTCCCTTTCCACCTGATCATGTCTTGGTTATTTTTCTGGTGCTGTATGATAGCACACAGGAATATCTGTTCCATGATTTTGCCTGGGACTGATGTCAGGCTGACAGGTCTAAAATTACTTGTGTCATCTTTCTGGCCCTTCTTGCGGATAGATGTCACATTAGCCAATTTCCAGTCTTCTAGTACATCACCGGTAAGCCAGGACTGTTGGTAAATTACGGAGAGTGGCTCAGCGAGTTCATCTGCTAGTTCTTTCATCACCCTCGGATAGATCCGGTCTTGTCCCATGCAGTTGGAAGGATCCAAGCCACTCTGCAAGTCTCTAACTACTTCCTCCTGTATTACAGGGAGGTTACACTGCACCCCTACTCCTTCCTTCAGTCCAGAGGTCCAGTTGTCCTGCAGGCAATCTGTCTCACTGTTAAAAACAGAAGCAAAGAAGGTATTAAGTGTTTCTGCCTTTTTCTCATCTCTGCTTACAATATTCCCCTCTGCATCCAATAAGGAGTGAAGGTTGTTGCAGCCTCTATTTTTACTACTGATGTATTTGTAGAAACATTTCCTTTCATCCTTTACAGAAACAGCTAACTTGAGTTCAGTCTGGGCTTTTGCCTCTCTAATTTTTCTCCTGCATGACTTGACAACTTCCTTAAA
>WEKX01020311.1:58401-86693 GCA_013390025.1 Pitta sordida
CCTCCCCTATATTCTCTTTGGCTCCACTACATGTATTTCTGTTTTTGTTTTCTTTCCCTTGTGACTTTTTTTGGTCTTTGACTTATTACATAAATTCTTCATGAGAGCGTCTAAAGTGAAACATCTACTGAAGTCAGAACTGGAAAAGAATGCATTGATAAGCATGAATTCCCAAAAGATACATCTTATCCACTACAGATAAAATTCCTTCATGACCTGCACAGTCCTGAAAGCATATAAAGCTGTATGGCTTATATGAAAATATAAAATTACATGTAAATGTCATCACTACTCCAAAGGTGTTTGGCTATTACAATAGGGAAAGCTGCAAAAGTTTTGGTTGTACATTCGTCAGAACACGCATATTTTGGATCTAAGAAACAACACTGAGCTAAAATATCCTGCTGACCTTGTAACGAGATAAACAGATCAAATGAATAAAAAAATGTTTAAAAAATGCAACATTTTAAGTAATAAGTATATCTTGTCTTGGACCAAAATAAATATGTGGTCATGCACAAAATGAAAATAATGTCTAAAGATGTTTAAATAAATGTCAAGAAAATTCTGTGGAGATATTTGTGCATAACTGTGAGCTGATGTGGCTACTGCTTCCAAGCTGCATCGTTGGAGAGGTCCCACGGAAATATCCGGCAGACAGGGAGCTGCAGCCACTGGCTGGGGCTGCTCTGCCACACTGAAAGCAAGGTCTGGAGCAAATCATTTAACTTGTCTGTGTCTTTGTTTTCAGGTCTACACACCATCAAATGGCCTATTCTTCCAGCACAGGGCTCCTGTGGTGGGTGCCAGTGCCCAAGCACTGCAGGGGCTGCCCTGGGTTGGACACGTTCAGTCCCAGCCGACCAAGAGCCCTTCAGCCATGCTGGTGGTGAAAACACATTTAAGAAAGGGCAAAGAAATGCCACAAAGGCAGAGAACAAAGGAAAAAATTTCCTTGTTTCCCATTCCCTAGCACTGCTCTAGGGCTGTGGTGTGTGGAGGAATTAGGAATGAAGGAGTGAAGATGAACCTGGGGAAAAGTATTTGAGAGGGAGAGCAGGTGTTTTAATCTTTGTTTCTCATTTTCAAATCTATTTTAATTGTCAATAAATTAAATTGATTTTCTCCAAAGTAAATCTGGTTTCTCTATGACAGTAATTGGTAAATGACCTCCCTCCCCTTGTTTATCTTGCCTAATGAGTTTTTCATCATATTTCCTTCCCCATCTTGTTGAGGAGGGATGGTGAGAGGGCAGTAAGAGTGCAGCTGGGTGGGCAGCTGACAGATGGACAAAGTCAACATGCTGCAATAACACAGTAGATGCTGCTAAGTGCAGCAAGTGCAGGAAAGTCGGGCTCACGTGTTGACATAACATACATACTGTGCTTGGATAGGCATTACATGGCAGTCAACACTGTGGTGGACCACAAGCCTGAGAGATAGTCCTGCACTTGATGGGCTAGATTAGCTTCCTAACATAGAAAGTTGTCGCAAATTGTCTGCCTCCCTTTGATGGGTTTGATGAGTCGTGCTGCTAAGGCACAGAAGTTTCATCCGTTTCTGGATAACATTTAAACTTTTGCATCAAAATTTTGCAACTAATCCTCAAGGACGGATAATCAGACTGACTGAACGTAAAGTGGAGACCAAATTATGAGACTTAGATTGGCACTATATGATACAGCAATACCTAACATGAGCAGCAGTACAGTACTGCTCATCACAGTTGTCAGTTCTACAGACTGTTTTGAATAAAAAGAGTGCCTGCATATTTCTGGAATGTTTGTTACAGTCTTACATATGTAAGTCAGAGGTGATTTCATCTATGCTGTCAAAACAATTGATTGGTTTTGCTACCAAAGAATCCCGCTTGCGTCAATGTGATAGAAATCCACTTTAGTACAGTGGTAAGTTTCCCCACCTGGTGTGTGGGAGACCTGGGTTCGATTCCCGCCAGGGAGACAGTGTCAAGAGTTGGGCTCGATGATCCTTGTGGGTCCCTTCCAACTCAGAATATTCTGTGATTCTGTGATATGCTGCTTGTTTGTGGATAACGTTTCATAGGTAGTTAAGCTTTTTAGGTATATTTCAGGATTACTTAATGTCGGGGTTTGACCCTGACTGGATGCCAGAGACTCACTCACAACCTCTTCTGGAGGAGAAAAACTGGAAAATAAAACTGGTCACAGGCAAGGCAAATTACAAGTAAAGAATACAAAGGATTTATTTACTAACTACCAAGATCAGAAACTNCTCTATAACCTTGAATGCTTTGGCAGCGACTGAGGCCCAGGCAAGAGCAGAGCTCTTAACCCCCTTGCTGCCAGAGCAGCAAAAACCTAAACCAGGACACTTACTGAGTTTTATTCAGATAGAGCTTCCTTAAGGCGTTTTCTAATCGTTGGCCTCTCAGTGATATTTTTCTAGATAGAATTCAAAGCTGTTCTGATATATTCTCCACCATACAGACATCCTTATTTAGGAACATATTTCTCAGGGTCTCTAGATATTAATTCATAAGTACAAATAAACAAACAAACAAACACACAAACAAGTATATATGTACTGAACATGTAACTAAATATTAGAAAAATACTGCAAAATTGCACCAATGCTATTGCTTTGGATCCAGCTTTTCTTCTTTTCTGATTACAAAAGCCGATCAGCCATGCTGCTCAAGAAGAGCAATCCTCTTGTCATTTTAAGAACCCAACTGCATTGTGAGGACAGAGCCATATGGCTTAGGTAAGATTTCTGACAGTGTGAAAGAGATGGGAGAGGCTCCTGGGGCCCAGAAGGAGTGGAGTGTAGCTGTGTTATTCAGTTACTTAGTTACTCAAGGGGAGATAGGTCTCAATTTTTTAGATGCAGCACAGCCCAGAAGTAATTTTACTGTCTCCAGATTTGTGCTGTTTTATTTGCATGTGGCAACTGCTGCAAAACTAGGGAGCTCTGTGCTGAGCTCTGATATGCCATGTAGACCTGCATGTTTCCAAGTCATGAAGGTTGTGTGTGTGTGTAAATCCAGAGCGGAAAGAAATGCAGGGAGTTGCACAAAAAATGCAGTCTTTTTCTAAATTGCAGCTGATTAATAGGTCAAATTTGAGATCTTCCCCTCAGTTGTTCAGTTATGGTGAAAATACTAATATTAATTGTATCAAATGTTTGACTTCCTTAACTGTGTTTGTTTTGTTTTGTGTTTGGTTTAGTTTGGTTTTTTAATAATTATTATTTTTAATTTTATATTTTTTTATTTTGGTTTTTGATTTAACATCTTAACAACAAATCTGTAGTACTTTGCTAATGTCTATCAGAAATAAAAATTATGAAGCAGAAAAATGTAGCATGAACATGGGTGAATGTATTTCAGTTTTAAAAAGTGAAAAAACCTTGAAGCACGTGTTCAGAACACAAGATTGCATAGAAAATGTAGGCAGAAGATTGCGGAAACTGAATTAATCATTATATAGAAAAGTCATGTAGAATGGAGGAAGTCCTTTAAACTGGAATTGTAAAGGAAAAAAAGAAAATAGGGATCATATAAAAAGGATGAAAATAACTAGAAAGGATAAAACATGGAAATAGGAGAAGAGGTCAAAAAAGCATAATTAGATTTTGCAAAATAAGCAGCAATGGTGAGAGAGAAAATGGACAATGGCAATAACAAGATTGGTGAGGAATTAATTGGTTTTATTAGACAATAAGTCTGTTTCTTAGTTTCTGACTCTTTTGGGTAGAATGCTATGTATTAGGCTGTATTGAAATAGCTTAACTGACTCTCTAGTTATTCAGCAGAATCATGCATTGGCTTTTTTTAATCTTGACAGCTAAGAGAATATATATGTGTGTAGCAAAAAAGGTGATCAGCTAATCACCAAATTATACCAGAAGTATCTAATTTAGTTAAGAATGTGGGATGTATTGGATTATTTTCCAGGGGTTCATCATGCTTGCTATGCACACGAATTCCACTAATGAATTCCACTCACGAAGGCATTAGGTTTAGCTGAAATTTCTCTCTCTTATGTCAAGGATATACATTCATAAAGAACTAATTATGAAAAACATTTGCACTTACGATTACTCCTTTAAAGCATAAGAATATTGAAAAACTGTTAATGTTTTATATATTTTTAGTAAAAATCTGATGCTAGAAAGCAGATAGAGTTGGATAAGGGGCCATTCCTATTTCACCCACCTTGAATGGCAGATCCAGGCATGGCAGTGACTAAATGTCACTGTCATATCGCAGTTCTTTGGTTTGCTGTGCTGAGCAGGATGCAGCGTCAGGTGAGAATACAGGAAGAAAGTTTATGAAATGACATTAATGAAAGTTAGCCCACTTTTAAGTCTCTGTTTTTCAGTTCTGAAGCAGCATCTGAATCGAATGATAAAGAATCGTATTCTTTTCCTCTTTTTGGCATAAGTAAATTATCAAGTGTATTTTGCAAGAATAAAATAAATGAGATTTCTTGATGTACATGAATAATTCTGAGCAAGCCTGCGAAAATCCAGATGCCCTGGCTGCTCTGAGCAAGATTTGAAGGTAAAACGGCTACATGACGCCTCATTAAGGAGATATTTTCCTGTTCCTTGGGAAAGGACTAGTATCACTTTTTCTGAATTCACTCCAGCTTTGTCAGAAAGGAAAGACTTTCTGTCATCACAATTTTGTAAGGGCAAGGTCCTGAAATTTCACTACCTGAATGGATTAAGTGGAGGGATGATGTGACATGTACACACATGAATATCTTCCCCCGATCTCAAAAAAGTCTGACATCTGGATGTTTTGTGTGTAGGTCTACCCACAAAACAGGAGCTGAAATTTCTAGACATGCATAAACTTTCTCTGAAATGACCTCTTGTTGTTTTCATGTTTCTTTCATTGAATTTGCTCACTGAGGAGACTTCAGTCTTCAGATCTTACATTTGCGTTGTATAGATGCTTTGTACATTTTTTTCAATACTCTGTAGACCTTTTTTCAATAATGTGTAGACCTTTTCTTATAAGGATAGTCTGACTTGTAATTTTGTCTTTAATAGTTTCTCTTCTCATAACTCAGAGAAATATAATTTTGAACTGTAAGACTATTGCACAAATGCAGTATAAAGAACTCTACATGCTATGAAAACAGTAACAGAATAAGAAAAACACAAGGCAAAGTTTTTAAACTCTCAAAGCAAAAAGGTTTCTCTTAAAAAAAAAAACAACAAACCAATCCAGAACTGGCTATCTATCCACCTCTTTATTTAGAGATACAAAAATCCTTAGTTGCTTTTGTATTTAAGTGACCTTTCCAGAAAAGTTTTATTATTTTATTTTACCTTCCTTCTACCTGTAGTGGAAATTCCTAGGGACCCACCACAAAAATGTTGTCCTCATGGGCAAGGTTTTATCATTTTGAGGAGTGCCTAACCAGACAGTAGGAATGAATCCTGATATGTACAGTTAAACCCCGTCCTTCGCGAGGAATGGGACAGACTACGGCCCTTATGAAACACTAAACTAGCAAAGAAGTGCAGGTCGTTAATATGCATGCAGGCCACGCCCATTGCCCCACCCCCTGGCACTCTGGAGAGCTGTGGGAACTTTTCCGTTTCTCCCCTCGGGCTCTCTGAGCGCAGAGGAGCTAAAGGAACCGTTTCTGAGCCCCCTCTGACTCAGGAGACAACCCCTCCCAACCCCGAGAATCTGTGGGGCTGCCGCGACCAAATCCCGCGCCACTGCTCCTGCCCCCTCCCTAGCCCCAGTGCTCATGCCCGCTGCGCGCCGCCCACCGCCCTCCCCGCACTCCGCTGGTCCCGTGCCACGCCGGTCCCGTGCACCGCTGGCAACGCCATGCGGCGTGGAGGGGTTCAGCTGCAGCAGCGGAGTGAGCATGTCCCTCTGGCTGCTGCGGCCAGCCCCTCTCCTGGGCCAATTCCCTTCCCCGCCTATAGCCATGGAAAGAGTAACACGTGCCTGGGGGGCGTCTGTTCCCCAGCTGCACTTAGAGTCTGTTCCCCAGCTGCACTTAGGGGACAGCATGACTCATGGCCCTCCCTGTGGGGCCGGGCCGGTGCTGCCCCGCAGGGAGCTCTGGCACCGCCCCTTGGTGGAGCAGAGGCACTGCACGTGCGTGAGCTGCATAAATTTGTAAATGGTGGAATCGAAACTGCAATAAATTCACCTCGCAGATGCACAGGGTCGTAATGCAGAGGTCACAATGCAGCAGGGATTCACTGTATTTGCTTTTAGAGGGTCTCAGCTCTAGCAGAGCAAACCAGTGTTATTTTCCTAGAAGACTGAGATCCAAGGTACCCTTAAGTGGGATTTGTAACCTTACTAGTAAATCAGATTTCTCTCTTGTTTTAAGGGACTCTTTATAATCAGTAAAAAACGTCCTCAAATAATAGAGGGATGAAAAAGTATCGGTCCCCTGGATAATATGTTTTGCATTACTTACTGTATTATTATTTATGAAAGTAATTAAAATCCACTTTAGTACAACGGTAAGTATCCCCACCTCTGGTGTGGGAGATCTGGGTTCGATTCTCACCAGGGAGACAGTGTTAAGAGTTGCACTTGATGATTCTTGTGGGTCCCTTCCAACTCAGAATATTCTGTGAATTCTGTGAAATATACACCTGTTAATTGGTATGTAAGTTTCTTTGCATAATTTTTTTGTTTTAATTTAATGACTGGGACCACAGAGAAAGAGCTGGGGAGATAAGGAATGCAGCAGGGAGGAGGAGTTCTCCCTGCACACAGGAATTACAGTAAAGGTGACTAGCCTATGAAGGTTTGGACAGATTTGCTGGAGCAGGCAACAGGGCTCAGACAGCATTAATGAGATTGTTTATTAGTACTGGATGAACAATTCTGCAATTCACTTGACAAATACCAAGCAAAAAGCACTACAGGGGAGCGTTCCACTGCCGTTAGCAACTCTGTGATCTGTGGAACAAAATAATCACTAACATATGAAACTGCTTCTATCAGAATTTAAAATCCAGGCTAACCACACATGAGATCAGGAGCTTTGTTTAACAATCAAAAATCTGTAGTTAAAACAGCAATGCAAACCAGAAATGTTGTGACTGACTTAGTAAGCTGTATATGCTGTACTGCATCTATTTCATTTCTGGGTTTTTTAGGTTGTCTGGTTTTGATTCTAAAATTTGGAAGTGTTACTGTACCTACTGCACAGCACAAGATTTTCTTACTACTGAAAACAGTTCTATTTCCCACAACTGTCTGTTATTCCTGCATGCCACAGTGTTTGAATCTGTTTGAAAGGGATATTTGTCAGCTGACCTCAGAATAGCTCCCTCTCCACCCCCTTGGTTTTTTTTCCTTTTTAAATACATTTCCTCATGGTCTACATAAGTATATGCACATACACATAATATTTCTGTTTCCTTCCATTCATTCATCCACACACCCATTCACTTTTCCATTTTAAGAGCAATTTCTTATAGAATAGGAGTAAGGGCATGCTGGCCTCTATCGGGAATAGCATGGCCAGAAGGACTAGGGAAGTCATTCTTCCCCTGTACTCAGCATTGGTTAGGCCACTCCTCCAGCACTATGTCCACATCTGGGCCCCTCAGTTTAGGAAAGATGTTGAAATGTTTGAACACATCCAGAGAAGGGCAACAAAGCTGTTGAGGGGTCTGGAACACAAGTGGTTGAGAGAGCTCAGGTAGTTCAGCTGGGAGAAGACAAGGCTCAGGGGGGAACTTATCACTTTCTACAACTGCCTGAAAGCAGGTTGTAGCCAGGTGGGGGTTGGTCTCTTCTCCCAGGCAACCAGGGATAGAACAAGAGGAAACAGACTCAAGCTGCACCAGGGGTAGTTTAAGCTGGATGTAAAGATGTAAGGAATTGGGCATCGGAATGGGCTGCCCAGGTAGATAGTGGAGCCACTGTCCCTGGAAGTGTTTAAAAAGAGACTGGATGTGACACTTAGTGCCATGGTTTAATTGAAGAGAAGGTGTTAGGTAATAGGTTGGACCTGATGATCTCAAAGATTTGTTTCAACCTAGTTAATTTGCGATTCTGTGATTCTGTTATTTTTTGATAAACAATGGATTTTGCAGAGTTTTCAGCTTTAACTTTTTCTCCTCAGAGATCCAAGATCATCCAAAAAGTGAACATGAAAGCCTGTTTCTCCTTCTTTTTTGACTAAGTCTGTGAAAAGTTACCAAACTTAAAAGAGTTGATCACAGTATGTCATTTAAATTTTGAATTAGTGCCCAGAGTTCTTTCTTCAACTGGTTGTTGAAGTGATGCTATGATTTCTCAGGTTATTTGTACTCAAAGCTGAACCTCAAGGTTATAATCTAGTAAAATTTGGGGGGGATATCTTTACCACATCCCTTATTTTGTGTTATGCTTTCTTTCTTGTGATTACCATCTACTTTCCTGTTTATCTTATCTTGACTCAATCATCATCAGTTGTCATTGTGATGCTGAAATGGTAAACACTTGAGTGCGTTCTTCCCTTTCCTCTAGTTCACCTGGCTGCTCCTTTCCTTCATTATGCCAGTGAACAGCTATCTTCTAACTCAGCAGAAAAGCTGCTGCACATATCTGTACTCATACACTGTTGTCCTTCTACAACCTTGAAAGACTTGTTAGTCATTCTTGAATTCTCATTTGATTACAGTTTTATGGTTTTGAATTTAAAGTGTTTAGTACACCACAATTTTCATTACTCTATAAGGTTCATCTTCTCTGACTCTCACATGTATTGCAGAAATGAAGCATCTTTGTGTTCAGCAAAAGAGCTGTTGTGATTGCTTACAAGCAAACTGTACCTAGAAGGAATTTCATTCCTACAGTCAGGTTGTTCAGTGAGCAGGAGTGGATTGGTAATTGTAGCTGTGCTTGTACTTGTAAGCCATCTATCTATTTGGAAAGGTTTTTCTTATTTGGTTTGACATAGAATACCAAATTGTAAGTTCAAAAAACAGGAACATCTGTTTAATGACCCTTTGGGTTTGATGCCCATTATTATGAATGATAAAATGCTACCTACCCGGGTACAGCTGAGGAATAAGGAACCCCTATCACCACAGACAAATTTGTTTAGACTTTATTTAGCCTAAAAATAAAGTTCTGGCTTCACATACAAAGGATGTCTCATTTTTTGCTCGTACGGGTGTTTTTGGCTGTAGCAGAAGTAAAACTTAAAACTACAATAAATAGCAGCTATTGTTTTACAGAAATTCAGGTCTGAGTGTTTTCAATTGAATACTTTTTGCAAGATCTTAAGCCTTCTGTGTATTGAAATCCTAATACAGTCAACCCTCTTCTACTTCGCAACCCCCAGATAGCAGCTTCACGTCTTAGCAGCGTGATTTTTCAGCGAATAAGGAGGGCCATTTCACAACTGCGCCTGACATGCATGAATATTCAAATTAAGCAGTCATGTATATTCAAATCAACCACCACACCACACTGCATGGACCATGGGTACACTGCTCTTCCTGTGCTGCACCCACCCCAAGGCAGCTGCAGTGGCTTGGCTCCGGAGGAGCTGAGCTGAGCACACACTGCTCCTGCGGCAGCACGGCTCCGCTTGAGTGTGAGTTGTCCGCTCCAGCACACACTGCCCCTCCCCCCACTCCACTCGAGCATGAGCCACCACTCCCACTTGGAGTGAAGTGGCTGTGTGCAGTCATGCCCATGCCACACCCACCCCGCTGTGCCCTGAATGAGGTGGCTGCAGCAGTTTTGCCAGCATCACGCAGTGCCCAGCCCACCTCATCCTGCTCCACTTGGGGCAAAATGGCTGGGACGGGTCCAGTCCGAGCAGCCCCTGCCCTGCTACGCTCCTCTCTGCTCGGAGCAAAGCATGTAAAATCCACTTTAGTACAGTGGTGAGTGTTCTGGCCTCTCATGCAGGAGACCAGGGTGCGATTCCTGCCAGAGAGGCAGTGGTGCTGTTTAAGAGTTGGACTCGATGATCCTTGTGGGTCCCTTCCAACTCAGAATAACCTGTGAATCTAATGGGGCTGCATGCAGTTACGAAAGATTTACACACTCTCAACTTAGATGTGGTGTCTGACATTTTCTTGGGGTAGACGTCTACCCTGAGCATGGAAAAACCTGGTCTACTTACCCGGAGAGACACCGGGACAGCAGCATGGGTGGCTCCTTGCACCAGTGTCCCCAGGGATTTTTCCCAGTTTTGGGTGGCCACAGGCACCAGAAAGCTTCTACACAAACACTGACACACAGCAGGGCAATGCTGAAACAGCACCGGAGTGCCCGTGGGCAGAATGAGGGTGCGGGGCAAATTTGCATATTAATGACCTGCCATTCTATGTGGACAGAGGGCTTCACAGGTAAGGGGCAAGACCATGGTACCATGGTATAGGAGACCCGACTGTAGACATTTATTGGCTATTTGAAGTCATAAGCCTCACTGCTGTGAGGGTAGTCATATGGTGGAGCAGATCACTCAGGGAGATTGGGCATATTCCCATATTTTCACAGAATCACAGAATCAGTAAGGTTGGAAAAGACCATAGAGATCATAAAGTCCAACCTATCACCTGTTACCTAATCTAATCTAGTCAAACCTGTTACCTAACCTGTTGCCATCCTGCTACCAACACATCATCCTACCTATAACACACTACCCTAATATCTAGGTCATGCCAGCAAGTACATCATCCAACCTTTTCTTAAAGACCTCTAGGGACGGTGACTCCACCATCTCCTTGGGCAGCCCATTCCACTGAGAGATCACCCTCTCTGTGAAAAAGCTCCTTCTAATGTCCAGTCTCAATCTCCCCTGACCCAGTTTAAGACTGTGTCCTCTTGTTCTATCACTGGTAGCCAGAGAGAAGAGACTGACACCTAGCTGACTACAACTTCCTTTCAGGTAGTTGTAGAGAGTGATAAGGTCTCCCCTCAGCCTCCTCTTCTCCAGACTGAACAATCCCAGCTCTCTCAGTGGTAACCCCAGGGTCATGCAGTCTCATTGAGAGTGTGAAAGAGAATTTAACTTTTTAACACATTCTCTCAGATTTCATTCACCTAGCTGTCTGCACTTTGGATATTTAGTCTATGCAAGGCTATTGTGTATGAATTTGTGGTACACCATAGTGAGGGAGAAAGGCACCATCAGTAAGTGAATCATTCTAACTCTCCTAAATATTTAGCTTGGGATTTGGAGTCACCTCCCTGGGGTACCTACAATTCTCATTTCATTACAGAGAAAGTTTATGTCGATTTATTTGGAACTGACTACAAGTCATTGCTGAACTGTGTCCCATCCCTGAAGACTGCCTCTTCTAGGTACTTAAATCTTCTTTTAATTCTGGCCCAAGATGTCTAAATATAAAATAGTCAACATAGATTTTTCAGACTTATGCATCAGCTACCCTTTATCAAGAGGAATATTAATTTATTTCAGTGGACTGTTTGCTGGTAGTTTTGAATATAAGCTTATTTATAGGGGTGAGGACAAAGTTCAGTCCATTATCTACAATGCCTGCAGCTAGGCAGTTGTACTGATTTTATTGAACTAAGTTCAGAGATTCATAGATCATAAAACCAGGAGGAACCATTATGATAATTTACTATGACCTCCTGCATAATACTGTTCACTGTTCAATGTTTTGAATTCATTCTTTTATGAACTAGAGTATTCTAGTTAGAAAAATAACCAATCTTGTTGAAAGTGTTTCCAGAGATGTCTGCCATAATCAGTAGCAAATTATTTTAATATTTTATTAGGCTTTAGTGCTTTATAGTCAATCCAAATTTGGCTTGCTTCATCTAGATCATTTGATCTCATTACAGAATTACCTGCTGGACTGATGGAACTACTACAGTTATCACAGAATCACAGAATATTATGAGCTGGAAGGGACCCACAAGGATCATCTAGTTATACCACCTCATTTGCAAGGAATGGGTCATGTCAGGGCTCATGCAGAACATCAAATTCGCAAACATGCGCAGGTCATTAGTATGCACGCAAGCCACACCTCTTGCTCCACCCCCTGCCACTCTGGAGCACTGCAGACACTTTTCTGTTCCTCCCCACTGGCTCTCTCAGTACGGGGGAGTCAAGGGAAGCATTTCTGAGCCTTCTCTGACTCAGGAGATTTCCCCCGAGAATCCCTGGGTTTCTCTTCGGCAGTGCTGCCACTTCTGCAGCCGGGGCCGGGCTGCTGTGACCAGGCATGCTCGCAGCCCAAACCCCGTGCCACTGTTCCCCCCACCAGCCCCCCATCCCTGGTCCCAGTGCTGGTGCCTGCATTGTCCCGGTTCCGCACGCCGTTTCGGGTGAGCAGCGCAGGTAGGCAGCAGCTGTGGCAGTGGAGTGAGCATGTCTGCCTGGGGTGGGGGGGTCAGTCTATGGCTGCGCTTAGAGTAACAGGAGACGGTGTGACTTGTGGCCCTCCCTGTGGGGCCGAGCCAGTCTTGCCCCACAGAGAGTGTCAGCGCTGCCCCTCGGAGCAGAGGCATTGTGCATGTGTCAGCCGGGGAACATCACAAATGGCTGAAGCAAAATTGCAAGAAATTTTCCTTGCAGATCAGCGAAGTAGCAAAGGAGGGGTCGCAATGCAGTGAGGATATACTGTATTATGAAGTGCCCATTTGTCATGTAGGTACAGAGGTTTTGGACATAATCTTCCATTTATTAAGGAAAACTTAATAAACTAGCTACTGAGGGACGTGTATTTTGAGAAGTATATTCTGATCACTACAACTTATATAAACATTTGCTACACTATGAACACCCCTCTAATATCTCAAACCTTGGAGCTGGA
The DNA here is from genome assembly GCA_013390025.1 of Pitta sordida. NCBI lineage: Eukaryota > Metazoa > Chordata > Aves > Passeriformes > Pittidae > Pitta > Pitta sordida. The sequence goes on from WEKX01020311.1 coordinate 71,179, forward strand.
CAGTATAATACGTATTCCCACAGGTGCTGCTCCACTGCCAAGTATGGAAGTACAGATATCTTATCTATTCCCAATAAATATTCTATTTCATGAAACAGGATCTTGCGACTGGTTTTGACTATGCTGTTGCATTTGGAGGTTGTGTTTAGCTATACCTACATCTTCAGATAACACAAAAAGAGACAAATTCTGTTTCAGAAGTATTGGCTGCATTTGGACTTCTTATATGCATTTAAAAAATACTCAAAGCCATGCCAAGTGTTTACACTGGTGTTCGTTTTAGCACGTGATCTACCCTTCATGTTAGTGATGTGTCATTTTTTGCCTTTTACACACTATGTCTTATAGAAGTACATCATATCTTCTAGAAGTCCTTGCATCTTTGTAATCATAGATATATACCCAGCAAATGTTAAAAAACTTACTGTTGCCCACTCCTAAGCAAATAATGATATTTATTTAACCTTCTCTGTCTGGGGGATTTCAACTTTAATTATCTCAGTTACCAGTCTCCCACAGTTCCTTGCAGAATTGAGGTAATTCTTTCCAAGGTTATTTCTGAGCATACAACATTTAACCCTCCGAAGATATTTCTCTTTTTTTTCTCTTTGACATCTACAGAAAGAATGAATGGAACCAAACAACTCGCAGGTGAGGTGGATTCCTGGAGGTGGGAGCTGCTCCTACCCATTTATGAAACTATCAGACAGTTTTAATCCTTTGATAGGTTTTGTATTGGCTTTCTGTTGCTCTAATTTTACAAGCAAAATGTGTTAACTCAAAGGTCTTACAATAGTCTAAGAACATTACATCAGGAATGCTAATCAGATGCAATTACTTCTATTACTTTATTAAGACATCATCACAAAGATATTAAGTTAGATCTTTGTTACTATACGCAAGTTAGGTCTTTGTTACTACACACAAGAGGAAAGAGAGCTTTCTACGTGATCTCATTGACTATGAAACTGAACCAGGCTTTCGTTGTCACATATTGTGGCTAGTGCAGAAAACCTTGGTTGACAGGATAATCTTGGCATGTCAGCTTCCTTTCCTACTTACAACTGGGTCTCCTATATCACGGACCTGCAGTCTTAATCAGGTTCCGTGAAACCCTACTTCCGTGTTGAATGGCAGCTCATTAATATGCAGACAGCACCCCGGCGCTGTTTCGGCACGGTGTTGCTGTGTATTGGTTGCTGTGATGGCCATGCCGAGGGGGTGATGAAGCAGTGGAGCTCCTGCGGTGCCCAGGGTGGGTGGGAAAGTGGCAGAGCCTGGGGGGATGGTGGGGAAGCGGGCCACTGCTGGCGGCAGCGGAACAGCACAGATGGCCATGCTGCTGCCGCCACTCGCAGAACGACATGGGCAGCTGCACCGCCACCGCTGCCACCGCAGCAGGTCACACATGTGTAGTTGCAAAAAGGGACCTTCTTCATCGCTAAAAAATCATGCCACTAAGATGTGAAGCCGCAATATGGGGGGCGTGAAATACAAGAGGGCCGACTGTATATGACATGCTAGGAAACATATTTTCACAGGTTCACAGGGTTCCACCACCTCCCTGGGCAGACCATTCTAATGAGAGATCACTCTCTCTGTGAAAAACCTCTTCCTAACATCCAGTCTAAATCTCCCCTGGCATAGCTTAAGACCATGTCCTCTTGTTCTGGTGCTGGTAGCCTGACAGAAGAGATTTACACCCACCTGACTGCAACCTCCCTTCTGGTAGTTATAAACAGCAATGAGGTCACCTCGGAGCCTCGTCTTCTCCACGCTGAACAACCCCAGCTCCCATAGCTGCTCATCATAGGGCTTGTTCTCCAGTCCTTTCACCATCTTTGTTGCTCTTCTCTGGAACCTCTCAGTGCAGTTCTTGAGAACTATTGGAAGGCTGAGGCAAAAAAACCTTAAGAATCCCTATGTTGAACATTGTTTTCAATGTGAGTTGCAATCTTAATCTTCTATGCAGGTCCTGTTTCTTCTGGGTATGTTATTGCACAGGAACATGATGGCATAATTTTTTCCACCTATAGCATGAGTTGACTTCTCAGGGGGCTGGTTTGGGGACATAGCCTTGGGAGGCCTAGATTTGAAAATGCCAAAGGAATGTGCTACACCAAAAATCTTCCAAGGCACATGTTTATGCTTCGGTTAGATTTGTGTATGCAGCTTGAAAAGAACTCTGTCTTGTCTTAAATTTGAATTGTTTAAAGTGCAGCATCTAGACTTTGAGGTGAGTGGAGAGTGCACTCTACAATTATTCACGCCATTCCTTTTATTAAAATTTGTCTACAAAAAGATATTTGCTTAACAAGAACAAGAATGAATGACAAAAACATGAATATAAAGTTCAGCCAAATATCTGACTGAACAGAAGAGCATTAAGAAAAAAATATTTTGTTTGTCAGTCTTACCTAGATTGCAGAACACAGAAATAAATTTCAGAAACATGAGATAAGTGAGAAAACCAGAGAGGCTGTATTGCTCTTGGTTCAAGACGGTTATTTAAAAAGATTCAATATGTGGTGCACTTCAAGAATTAAATTTTTCATAGGAAAATATTTCATTAAAAAAAAAGAAAGAAGATATCTATCAAGAAATTAATATTCTCATAATATATAAAGCAATCCAGTCCAAGGCATTTTGTACATGCTATATTTCAGCTGGCAGATAGCTCCACTATAGTTCCACATAAAATACAACTGTTCTAAAGAAGTCAGTGCCAGGTAACCACAGTAGTAAGGAATTCAGCTACAAAGTCTGATACAGCAATATCCAGGCTCTTAATTTTTTTCCCTTTTTTTCTTGCCTGTTAGGCTAGAATTGCACTGGAATATCTAGTAATACAAAGGCATGAAATGGAGATGGTGACATTCGTACTATTTGCCTGTGATCAGCCTGGGAGACACATAAATACTACCTGTATTTAAGCAAGTATTTTTAACCTTTTGGGTCATTTCCTTCTGATTCTTCTTCTTCAATGAACGCAGTACTTTGTTAGCCTAGCATAAAGGTTATCAGCAAAGCTCAAAATCCCTTTTTGCAATATGGAATAGGCCTGACTGTGCCATAATACATAGTACACACTTACCCCTATCACGCCCTTGCACCCACTCACTCGCATGAAGGCCAGTTTTCAGGGCCAAGCAGGCAGCACAAATAGAGCAGTACACAAAGAGTGCCTGATCAGATTTCATGACAGTGCTGTGCTTTTGCAGACACATATTCCTATATTATTTGTTTTTGGAAAGATGCATTATTAGTATTTTCCCACCTGGCACCCAGTTACTGATGTAGCGTCTGGGCAGTAGGAGGGCTAATGACCCTAAGAGGGCATCCTTGTCTAGCACTACCACTGTGAAGGTATGTGAAAGTATTTTGTGCAATAATGCTCGTGATGACTCGGCCACTGCACATTCCTCCTCTATGTGCTTTACTCACTAAAGAGGTTGCATTTACCACAGGCAACATAAAGTGACCGCCAGCCTCAATCATTGCCTAGTTTGGTGCAGAGAAGAGCAGGGTATCTCTGCAGAGACAATTCCTATAGAGAAATAGCTCAGAGCAATAGGGCTGGCACAGATTTCTTCTGTCTTTTTGATTATGTAATTGAGACTATTCCTTTTACTGGGTTTTGTGTTTCTGATTATGTAATCAACTTTGAGACTATTTCACTTACTGGGTTTAATTATCACTAAATTTTCTAGATCTTTGCAAACCCCAGTTCTTTTGCCAGAGTGAATTTTTAGTTTTAAGGAATCTGCACTTTCACTCATGGCTGAATTTCAGTGACATTTGTATGCGTGATAGCTGAAACATTAAGCCAATAGACACACAAACACAATGATTCTCAACTTCAACAATTTTTGAAATAAATACAACTTAAAAACTATATATTTCTATTGACTATGCACACACACACACAAAAATCAGAAAAAGTTCAAGGTGACCATGACAAAGAATTTTAATTTGCCATGAGGATCTACTTTTCACGTGCAGAATAGGGTTATTGTTGCATATAGCCAGACAAAGTAGTACACCAAACAGTATGTTTTCATAAAGGAAATTTTAAAAGTGATGAGAAACTAGTACAAGCACATTTCTGATTTTGCAAACACAAGCAAATCTTCATGAAAATGAAGCAATCAGTGAATAGAAATTTAATTATGTAGCTTCTTTCAGCTCCTTTACAACAATGTATAGTTTAAATCATGAATATTCAACACTCCATAAAATACTGCAGTTAAGAACCTTTCTAATATGCCTGAGTTATGAATAGTTCCAGGAAAGGTAGCTCACAATGTAGAAGAAGAATCTAAATTTGTCAATTCATTCTCAACTGAATTACTGTTTGGGCTGCGGTCACAGCAGCCATGCAGAAACGGTTCCCTTTGCTCGCCTGTGCCAAGACAGACTACATGAAGGAGCAAAGAATTGTCTGCAGTGCTTTGGAGTTCCAGGGGGGTGGAGCAATGGGCATGGCCTGCATGCATATTAACGACCTGCAGTTCTTTGCGAGATTAATATTTTGTGAGGCCTTTGGCTTGTCCCTTTCCTCACGAAGGAGGAGGTATAACTGTATATGTAATTTGAATATTACATATTGTACTTCCTTAGCTCTTTCATGCCCATGATAAAAAACATTTAAGAAATTATATTTCACAAAGTAAAGAAACTTGTATGAGAATGAAACCTACAGCAGATGTTATAACTTTAATTTAAACTACACTAAATAAATCTCTATGTGGCAATGTCACACAGGCCCATGTTTACCAACAGAAAAAAATGCTAAAATACAGCATAGCAATTGCCTGAGAAGAGGCAGTGCCTGCCAAATGAGGCACCTTCAAGGTCCAGAGAGTGAACTTGTGCAACTAGAATGGGTCAGAGACATTTTGAGAAAGACTTTCATTGACTCTAAAAAGCTAATTTGCTAAAACCAGAAGTCTTTCTCAGAAATAATTTCAACTGAATTTGATTAGGGAGTTTTTAGGGGAGACTACAACTGTTCCAAAGAGAATAAAAGCACAAGCCTCGATTCCCATACTGTGAAGTCAACCACCTCTTCCCTCTATGAGCTTCTCTTCAGGCAGGAGAAACCCCACAGCAAGGGACAGGAAGGGAAATGGTACTTCTTGTGATAAAGGGACAGAGAAAATTTTGCTCTTGCAAATACTGAAGAGTGGCTCCTGGTCACTCTGATACAAAGGCCTGCAACCTTTTGGTCATTCACAGAAGGCTCTGAAATCTTGTACTCTAGCAATCTGTCCAGGTTTTCCTTTGCTTTCCCTTCAACCCATCAGCTAGACTCTGGGAAGATAGCCCAAGGAATTGCAAACAGTTGCATCTCCTTTAGTTCAGTTATATGACTGCAATTTTTTAACTGTGAATAGCAGTTTATTGTGTTATCAAATAATTGTGATAATTGTCTACGCTTTCATATAGCTATTCATTTTCAAAGAGTATCACCAATATGAACTAGTTAATTTTCTGGTTTTCTACCAAGACACAGAATTGCAAACTGTCATCATGCAGATCACACATGTAATTTTAATTTCCTCTGCATTGAAGACTATTCCAAGGACTATTTTTGTTATTTTAGGTGTAGGCTTGCAAATGCTAATTTTATCAGATAAGACTTAAAGCTAAAGTGATTAATACAATTTATGCTTTAAAAACTCCAAGAGTGACATTCTAATAATCCTTAATGAAAATGATTCTTTCGTCTAGAACTTGACTATTAAGTACTGAAAAATAGTGTTGAAGGACTTGTTTTGATATAGTCCAGAAACATGAAGGAATATAAGGGAATCTAACTTTTATACTATCAGAAAATTACTAAATTATATATTGAAATCTCTACTGCTGTGGGGCTTTTTTTTTCCCTCTTCACAGCAGTCTTTTGAAAATGTTTTCCACAATGATTTTCAGTAGAGCAGTAAGTAGAAATTGGTCATTTTCACCCAAAAGCTGAAATATAAAAGATGCATTTTGCAACAAATAATTTGGTCAATATGCATAATTTCTGAACACTGTTCCACTGGCCAACACTTTCTCTATATTTGACTGTTTCTACTCCACTAGTGATTATTGCTTCTTACTTAAGGGACAGTAAGTGGTTAGACTAACAGAGTTAACTATTTTTCCTAACCCTGCTCTAAGGTAATAAGAGTTAAATAATCAAAATGAGCAGCAGTGCAGATTCCTTAAACATCTTCTGTCTCCTCTCTCCAGAGACAAGCACTATGAGGTGAATCTCATCATTATTTGTCTTTTCAAGGGCAAGTTGTGATAGACAAGGCTTAATGTGTATCTTGGTAGAATTGGATTTGATCCTCAGGGCTGGGCCAGAGGGCTGCTTTGTTAGATTTGTTAGATTTACTCTCTCTCCTGTATTCTCTCTCTACCACAAACAAAATTACCTCTTGGAGGCCCACATCAGCCTCTGCAGCCTGAGACTATCTCCTTTTCTTGATTTCAGTCACATCTAAACGTGTTTAAACTGTCGACATGGTGATCTGTGAAGAGACAGGGATTAGGTAGAAGGGAGATTAACACAGTAGTCTCTTCTTCGAAATAATATACCTGCTGACAGTAAGGGCATTCTTCAATTTACATAACTCACAAGAAGGGCTTTACCGTTGTTATTGAGTTGTTTCTCTTTTTCTGCTATCAGCAGTACAAACTCACCTGCTACCTGCACATTTAAAACATTGACAGTCCATCTTTTCAGTTGCTGTAATATTGAGAGACATGCCCTTTTCTTTTTCTAGATGAAAAATCTTCTTCGGTATATTCAAATAGATTATTTAAGAAATTTGTATTAAATTCTGCTGGATGTGAGATGGACTTCAAATGCCCCAAAGAAAATATCTACATTCCAGTAGGGTCAAGACTGAGTGAATAATCGTTTTGAAACAGAAACATGATCTCTATGTTTTTCTCTCATATGCTGAAAGAGGTTAGCATATTACTTATTCTTCTGGTTTTCTAAAGAAAAAACCCACCATGCAATAGCCTTTAATACTTACCTAACTAATTCTCAACTAGAATTGCTTTTGTGGTATTTTGGGTTTGGTGTTACTGTAATGGAGAACAAGAGTGCAGAACAGAAAGAAGAAAGTTTATCTAAAAATTGGAATGTCTGTTTTTCTCACACTTTCTATATTTTATCTTTGTTCAGTTATAAAGGATAAGGTAAAAAGCCTTTTCTTCTGTATCTATAGGGCTTTGAAAAAGAAATCTTGCTTTGAAAGAGGAACTGAATTGTGAAGTAGCATTAAGGGAAAGTACAAATTTAAAGCTTGCTAATTGATAAATGTACTGTCACAGCAGCAGAAGTTGAAAGAGCTGCACACGCAGGAGAAAAAGAAATTGTCTACACTTTAGACATTGAAAAAAAAAACCCCAGTAGCACCCTAGGTGTGAAGATTATCTTTTTGGTACTTCATATTTTTATATGAAATCTCACATAAAGACTGCTTCATGATAGCTGGGTAATGTGCTGTTCTGTTAGGATGAGGGAGCTTATGTAGTTATCTCCAGCTTTGCTTCTCTTGGAGTCGAAGCGTTTGTGAAAACATCTGTTGCACCAGAACTGGGAAAGTGTTTTGTATTATTAAAGAACTTCAGCTGGTAGCTCCACACATTGCAGAGGAGTGAAGGCAGAGGAGCAGGTGGAAACTCGTCTTATCATCTCCTTCTCTGTTTCACTGAAATATTAAGCAAGTTTTTATCATGCTGTAGTTTTTGGGGTTTTTCTCAGTATTAACAAATAAAAGTAATATTAACAACTAAATCTAACGACATGAACAGAGCAAGTGATTGAGTCAATCTATTTCTTAGTCTATTTCCTGAGTTAAATACATTTTTGAGGTCTGAAGAAACTTAGCCATTTTTTTGTTCTTTTTTCTGATCTTATACTTTACAGTTATATTTGAGTGTCCTCAGTTGTGTCTATTAGTTATACCTTGAGAAATTGATTATTTTTCCTGAACTTCTCAGCTAAACCAAGCAGCTGCAAATACTAACTCAGATTTTTTGTCAAAAACTTTCAGCTAAGCACCCAAACTTTTGGATGCTTAGAAAGTTTGAACTGCATCTTTAATATTAATCCATTTTTGACAGGAATTCCAAAAGAAACTGCTTTTTCATCTTTGTATTAAAGCATCACTTTTAAATAGCTCCTGTTATGTGACATTTTTGGTACTTGACACTTGTAGATTTCTTTGAAAGAATAAGATTTCTTTGAAAGAATAAAGGTGAGAGCTCAGTCCTCAGGCGTGTATACGTCGAGACTTTGAGCTGAAAGAACTTAGCCCAGTGCTGATGACAAGGGGAGGTCTACACAGATAACATTAACAGTGATGTGCTTGACACTCAGTGAACTCACAGGCTCACAGGCCATTCCGAGTTGGAAGGGACCCCCAGGATCATCTAGTCCAACTCCCCACCAACTGGACCATGTCACTGAGCTCCTCATCGAGTCTTCTCTTAAACACGTCCAGGGATGGCAACATCACCACCTCCCTGGGCAGACCATTCCAATGAGTGATCACTCTCTTTGTGAAAAACCTCTTCCTAACATTCAGTCTAAACTTCCCCTGGCATAGCTTAAGGCCCTTATAGTACAGAACCACACAAAGTTTCTGCATGTTCTTCCACTGATTTCATTGGCTTATGATTAAAACCAATCTATGACTCCTATCGCTTTTGTTTTACCTATGAACTAATGCTGGGCTGCTGATAGTTGAAAAAGACTCAAATGTGAAAAGGAAGGATGCGTCTTACACAGCCTTAGAACAAGTATGGTAGAGACAGAGAGTTTCACAAGAAAAGACACATAATGATTAACAGAGGTAGAATATTTGATAAATAGGTCCTTGCACTAAAAGAGATTGGGGCAGCTGTATGTTTTCAAGTACATTCTACTTACAGTAATTGTAGTAGTCTCCGTAGGTCAGATCTTGTTTTTAATTAATTGAATTGCTGAATTGTGTGTTTTTAGGAAGGACAGTCTTAATTCTAGATTTAAAATCCTTAAAGACTTACTTCTAACTAAATAAACTGGTCAGGAAGAATAGAGTCCATCTATAAATTATCCTGACATTCCACTTATGGGAAAAAATTATCTGGAAATTACCTCGTATTGCCACAGATACAGGAAGAATCAGAAATGCCAAAGGGATGCTGAGAAAGGCTGTTGTACTGTCCCTGTCTAGTTTAATCCATTAGGTGTTTTACTTTCACTCAGACTTTTCAGAATAAAAATTGAGAACAAGGTCCTGACAAAAAAAGAGTTCATAATTTCCTTTTAGTGTATGAAATAGTGTCAGCTGTCGCCACCAAATTGTGCCTGTTTAGAAATACATATATATAATTTTGCTTATGCTTGCAATACCCAATATAAAATGGAAAGAGAAAAATACTTTCTCTAAACTCATTTTGCAAATTTAATTGCTCACAATATTCTCTGTGGAAGGAAAAAATTGAATGAATGCACAACTTGAAAAAGCATTGGGATTAAATACTAAGCAATTCACCTTACTATGACATCATATCAATGGGTTAATCATGATAAACAGTTTGTGCATTCACATCAATTTAAGCTGCTGGGTATATCAGTCGAATGAATACATTTATGTTTTGTTTTTTTGGCTCATCGGTAAATCTAGTGCAAAGTCTGATACTAAAGCAGTTGGATTCATATTGCTGCAACAGATAGAGATTATTACTGATGCCAAGAAGACTGATTTTCTTCTGATTTGATTAGGACAGCAGTTGTGTAAAGCTACATATTAATATACAGGAACACTACAGTGCCCTAGAAACCTGTAGAAAGGAATTTTGTATTGGATTTGGAAAAAAATATCTGTTGTTTCTCTATCTCACTACATCAATTAGAAAATTCATGCAAATTCTTTAATCAGCCTCTACATGTGTGCTAGGAAATGGGTTTTCCATATTAACCAGGGAAATGTCAACTCAAGGCTACAGGGGCTGGTGCTAATAAGGTTAATGAATAGCTGGCCTGAAAAGCAACAGATGGGCCTAATGGAGCAAGAGCCTTAATGACATTTGTAATGCCTAGGGTCAACTGCAGTTTATCTTCATTTTTTTCTCATTTAAAATATTCCAACAGAATAATAAAGTAAGTTTAAATTTTCCCTACGGGGAGATGATTTTATGCAGAACTGTTTATTGAATATCAATGTGTTTGGTTATAAACAGAGGACTGCTACACCGCTGCCTGAACTCTAGTTGTTGCATATTTGCATTTGCAAATGAATTTTTCATTTAGATAATTTAAAAGAGTATTCTCTTATTATCAATTGCTCTTGCAGAACTGTTTTGGTGAATTTTGTTTTTTGTTTTTGTTTTTATTTCTGAAGACAGCTAACACAGAAGGTCAATTTCTGATTGTATATTTTAGCTAGATACATGACTATTGTTACATTTGAATGGAGGAATAGTAAGGATGGAGTTTGAATGGCCATATTGTGGTCTCCCCAAAGATGACAGAATTCATGCTAGTTATGATAGAATGTCATGACAGAATAGAGTAGGCATGACAAAATTATATAGTAGAAATCGTAAACATTTCTAGCTGAGGCAGAAAATATTTTTGGTCAAAATTTCGTCGTGGCATCTATCTTCTGTCACACAATTGTCCTTTACGTCAGGAACATTAGTCTTGAATCTGAAGGGATAAATTGCAAGAGGCAATAAATATAATTCTCTCTGCATTAAACACAGGCTCAGGGTGATGTTATACTATCACCAAAGAACATACATGTTGCCTGAATAGTCTGCAAAATTTAAAATCTAGTCTTAGCTAAAATAGTGACTATAATGATGAGGGAGGTTTTAAAGGTTGTTCTATGAAAAAGTTTCTTGAATAAGCCTTGCTATAGGGGAAAATGAAAACACTGCTTTCTTATTAGCTTATATCTCCCTCAAATAGTTCCAAGAAAATATATGGACCTACTGTAGTTTTACTTATGAAACTCACTTTCATTCTTTGTAAATGCATGGATATAGCTAAGAACATATTTAAGTTTGGGCTAAAACTTTTTAAAGCACTCAGTCCTCAGTGGATGCTGCTGCTTCTCACATCAGAGGCTTCTGATCATCCCCTTTATTCTTCTTCAGTACTATCTCAAGTCTGTGTTAAAATTTCCATTGACTTTAATGGGAGCAGAGTTAGGCCAATATTGTGGGGTTTTGAAAACCTTAGTTTATTTAGATTTTCAAAATACTGTTGGATTATTCATAATAAAAACTATTGATTTAACTATAAGTTTGTGCAGCTCAGTGATTACAGAGTATCTGATAAAATTTGTCTTCCTCAAGTTTAAATGTCAGAAAATTAGGTGTCAAAGTCAAGATCAGCCAGTATTCTATTCAAGATAAATCTTCCTACTAAAGTTGTCACGAAAGAACAGAATAAATAATTAATTATTTAAGATATAATGAATTAATTTTTCTACTCATTGTAAAAGAAGGATTTTTGTTATGATTATCTTGAAATTTTGAGCTGCAGGAATCTGCTTTTAACACTGTCAATTTAAACAGAAATGAATTGTAAAAAAATTCAGATATTTGTTGAATTGTAACTTTGTATATTTTGCTAAAGAATATAATATTCTGCATAAAATATAGAATATCTTCATGCCAGTGTCCTAGAAGAGAGATTAATAGATCTCTGAATAATTTACTAATTGTTCTACTATCTCTATAAATTTGGCAAAAATAAGAAAAATATTACTGGATAATTTATGTAACAAATTTCATAGAATTTGTCGAGTAATATTTAATCTGATTTGCTCATAGATAGATGGAATAAAACTCATGGGCTGGACTAAAATTCATCACATAAATTCAAGACTTGAAACCTCTAATTTTCAATCTCACTCCATCAGAGAAGGATTTAAATCTGCATATCTGTTTGTGATAGATCTGTACAGCTTACTGATCTGGGAATTGAACCACCCTTGTACAGTACTGTACAGTTGCAAATGTAGTTAAAAGTAGTGTAGATACAGGAAGGAAGAGTGGAATCTACTGACTTTTCTCTTGAGCACCAGAGAATTTACGGGCTTAATGAGCAGGTGATGTTTTTTATTATTTTGTGTTTATGACTATACAATTACAATGAATCAGTTCTAAGCCTGGTTTAATAGAAAGCAGTTCCACCTGACTTCTGAAAAGTACTGTTGCTTCATTCCCTGATTGTCATGGTTTCTCATGGTGCTGAAATGGACAACACATAGAAAAGGAAAAAAATAATCTTCTGTTTTTCATTCTTCTCTCTCTCCGTCTCTCTCCCTGCTTGTTTGTTTTATTCTTTCTGGAGCAGCTGGGACAGGGTAGCAAACCACTCCCCAGGAAAGGAAGGGGGTGGAGGAGGGTGGCAGGCCGTGGGTTTTTAGGGCTTCCTCATCTGGTGCTCAGAGCAGGAAGAAAACCAGTTGAAGCAAAAGCTTCAGGATGCCAGCAGCCTTGCAGTCAGGTTTTCTCCCTCACCCTCCTTCCCTCTCCCTCACAGGAGCTTTGCCTGCATGGCCCAGTGAGTCCCTGTGCCCCACTGGTTTCCTTCACCCTTCCTCACCCCCACCTCCATTTCTCATTTTCCCCACCCTAACTGTAAGAGCTCCTCGTTTTTCACACTGCCCTCCCTTCCCCCGCCGGTGTCCACGTAGGTTTTTTTTTTCCTTTCTCTCTCTTTGCATCCAGTGCCTTTCTCTCCCTGGCTGGCCCGGGAGAAGCTGCCATTTTGCACGTGTTTGAGCCTTTGTTCTCATCCTCCTGACTCAGGAGCGCCCCCCTATCTGGTGGCCAGAGAGCAGTACTGCAACCTCGGGGCTCCCCAGCGCCACCTGCCGGTCAGAGGAGAGCCACTGCAGCTCCTGCCCACTACAGCGCCCCCTGCTGCACCCCGGTGGTACAACACCTGGAACATCATTTTCAAGGGGAAAAGATCTCGGGGTTGGGAAAATTAGGGATTGTTGTTGCTACTGATTTATATGTGACTGGTTTACCTTCCTTTTTCCCTGGTTCTCTTCCTCGACATTCCTTAACCACCACGTATTCAATTTTCAATATACATTAATAAAGTTGGTGTTTTGACCTTTGGCTAGTCTCTTGCCAATTAATAACCACACTTATTGGCCTCTAACGGTCACACTGATGTAAGAAGGGACAATTTTGTTTAATTGTAGAGATGACATCTGGCTTCCCCTAACTGAACCTTCTATCTTGAGAATATTGCCTCTTCTCTGACTCACCTGTACATTTCCTTTATTTAAATTACTTTAAGTTTACACAATGTAGTTTACGTCATTGAAAGAAGAAACTAAAAATTATACATTAACATGAAAACCAAGTACAACATAGCTGTCTTGTACTTCTGAAGTTCTAATTGCATCCTACATGAGTTTGAGGAATTTTATGGCAGGAATTTTACTTATCCTGTCTGCTGAATTTTCAAGAGAAAAGAAGACACATTTTTTTGCTAATGAAGATTTTTCAGATAGTAAGTTTAAAAACCATTGTGTTCGTGGAGCTTCCTCATTTCATTATTTTAGACAATATGGACTATATTTTTAAGACTGCTAAGTGGTAAGTTTTAGAGAGTGTTTCAGATGTTTAGCCCCAGAAAATCACTTGATGATCACATGAAAAGAGAAGTTAAGCAAATTGCTGAAAAAGAATATAAACAATGCTCTTTAGTAAATAGTTACATTTTTTGACAGATAAGTTAATCTTGTCTTTTTTTTTCCCCTCTTCCACCCTGATAGCTTTATGATTACCTAGAACTCTGCATCCATTTAATTTAATGTGCAAATGATCAGTGTTTAATCTTTTGTACACTTTCTGTAGTTCAAATCTTGCAGTTGTTTAACATTAGAAAATGACACAGTTGTGTTGCCATATAGAAAAATATAACTAATGAAATGTGAGAGATGACACTGTTGGATTGTTGATAAAGAATCTTGAGACTGACTCCTATGTTACTAGTATTCAGAAGGATACTATTGGTTATTAAAGAACTGTTGCTTATAAAACTTGGTAGAAACATTTATTTCAACCTGTGTTTGCTCACTAGCAGGACTCAATGTACTGGTCTGGTTGTTGGTCTGTAATTCCCTCCTTTTTATTTGTTCTACAGCATCTCTATATCCCGTTAAGATTTGCTATATTTATACAAAGGTGTGTGGGTGTTTCTTACCTCACATTACAGGGCTTGTGGTTAGAGAAAAGTTTTTGCGAATGAGGATTTGGATTCTTTTTACCTTTGTTATAAGGCAGAGCATTAAACCTGGGATTACACATTCCTTTCATATTCCATTTATCTTCTTCTTTGAGGTCTTAAGGATGCCAACTACCTTCAGTGAGATTGCCAGTGATGACAGATGAATTGGTTGTGATTATCTGAAGAAAATTAAAAGCTAACTTGTCTAGCTTTTGCACCAACTTAAGATTAGATGAATCCAAAAACACTGTTGGAACTAGTTCAAGTAAATCCCTTGGATTTTAACTAAAACCTAATGCAGCTGTTGCAGGACTATTAGAATGAGAATCTTCTTGATATATTATCTGACATGCAACTTGGAGTATAACCAAAAAAAATAATGACAAACAATGAGCAGGAATGAGATGATTCCTGATTGATGATAGAAAGGCCGTGGATGTTGTGTCCTCGGATCGTAGCAAAGCCTTCAACACGATTTCCCATGGTAAGCTTCAGAGCGTGGATTGGATAGGAGCATTTTATTCTTAGGAATTGTTTGGATGGATGAGCCCAGAGAGTGTTGGTAAATGGTGTCACATCCAGCTGGCAGCCAGTCACTAGAGGAGTCCCACAGGGATCAGTGTCAGGCCCGGTACTGTTCAACATCTTTATTGACGATATGGACATCTGGTACTGTTTAATATCTTTATTGATGGCATGGATGGGGGAATCAAGTCCACCATTATCAAGTTTGAGGATGATACCAAGTTGGGGGCAAGTGTTGAATTGCCAGAGGGTAGAAGGACCCTTCAGAGGGACCTTGAAAGGCTAGAGAAATGGGCAGATTCTAATGGTATGAGATTTAACAAGTCCAAGTGTTGGGTTCTTCACTTTGGACATAACAACCCCATGCATCGCTATCGACTAGGGGATGAGTGGCTGGAGAGTGGTGAAATGGAGAGGGATTTAGGAGCATTGGTTGACAGAAAGCTTAATATGAACCTGCAGCGTGCTCAGTTGGCTAGGAGGGCCAATGGCATCCTGGCCTGTATTAGGAACAGTGGGGTCAGTAGGATTACAGAAGTTATCCTTCCCCTGTACTTGGCACTGGTCAGACCACATCTTGAGTACTGTGTCCAGTTCTGGTCTCTCCAGTTTAACAAAGATCTTGAACAGCTTGAGAGGGTCCAGAGAAGGGAGACAAGGATGGTGAAAGGACTGGAGAACAAGCCCTGTGAGAAGTGACTGTGGGAGCTGGGGTTGTTCAGCGTGGAGAAGA
>WEKX01020312.1:0-35053 GCA_013390025.1 Pitta sordida
GGTGTTCTGTGCAAAAGGAAGAACATGACAAGATTTTTATTCTAAAGTCTGCAACAGCAAACCTACACCTATACCAAGTCTTTACCTTTCCAGCTGCAATTGTGCATCTGGAATTATTTTTACATTTCCTGTTTATTAAATGTCAGTGGTGGGCTGGGTCTATTGACACAGAACACATCTTTCCTCCTGGAAAGAAGAAAGAGGCCATTCTAGGACTAGCTGTCCTCTGCTCTATTCCACACCTCTAGGTTTTTTAAGTGTTAAAATGGCTGCCTTTGCTCCCTGCCCTGACCTGAGTATGCAGGAGCTGCACACGTTCTGTGGCATCCAGAAGCTCCTGCTCAGCCACTTTCCTCGACCGTTCCGTCTGCTCCAGGGCTGCCCGGAGCTCCTCAATTTCAGCCTGCAGCAGGTTTGCTCTGCGCTCCACCATGGCCACCTGCTCCTTCAGGTCCTCCTGAGTCCTGAGAGCATCGTCCAGATGGATCTGGGTGTCCTGTAAGACAGACAAGAGGAACCCAGTGTCAGCGAGCAAACTGTCATGGATCTCATTTCTCTTTCTGTAGCTTTGCTGAACAGACCTTGAGCACTCCCTGTGTGTTTCTCAGGTTCTTTTGTGCCTCGGCAGCCACACGATTGGCATGGCTGAGCTGGATCTCCATTTCATTCAGGTCACCCTCCATCTTCTTCTTCAGCCTCAGGGCTTCATTCCTGCTCCTGATCTCAGCATCCAAGCTGCTCTGCAAGGACTCCACAATTCTGAGGTGGTTTCTCTTCAGCTGGTCAATCTCCTCATCTTTCTCTGCTATCTTCCTGTCAATCTCAGACTTCACCTGGTTGAGCTCAAGCTGCAGCCGCAGGATCTTCCCCTCTTCGTGTTCCAGGGAGGCCTGGACAAGTGGACACAAACCTTGATGACATTGATAAACCTACTGCTTGCTTTCTAGGGAATTACAGAATATTTAGGAACATTTCAGCTAGCAGCTGTGTACTCAGTATTTTGCAGCCCGAAAAGAGGGGAATTAAGGCTGTTTTAGGTCTATTTCCACATTTATTTACACCAGTAATTAGGATCATGTACCTCAGCTTCCTCTAGAGCAGCCTGGATTTCAGATTTCTCCTGCTCAATTTGCTTCTTGACTTTCTCCAGCTCATGAATTGCCTTTCCTCCCTCAGCAATCTGCTCCGTGAGGTCCGAAATCTCCTCTGCGGGAACAGAGACCAATGGCTGGCTCAGGCACAGAGCAGAAGGGGAAGGGCCCTGTTCCACCACGGTCACAGGCATCTTTGCAGACCAGCAGGCACAGCCCCCTGAGGAATGCTCAGCTTGTGAGAAAGGCCATGCAGGAGCAGAAGGCCATGGACTTACGCTGCAAGTTCTTGTTCTCCCGCTTCATTGTTTCCAGGTGGTCCAAAGACTCCTCGTAGGCATTCTTCATCTTAAACAGCTCTGTGCTGAGAGAGCGAGACTCCTTCTGGGAGGCCTCCAGCTCAGCCTGCGTTTCCTCATACTTCTGCTTCCATTCTGCCAGGATCTGAAGAGAAACAGAACGTGAGGAGGGATGTGGGCATCCTGGGGGGCTGCTGTGCCCAGGAGTGCCAGGGCTGGAGCCCAAAAGACCTTGTCAAAGTTCTTCTGCTTCTTGTCCAGAGCAGCGCAGGCAGCATTGGATCGCTCCACATCAATCATCAGGTCCTCCACTTCATTCTGCAGCCTCTGCTTTGTCTTTTCCAGGGAGGCACATTTGGCATTGACAGCTTCAACATGTTCCTCTGCATCCTGCAGGCGCTGTGCCAGCTTCTTCCTGGGAGGTGGTAAGTACAGCTCTTAATTTTAATTGAAAATCGACTTTGATTGCTATATTCACCAAAGTGCTGGGATAGTTTTCAGTATCTGGACGCAATACACATGGCGCAGAGCATATCCCTAACAGTCATTTTTTCCTACTTCTTTTCCCCAAGGTCATCATGGAATCACTGACTAGTTTTGGTTGGAAGACACATTAAAAATCAATTAGTTTCATGCCAGATATACCTTCCAGGTTGATCTTGGCTCTGTCCAGTCTAGCCTTGCACACTCCCAGAGATTGGTCAGCCACTGCTTCTCTGCAGGTTTGCTTTTCCTCTGCACACATACCATATGTCTTTTCCCTTCATTCTTTGTCATGTAACTTATTTTCATCAGAAGTGTACCCTTTGTAGTAAATATTTCTGCTTCATATATCTTACTAACCTACTACAGTCAATTCTCCAGATTCGTGGATTACAGTTCTATGGTTCTCCCTCACGTCCTACACAACCTTTAATCCACGAACAGTGCCCTGACATTAATATGGCAAATTATTACCAGAAATATGGCAACTTTGGAACACTGCAACATCCCATGCTCCTGGCAGGCATCCCACAGCCTGGGAGCTGTGGTTTTTTCGCTTTGACTTCAGCAGCTATCACTGGCAGGAGTACTTTGTCTGAGGCTATGAATATGTGCATATGCACATATGCAGGTGTGTGCTGGCAAGTCCAGCCTGGCTGCCACAGCATGAGAGAACAGACGCCTACTCCTGACGCACAGCCTCCAGGAACACAGCGTGCTTGGCACTTGGCTTCCACTGCTGTTGTATGACCTCCCCTGTAGCCATGGGAACAGTCACACACAGACACAAGAGACACACGCTGTCTCATGGCATCGCGGGACTATAAATGCCACGTAACCCCCGCTACACACATAACGGTGTGGCTGTCCCCAGCAAGCGAGAGGCACCGCCCACCTGTCCCACAGGGAGCAGCGGCGCTGTCCCTCCATGAAGCAGAACAACCACGCATGCGTCGACCAGACATATTCATGAATAACTGATGAGGATTTGCGGATAAATTTTTCGTGAATAGCTAAAGCAGTGAATAATTATGCACGAATAGTCGAGGTATAACTGTGTTAGGCTTTTGACTTTCAATATTTCAGTGGTCTCTTCAAGTTTCCATTCTTATTCTCTGCCAGCCTTCCCCACCCTCCCCACATACTTGGCCTCCTCGAGCTCCTCTGTGCGCTGAATCGCGTCCGTCTCGTATTTGGTTCTCCACTGGGCCACTTCGCTGTTGGCCTTGGACAGGGCACGCTGCAGCTCCCCCTTCGCTTCTTGCTCCTCCTCATATTGTTCCCGGAGCAAGTCACAGTCGTGGCGGGCGGATTGCAGGGCGTGGGCCAGGGCGTTCTTGGCCTGGTGGCAAAAATATTGCAATAACAAGTAGGTGTATCCTGAGAAATTTTCTCCTATTATAACTTAGACACTGATATAAATCCCACAGAAACAGTGATTAACTGACTGCATGATAAAAGGTTGGGAGTCCTGATCCTGCATTGGCAGGGCCCAAGATTGCATGACCTAACGGGACGGTTTGAACTTTGATTTGGGTCACCTTTTAAAGTCTTGAACACTCCAATAAAACCAATGTTATGTCAAATAATTATTTTATCTGTAACATGAATATCTTCACCTTTATCTCTTCTTCTAGTTGGCGCTTCAGTTCTTCAATCTGCTGGGTGAAAGCCTGTTTTCCTCTAGACAGCTGAGAAATTAAACCATCTTTTTCCTCCACCTGGCGTCCATATTCACCTGGAAAAGTTTGGTATTGAGAAAATATTTCAATAGCTAAGAGAGTAATTCTTGGAGTTCTTCCATTGCCAAGTTAGAGTTGGAAGTGCTGTACCAGATTCTGTCTGCAGCCGAGCTCTTTGAGCACTAAGGTCACTGATCATGCGCTGATTCTGCTCCTCCTTTGTTTTATATTCACTCAACTGGTCTTCCAGAGTGCGGCACATCTTCTCCAGGTTTGCCTAGGATTCAATGAGAGGTAAGTAAATAGATTGATCCTACCACCGTTACAGCAGGAAACCATGTCCAGATAATGCAGTTTACATATCTGGGACTATGTATATATCTGCACAGCTCTACACATTAGATTTGGAGAATTCACATATTATAACCTGATACTAGTTAAATAATATAACATTAAATAAAAACATCACATTGCTCCCAAATTCCTAATAAAAATAATTGCACACCTTGGCTTTGGAGACAGACTCTATGTTACTGGCCAAGTCATCAATCTCCATCTTCATCTCACTCTTCTCCTTCTCCAGCTTCTGCTTCACTCGTTGCAGGTTGTCAATCTGCTCCCCGAGCTCAGCTGTGCTGTCCGCGTGCTTCTTGCGCAGGGCGGCAGCCGTGGCCTCGTGCTGCAGCGTGGCCTCTTCGAGGTCACGGCGCATCTTCTGGAATTCGGCCTCACGCTTCTTGTTCATCTCCACCTGAGCTGCCGTCGCCCCTCCTGCTTCTTCCAGGCGCTCGCTGATCTCCTCCAGCTCCCTCGACAAGTCAGCCCGATGCTTCTCTGCTTTAGCACGAGAGGTTCGCTCAGCCTCGATTTCCTCCTCCAGTTCCTCAATACGGGCCTGGAGAGCACGAGGGACCCTTCACACCCGTACCCTTCCCCTACCTGAGCTGAGCCCAGGGCAGGGAGGGGAAGGAGCAGACACTTGCCTGCAGCTCCTTGATCTTCTTCTGCAGTTGCATGCCCAGAAGTTGTTCATCTTCAATTTTGCTCTGGATCTGGTTGATTTCAAAGTCTTTCCTTAGGGCAGAGCAAACTGTGTCAGAGCTCCAAGAAACAAGACAAGTGCTCCTGCCCACCACTGAGCTGCCCCAAAGACACACTTACTTCTTCAGTTTCTCTTCCAGCTGCTGCTTATCATTCTCCAAATCCATGATGCTGTCCTGGGCCAGCTTCAGGTCTCCTTCAAGTTTCCTCTTGGCTCTCTCCAGGTCCATGCGCAGTTTCTTCTCTTGCTCCAGGGACCCTTCCAGCTACACACAACCAGACCATCAGTGCTCCACCAGCCTGCTCTAACTTCATACCTGTCCCCTTCCTGCTCTATGTCTCTGTGCTTACATCGTCCACTTGCTGCTCCAGCTTGGTCTTGGCTTTGGTCAGTGTATTGACTTTGTCCTCTTCTGCCTGCAGGTCATCCAGGGTCTGCTGATGGGCCTCTTGGAGGGCTTTCTTCTCTTTTGTCAGCTTCACAATGGTCTCGTCCAGGGCTGCCATCTCCTCTGTGAGGTTCTTCACCTTTGAGAAGAAAGCAGCAAGTGCAGATAAAAATGGTACTTAAGACTTTATAACAAAACAGGTCTTTTCTAGAGTGTGAGTGACATCATACCTTGTTTTCAGTGGCATGTTTTTCCTTCTCCACCTTGGCCAGTGTTAGCTCAAGGTCATCAATGTCTTTCTTCAGCTCTGAACATTCATCCTCCAGTTTCCTCTTCTTGGCTGTCAGCTCAGCATTAATTTCCTCTTCATCCTCAGCCCTTTCAGTCACTTCTTTAACTTTGGCTTCCAGCTGGATTTTGGTTTTGATGAGCTGGTCACACCTTTCCTCAGCATCAGCCAAAGCATCAGCTTCCTGGTGGGAAAATATAATTTCTATGGAGGGAATGTTAGGATACTTACTATCATAGTTCAGAGTCCTGGATAGCAGGTTTGCTGTCCAAAATTTGATACATGTTCCAACAGAATGTCATATAAGATAGAATTGATTTTATATTGTCAGCTTTGAAACAGACAGGTTTTGAAACTAAAACCAAATCAGATCTTTTTCAATCTACCTGAAGACTTGGGTATTTATATATTTGTGCAGGATATAGAATCCAATATCATACCACAATACCAAACATTGGAACAAAGTGCATAAATTCAGGTTTAATCGTAGGAATATCTCCCATGTTTATGACGTTTCAAATGACAATCTTATGGCAAGATATGTGTAAATACTGAAGAAACAGTTATCCTCACTTCATTTTTTCACCTTACTCTCTGTCTGGACCAACTCTTTCTGATTTTGATTTTCATCACCATTGGCCCCAAAATGCTCAGTATGTCCCACCCAGGTGATATCTTGATTATGGACTCCTAAGAGTCCTTATTGAAAATACTTATACTTACAAGATCACCATTTAAAGATGTCCAACTGAATTGAACTAAATTGTAGTTTCTTTGTGTCATTTGAAAATGAAGTTGTAAATATCATACTGATAGTTGCTGTAGAGTTAGGATAAAGTACACTGGTGTTACTCACAGCCTGTACTTGGAGCTGCAGGTCATTTTTCTCCTGCATCAGTTTCACCATTTTTTCCTCCAATTCCTTCCGCTTTGCCTCAGACTTTGCCAGCTCTTCCTTTGTTTTCTCAAACTCTTGTTTCATGTTGGCCATCTCCTTCTCAGACTCTGCACTCTTGAGCAAGGGCTTGATCTTGAAGAACAGCTTCATCCAGGGCCAGTGCTTGACATTCATGAATGCACGAATGTTATACTGGATGCAGAAGATGGACTCTCTGAAAGGTAAGTCAAATTAATATTCAGTATTTATGCCATGATGGCATAATAAACCAAGTCCAGGGAACCTATTTTGAAGAAAAGCCTACCTCCTCTCCACCATTCTCTGGTACTCCACTCTCATCAGGTAACCCCTGCACCTGGCCTGGGTGCGGGTGATAAGCTGGGCCAGTTTCTCATCCCTCATCTCCTCCAGGAGGCCGACGAGCCCAGCTTTGAAGAACACCTTAGGTAAGAACAGGGAAACAGGTACAGTGTATGTGCTTGTTCAGTGTAACCTCTCATGCCCCCCATGAGAGACATTGTGGGAAGTTAAGAGAAGGAGCAAAACCACAAAAATGTATGCAATGCCAAACACTCTTTATAAATCTCTAGCTTGTGGTTATCTGCTGTTGAGGAACTATAATTACCAGACAGTTAGCTTTTATTTTTATTAAGCCTTGATTCTTTTATTATGCAACTTTGCCTTAAATTAAGAACCCTTATTTAACCCTTAATTAAATCATCCTATGGCAATGAATTTCAGTTTATTAAAATGTTGAGTAAACAAGTATTTGGTTGATGTCATTTACATAAACTACTGGATCATTTCATATACTCTCTGGAGTATCTGAGTATCAATCTGAAGCCATGCAAAACAGAAACATATAGTACCTGAAGGAAATAGATCTTGTACCTTAGTGTGACCAAATTTGTATTGAGTATGGTCTATATCAATTGATCCAAGAAGTTTCTCACAAGCCTTCTTGCTGTCGATGAACTGTCCCTCTGGGATAGCACTGGCATTTAATACTTTGTATCTGAGGAAGAAAATGGAAGGACTTGCTTTGGACTCAGTGGTCTGAAGGGTATTTTCCACCCTTAATGATTCTGTAATTCCATGAAATGAAGAGGTCTCTTGTTGAGGCCAACTAGCTGGTACGTGACAAGAAGGAATCTAAGAACTATTGAGAACATAACAGCATTTGTTCAACTGAACGTTTAGAGAAGGTTTGAGGCACGGGGAGGGGGGAAATTAAATTTCACAAGCTGCTCAAAGTGTTCCAGTAAGGGTGGATGAAGTCTGACCTCTGCTTAAAATCCGCATACAGGACTCTGTTGGGAAATCCTTTCCTGCAAATCCTGATCCCTTCCAACACACCATTACAGCGCAGCTGGTGCAGCACCAGTTCATGTTCCATGGCACCTGAGCAGTACAGAGCACAAGTACAGCCCATGTTCTGAGATACAGAGAGGAGGAGCTGCACCATAATGAGAACCTTCAGTGTATATGTAAGTCTCTTACCAGGTGTTTTTGTTTCATTGGGGATGATGCACCGTACAAAATGGGGGTGGGTGCTCCTCAGGTTGGTCATCAGCTTGTTTAAATTCTCCTGGGAGAGTCAATAAGAAGAGCTGCTATTAACAAACATAATTTCTGCTGTAAGCATCAAACCCTCTGAAATGAGACATCATACAAAAACTGCTCCTTTTTGTGACCCTGAACTGAAGCCCTCTGCCCCAGTTTTTTCTGACTTTCCACAGACCCTTGTTGTTATTAACTTCATGTATAAAGTTCTTCTGGCTAATCTGTAGGAAATATTGTACTCGTAAACATACAACATTTCACTGACTCCAGTGGAATGCCTTCATCAGGAATGATATCCACCTTCCATAATGTACTCAGAGAGATAAGTAGTACCCTGTGTGAGGCAATGAGTGTGAAGAATTCTGAAGTAGGCATTTAAGCTGGATCATATGAAGCACACTGCACAGAACCTTCATGTTTTCCCTACCAGAACCAAAAGCTTCTTAAGCTTCAGCAGGGAAAGTTTAGACTTGATATTAGGAAAAGGTTTTTTACTGAAAGAGTGATCCGGATGTGGAATGGGTTGCCCACAGAGGTGGTTGAGTCGCCAACCCTGGAGATGTTTAAGGGTAGGCTGGATGAGGTATTGAGTGATACGATCTAGGTGTAGATGCTGGGTTAGTTGGACTATAGGCTGGACTAGATAATCTTTGAGGTCCTTTCCAGACTTATCTATACTGTGAATACTGTGAATACTGTGAAAAGGAACAAAACCAATAAGCTGAGTTTTATGTCTAGATTATACATTTATCTTGTAAGATGAGCTGAATCTTAGCCTTGTTTTGTAAAATATTTTTATACTTATTTATAAAAAAAATATTGCCTAGAATTAGTAGAGGGATGCAGGTGCCTCTAGAGGACATCTCAAAGCAGACAAACATTAAGACTTATAAACACTAAGTCTAAACAAATAGGGATAGTGGAAGAAAGTTTGAAAACATAACAGAAATGCAACCCAAATGCACCAAACAGTGTTTCTCCCACAATGTTAACTGCTATAGTCTTATGATCTTTAGACATAGACTTCTTGCTTTATTTTTGAATAATACAAGCAGCATAGCTATGATTATTCCCCCAGAAGGTGGTTGGGCATTGGCACAGACTCCTCAGGGTCACAGCCTTGAGGCTAACAGAGATCAAGGAGTATTTGGACAATACTGTCAGCACAGGGTAGGATTGTTGAGGTATTTTGAGCAGGGCCAGGAGTTGAACTGGATGATACTTGTGAGTCCCTTCCAACTCAGCATATTCACAGGGTCACAGGTTATTCTGAGTTGGAAGGGACCCACAGGATCATCGAGTCCAACTCCCAAGCGAACGCCCACCCAGGGATCAGCCCCACAACCCTGGAACCACAGGCACCACCCTCCATCCATCCATCCAAGCCTCCCACCATCCAGACCATGTCACTAAGCTCCTCTCCAGTCTTCTCTTAAACACCTCCAGGGATGGCGACTCCACCACCTCCCTGGGCAGACCATTCCACTGAGGGATGACTCTCTCTGTGAAAAAGCTCTTCCTAACATCCAGTCTAAACCTAAGATTCTATGATTATTTAGGTATATTTTAAACATTTTCTATATGACAATCTGGAAATATCATCCTGGCACTAAGGAACAAATAGAAAAGCTGGACATTCAGTGCAATGGAGTATGAGTAGATTAGACTGGGTTTATTCTTAGTAAAATGTGGCCCAAGATCTTCATGAGCTTTTAACAGAACTAAGCAAAAAAAACCCAACAAAATCAAACCCTGGCCATACTAATTGGTGGGTTTGGTCCTCATCTTAGAAAGAAATAGTGAACTCTGTACTGTACCCGGAAAAGAGCTGAGACAGTCTGGAAAGAGGAACCCTTCTTCTTGGCACCCTTCTTGCCTGCCCCACTAGCCTCGGCTAAATTGAAAAGAAATAAAACAGACTTTAGATTTTTGCTTTTGCTTTTTATGATTCCTTTTTGCAAGCTGTACATTGAATATGTGTAAGGATATATAGAACCAACCTGCTTCTGCTCCACCATAGTTGGCAAAGAGTAAGGCCAAGGTCTTCACAGATGATTTCTGATACAGCCCAATGACAGTTTCATTCAGAGGGTCCTTGTTCTTCTCCAGCCACCCAGTGATGTTGTAGTCCACTGTCCCAGCATAGTGCACCAGGGAGAAGTGCGCCTCAGCCTTGCCTTTGCCAGGTTTGGGCTTCTGGAAATTGTTGGACTTGCCCAGGTGCTGGTCATAGAGCTTGTTCTTGAAAGAGGTGTCAGTTGCCTTGGGGAACATGCACTCCTCTTCCAGGATGGAGAAGATGCCCATGGGCTGGGGGAGACAGAGTGTCATTTATGTTTTCAGGGCAATAATGAGCTTCATGTAGGCACAGTAATGGAACACAGACTGTGATACATGAGTGGAACATCTGACGTAAAAATAAGCTGAGATGGATGGGATTGCTCTGCATGGAAATGAGAAGTCTCTAGGGGATCTTATAAATGTATATGAATACCTGATGGGAGCAGGTAAAGGAGAGCTCAGTGGTGTCCAGATAGGACAA
Source organism: Pitta sordida (assembly GCA_013390025.1). Lineage (NCBI taxonomy): Eukaryota > Metazoa > Chordata > Aves > Passeriformes > Pittidae > Pitta > Pitta sordida. The sequence goes on from WEKX01020312.1 coordinate 10,278, forward strand.
GAGGAAAGAGACATGGATTGATTCACAGATTCACAGAATATTCTGAGTTGGAAGGGACCCACAAGGATCATCAAAGCCAACTCTTAAATGGCACCACTGTCTCCCTGGTGGGAATCAAATCCCCAGTCTCCCATATGAGAGGCGCGGACACTCACCAAGTACACTAAATTCTATTTAAACAGAAGAAAAAAGCTTCTTTACTGTGGAGTTGGTCAAAAGTTAGAACAAGTTCGCTGAAGTACCTGTGGAATCTGAACCCCTGTAGATACTAAAAACCCAACTGGACATGGTCCTGAGTAACCTGCTCTAGCTCACCCTGCCCTTGGATTAAGTGATGTCTGGGGATGATTCTGTGATTCTTACTACTCATCATCCTGCCAGCCTCTGAACTTGTCCTCTCACATGCAGTGCAACTGCCTCACACTGCCAGTGTGACCATACTGACAGTTTTGTGTGTCCATCCTCTGTGCTCATGTCACAGAGCTGCAGCTGCTCTGCTGTATAAGCACATGTGTCAGAGCTTGGACAAAAAATGCAGAAGATCCTTGTGAACAAGAAGACCAAGCAATTCTAGTGTTTCCATGCATGTAAGTCTTTTGAACAGGTAGGATACCTTCTCAATGAGCTCAATGCAGGCAGCCAAGTCCATCCCAAAGTCAATGAATGTCCATTCAATGCCCTCCTTCTTGTACTCCTCCTGCTCCAGCACAAACATGTGGTGGTTGAAGAACTGTTGCAGTTTCTCGTTGGTGAAGTTGATGCACAGCTGCTCAAAGCTGTTAAACTGTAAATAAAATAAGAAAGACACATATATGAAGATGCAGCAATGATTGCAAAACGTCATCATTTAGAAGTAAGGAATGAAATGTTATCTTGGCTACATTATCAATCCTGTGCATTTCTTTAGTCTGCTTTGTGATTACGTAATGAAAAAGAGAAAGGCATCAAATTAATTGTCCACAAGGAATTAATTTTCTTTAATGAAGTTGTGAAGATAAAATATATTTCCCGCGTAAACTGAGACCAAGTTACAGGAAAAGGAAACCCAAGCTTAGGAGTACCATGATGTACATATTTTTATACTGTCTTGTCCCCTGATTATATAACCAGGAATTTTTCTGATTAGACCATTCTGTACTTGAGTTTGTACATCTTGAAATAAGACAAGTAATTTGAAAAGTAATTTCTTAATTCATAACAAAAAAGACAAATATCAATAATCATGCGATGATATTAGGTCTTCTTTAAAAATGTTTCTCAGACTGATCATAACATTCAGCTGTCACTTCCAAACAGCTCTTACCAAATCTTACTTACGTCAAAGATCTCGAAGCCAGCAATGTCCAGGACACCAATGAAGTACTGCCTGGGCTGCTTCGTATCCAGCTGTTGGTTGATACGAACAACCATCCACAGGAACATCCTCTCATAGACAGCCTTTGCCAGGGCACCCACAGCGTTGTGCACCTGCAGGAAAAAATAAATGCTTGGAGTTACTGTACAGGGCAGAGGAGAATCAAAAGGATATTAAACATGAATAGAGGTTACCATATGTCTCTTACCTGCTGTGCTGTTTGACCCTTGGTCACATATTCATTGCCCACCTTGACTCGGGGGTAGCAGAGGGCCTTGAGCATGTCAGCTGAGTTCAGACCCATTAGGTAGGCAGCCTTGTCTGCAACTGAAGAGCCAGATGGAAAGGAATAAATTAGTGTCTGATCAACTTTGAGTCCTGGAGCATTCTCAGCATTCCTTAAAGGCTGCAGGGTTCAGGTATCTGTTCTTTGAAAGCTCTTGATAGACTCTCCTAGATGGAAATCTGATAACATCACATTCATCATTATGCATCTTGAGCTTTTCTAAAACAACTTATGTTTGAAAAACTTCACTGGACAATGTAGAAAGTAATGAAGTTTTCAAAAATCTCGTGACACTGAACTGAAAAATGAAGTTTTTTAGTCTGTATTCACACAATGCACGTGCCAGTCAGGAGCTACAATGACAACAGATGCTGATCTACATTCAGGTGATCAAAACCACACAATATTTAGGGTGGAACACAGAGACAATAACTCTGTTCTCTTTCAGATCCACAGCATACAGCCCTTTCTGAGCTTTTGTTTCTGATGTTCAGTAAAATTAATTGGGCATCATCCAATTACCTACGGTGCTTCCCATTCCCTGCCTTGCTCACAGGTTCACCGGTTATTCTGTTCTTTAACACGAGGAGGTGTTGCTCTCAGAACTGAAGACAGGCCACAAAGGAAAGGGATCACATACATCTCTCACATCTGCCTTCTGTGAGTGCCTGATGGATGAAGGTGAATGGACATGGGCCCCTCCTATGTTTGAACTGAATCACCAGGCTGTTTCACAATTGCAATAAAGATATGACTAAAGGAATATCCATCATTCCTGACTTCCTGGAAGTGTACAAAGACCAGTTTATACCACCAGATGATCACAGCATGGTATATAAATCATGAAATCAGGGAACTTGATATACTGAGGACACGGGGCAGGTGTTTTTTTCTGACTGTTTTCCTTGTGATACTTAAATCCAAAACTGAACAACTTCTGCTGTCTTCCATGTGACTTACAGAGAGACCTCTTCACAACTTATTGAGTTTGAGAATACCTTCAGTGCCTTCAGGCTCTGCCTGCTCCTCTCTTGGTTTCTGCTTGAACTTCAGGTTCCCATAGTGCATCACAGCCCCTGTCAGCTTGTAGATGGCTGTTCTTTCATCAGCAGTGAAACCCAGGATGTCAATGGCACTCTGGTAATACAATCAGCAAAGTGAAATATTTGCATGGTATGTTGACCTGTGCCTGTTGACCTGTTTTGTACATTACTTACATCTGTAGCCATCAGCTCCTCCTTATCATCTATGCTGGGAACACTGATCTCACCTTGACTCACAAAGGGATAGTCATATGGGTTGGTGGTGATTAGGAGCATTTCTGAAAAAAATGCGTATGAAGGTTAAATTTAATTATTTTTCTAATGTAGTTAAATGTTGCTCAGAGTTCTTCTTCCAAAAGGCTCAATGATCTCTCCTACCAATGAGCTCCGGCTTCTTGTTGGACATGATCTGATAAAAGATGTGGTAACTTCTTTCCGCCTTGAGCTGGAAAGTGACTCTGGATTTTTCCAGCAGATCTGCCCAGGAAGGTAGAAAGAGTTAGCACAAGAACTGGGCAGGAGTGGGGGGTTCAAAGGAATGGGAGCAGTCCAGGAGAGTCTCTTACATGTTTCAATGTCAGCAGAAGCCAGTTTGCCTGTGGCACCAAAGTGGATTCTGATGAATTTGCCCTGTTAGGGAGAAGCAGCAGCATTTCAGCCTGGCTGGGTTCCTCTGACATCTCCTTGATGGGGAGAAGTGCTGAGGAATCACTTGTCTTCTTCCCATGAGGGGAAGAGGTTTTGCCCAAAGCAACAACTCACAAAGCGTGAGGAGTTGTCGTTCCTCACGGTCTTGGCGTTTCCAAAGGCCTCCAGCAGTGGGTTGGCGCTGATGATTTGATCCTCAAGCGTTCCCTGCAAGGGGAAAATCACTCAGTGACTGTGTTTAGTGTGCAGGACAATGACAGGCAAAGTGCTCACTCTGTTCTTCCTCACTCACCTGCATTTTTCCTGATGTCTGCTCCTCCTTTTTCTTCTCACCACTGGCTGCAATTGTTGCAAAGTACTGGATGACACGCTTTGTGTTCACAGTCTTCCCGGCCCCAGATTCTCCGCTGTCGGAGCAAGGAGAGAAGCAGAGAGCGTGTGGTCAGGCAGGAGGTGCCCTGGCCCTGGGCAGACCCACAGGGACCCAAGCAGGGGGTGTACATACGTGATCAGGATCGACTGGTTCTCACGATCTGGGGAAGAGGTACAATGAGAGCTGGGTTAGCAACTGAGCTGGGTAACACTAAGCTGGAGTAAAACTGTAAATGGAAGCTGAGGATTCTTCAGAAAGTAGAAGACTGCCCAGTTCCCTTCTGCATCCTAACAGTGTTAAGCATAAGGCCAAATGGATATATGGAACAGAGAGAGGCATTTGGACCTGATACTCGCTGTGTATTAACTTGCCCTTTGCATAGTTCTCATCAGGAAATGCAAACAAATTGCCCAGCCATGTTCAAAATATTGGATTACATGGAATAGTAACTTCTTTCTTTTCAGAGAAAGAATGTAGAAATCTGATTCAAGTACTATTCCTGCAGTGGGATAGAGTTTTTTCCAATAAAGTGCAAATGATAGACCCTGATCACAGAATCACACAATATGCTGCATTGGAAGGGACCCACAAGGATCACTAAGCCCAACTCCTGGTGCTGCCCAGGAACCAGCTCCAAAAGTCACATCATGTGCCTGAGATAATCATACAAATGCTTCAGGCTTGATGCTGTGACTACTGCCATGCTTCTGGGTCACTCTCATATGAAATTATTTGCTACATAAGTCAGTCAGGTTCATAGTCATGAAGCTCTGGATTGGTTTCATCTGTCTTGTCACATGCTCCAGTGAGATCAGCAGGGCTTTTTGGTTAGATTGCTGTGAGGGAGGTCAAGAACTCACCAGTCAGCATGAACTGATAGGCATTGTCAGAGATGGAGAAGATGTGTGGAGGGGCCTCCTGGCGCTTCTTGCCTCGGTAGGCCAACACCACCTCCGGGTTGTACACGGGCAGCCACTTGTAGGGGTTGACAGTGACGCAGAAGAGCCCCGAGTAGGTCTGTGAGGAAGGGAGACAGCACGCTGGCTTGCCCTGAGCCTGGCAGAGCAGTTCCTGCAGCTGCCCAAAGGAAGCTGCTGCTGCCACTTACGTAGATCATCCAGGCTGCGTAACGCTCTTTGAGGTTGTACAGCACAGCGGGTTCATGGAGGTGGGTCATCATGGCCATGTCCTCGATTTTGTCGTACTTGGGGGGGTTCATGGAGAAGACTTGATCTTCCTTCACCGTCAAGGTCTGTCAGAGAAAGAGGAATATACGTGGATGTCAGCTTAGAACCCAGAGTGGGAAGAAAGTTATGTCCAGTCTTGTTTTTCACTCACCTCTCCCCCTTCAGTCTTGACAGTGACTTTCCCTGATTCCCTGCTCTGGATTGTCCCTTTCACAAAGGATTCTTTAGGATGAGTCACAAAGACAGATGACTTGGCATCAAAAGGCTTGTTCTGGGCTGCAATTCTCTCCTTTTCCGATTTTCGGAGGTAAGGAGCTGCCTCCCCAAAAACAGCCATCTCAGCATCTCCAGAGGCCATGGCTGCAATTTACTGAGTCAGCAGACGACTCTGAGGAGAAACAATATGGTAGTGATTATTTACATTTATTCTGTAAGAGTAAGAAACTCAATTTTATGTCAGCTCTAGAAAATAAGAGGCTTTCATGGGAATAGTTGAGGTCTTTAAAGATTCATTAATGACCTTTCCAGAACTATGTGTTTGGTGCTTTAAGAATACCATGCCTGTAAGACAAGAGTGAATTTGTTGGGCAAGTTTTATTAAGGCATCAGTTTTAGCAGAATTTGTTAAAAGGATGAACAATGAAGTAAAACTACTGAAAAACTGTAGGGTAAGTGACCTAAAGTCTTGGGAAACACTGAATCTCTGGGACTTTTACCTATTAAATGTAATGGTAATTGAACGGTAGTGGGAAATTAATGTATTTTGCTAATGAAGTTATCAACTGAAAAGAAAAAAGCAGGCTTTGTGACTTTTTAATTGTCTGCTACAATTTAATTTGCCATATGCATTTGTCATCCTTCACTAGAATATATAAATAATTTCATCCCCAAAGTTCTGACAGGGATAAAATAAAATTCAGGCTCTGAAACTGGAGCTGCCAAGGCTGTAGTAAGATCCTAAATAAATAGTTACTGAAAAAAATCTAGGAACAGGTGAGTTCTCAAAAGTAAAAAATAAAAAGAGTATTTCTATGGATGATTTGTTAAAGAAGTAGCTACCTAAATTTAGCCAACTGCACTTGAAAATTCTCTAGCTACATTAATAAAACTTGTTTTTTCTTTATTCATTAGGTAATAAATATATTTTTTATCTGGAGTAAGAAAATAGATATCTAAGAGAGTTTTGGCACTTTACAAATGTGGTTAGAAGGTCTGTATGCTCAGATGATATTAATTATTATATTCTTAGACAGAATGCAGGATTTTACACTTTTTCCTGCTGTGCTTATCTGATCACATCCTCCTGCTGCCATAGCAAAGATGGGAATGCAGCACACTTGATTTCTGTAAGGCAAGTTGAGCATACGTGAGGAAGGTCCCCACAGGCATTTTCTGTTCTGTCGTCAGTGCTAAGAGGCTTGAAACACAGTCTTGGGCACCCCCCACTTCCTACTGGAATTCCACCAGATTTGCACAAAGGATGAACGAATGAGCCTTCCAGAAACCCCACCCAAAGGGCGTCTGCCCTCTAAGAATCAGTAAATCAGGTTCCTACCTCCTGTGACACCTGATGGGTGACTTGCAGGCTGGCAGCTGATCAGTGCTGTAAAACAGAAATTGCAGTTCCCTAATTGCTGCTGCACAGAAATCCAGAGTGAAAACATGCAGGTGTCTCGAGAGCAGGTTTGTAATGGAGTCCCCTCCTGGCCATGAGCACTGGAGGCAGAAGGAATGTTGTGGCACACAAGGGCACCATCCCTTCCTGCCAGCCTGCAGCCCTGCCACACTTACCTTGGAGCTTTCCCTGGAGCCAGGGCAGACGTGTCGTGGGGACGTTTTATACGATCTCGGCTGCAGATGCTGCAGATGCCTCCTCTTTCTTCGGTCAAAGCATTTTTGGCAAACCTTCTTTGGTAAAGCATTGTCTGGCAAACTGAACTAAGGGCATAATTGTCATTTGACATGACTAGATATAATTAGAAAATTTTGATGTCTTACTGGCTATATGAATACATCTCCTATAAACAATCTCACAAGGGTGTTAAGGAGGGAATCTGGACTAGTCAAAGCACTTGGAGAACTTGGATTCAGGACTTATGGATTCTATTGCTGGCTTTCCCACCGACTCACTGCACAGCCCAGTGTGGATTGCTTGGTATGTCTGTCCCAGCTATCCCAGCTGTGCAATAGATAAAACAGGATGTTAAAAGATAAATTCGCTTTATTAAAGGCTTTTGGTGGTTTTCTTGGTAAAACCCTGAAAGCAGAACTACTGATGCACAAGAACTCAGGAGAGTGACAGGCACAGCAGGATTGTCAGCCAAACACTGCAGCAGGGAGAGGCTACCTGGGCTTTTAAGCTGATGCCTCTGGCACATGTGAGGCAGCTTTGTGAAGCTGCCTCAAGAAGAGTGAACACACACACACACACACACACACACAGAGGCATGTGCATGTGTCCTCTCTGCACACATTTCAGATTGCAAATAAGGGTGAGATTCTCCCAGAAATGTTATTGTATGGTGCCCATGGTCCCACGCTTGTGGGCCTGATCCCTGGGCGGGCGTTCGCTTGGGAGTTGGACTAGGTGATCCTGAGGGTCCCTTCCAACTCAGAATAACCTGTAACCCTGTGAACCTTGTGAGGGGTTACACCTGCAAGTTTTATTACACGAAAGGCATTGAGGGGCTGGAGTGTGTCCAGGGAAGGGAATGGAGGTGAGGAAGTGTCTCCAGGACCAATAGCAGGTAAAGGAGCTGAGGGAGCTGGGGGGCTCAGCCTGCAGAAAAGGAGGCTCAGGGGGGACCTTCTGGCTCTCTGCAACTCCCTGATGGCAGGGTGGAGACAGGTGGGGTCAGACTCTGCTCCCAGTGACAGGACAAAAGGAACAAGGGACAGGACAAGAGGAAATGGCCTCAAAGTAGTGCGAAGGGAAGTTCAAGTTAGACATCAGGAAAAATTTCTTCTCAGAAAGGGTGGTCAGGTGTTGGAAGGGGTTGCCATGAGGGAGTCACTATCCCTGGAGGTGTCCAAGGAAGGACTGAATGAGGCACTGAGTGCTCTGGCCTGGGTGACAAGATCACAGGTTTGACACAGGTTGGACTCAATGATTTCGGAGGTCTTTTCCAACATAAAAGATTCTATGACTCTATTATTCTATATGGAGAGTCTAGCTGAGAGTGCTAGCCTAAACCACCTGATTTTGGGACCTGAAAATCTTTGCCATCCCAGTGGTCAGTGCCAAAGCTAGTGTACTTAGAGAGCTCTTCTGGGGTTTTGCTGTGGTGCTGTGCAGAGTCTGAACCCAGCCTTGTCAAAGGCAGGAGGGCAGCACATGGCCAGGAAGCTCTGGGCAGGCCAAGGGAAGATTTGGTTAGAACAGGAAGCCATCAGTGAACTGAGGTGTCTCCAAGGGTTGACAATCACTCAGCGGTGCCTTGGAGATTGAATTTAGTACCAGTGGCATATTTAGTCTCATAGGCCAGTGGTAGAAACACAAAGGGGGCTTTTTGAAAGTGGTCCAAATCTCAGAAAATTATTTTGAAGCAGGACTTAGCAATGAAGAAGATGCTTTAATCCAGATGGCTTTTGAATGGGAGATAGCTCTGGGAAACTTGTGCCAGTGCTCAGTCACCCTCATAGGAAAAACGTGTTTCCAGCTTTTCACAGGGAACCTCCTGTGTGTCAGATTGTGCCCATTATTTCTTGTCTTATCACTGGACACCACTGAAAAGAGCCTGGTTCAATCCTCTCTATGCACCTTCTGGTATTTATGTCCATGGATGAGACTTACCCTGAGCCTTCTCTTCTCCAGGCTAACAGTCTCAGCTCTCTCAGCCTTTCCTCAGGAGACAGATGTTCCAGTCACTCGTTCATCTTACTGGCCCTTCACTGGACCTTCTCCAGAAGCTCTATATCTCTCTTACACTGGGGAGCCCAGAACTGGGAACAAAACTCCAGTGCTGAATTGAGAGCAAGGATCACCTACCTCTACCTGCGGGCAACATTCACAGAATCACAGAATCAAAGAATCAGTAAGGTTGGAAAAGACCATAGAGGTCATCAAGTCCAACCTATCACCTATTACCTAACCTAGCCTAACCTGTTACCTAACCTGTTGCCATCCTGCTACCAACACACCATCCTACCTATAACGCACTACCCTAATATCTAGGTCATGCCACCAAGTACATCATCCAACCTTTTCTTAAACACCTCCAGGGACGGTGACTCCACCACCTCCTTGGGCAGCCCATTCCACTGAGAGATCACCCTCTCTGTGAAAAAGTTCCTTCTAATGTCCAGTCTAAATCTCCCCTGACGCAGTTTAAGTCCATGTCCTCTTGTTCTATCACTGGTAAACAGAGAGAAAAGACCAACCTCCACCTGGCTACAGCTCCCTTTCAGGCAGTTGTAGAGAGCGATAAGGTCTCCCCTCAGCCTCCTCTTCTCCAGACTGAACAACCCCAGCTCTCTCAGTCGCTCCTCATAGGGCTTGTGTTCCAGCCCCTTCACCATCCTTGTCGCCCTTCTCTGGACACGCTCAAGGATCTCAACATCCCTCTTAAACTGAGGAGCCCAGAACTGGACACAGTACTCAAGGTGTGGTCTAACCAGTGCCGAGTACAGGGGGAGAATAACTTCCCTAGTCCTACTGACAACACTATTCCTGATGCAGGCCAGGATACCATTAGCTTTTCTGGCCACCTGGGCACACTGCTGCCTCATGTTAAGTTTTCTATCAACCAGCACTCCCAGGTCTCTTTCCACCTGATCATCCTGCAGCCACTCCAACCCCAGCCTATAGTTCTGCATGGGGTTATTGTAACCGAAGTGTAGGACCCGACACTTAGACTGGTTGAACCCCATGCCATTGGATTCAGCCCATCTATCCAGCCTGTCAAGGTCTCTCTGCAGAGCCCTCCTACCTTCCTCCAGATCGACATTTATCCCCAGCTTGGTGTCATCCGCAAACTTGCTAATAATAGACTCCATCCCTTCGTCCAGATCATCAATAAAGATATTGAACAGGACAGGTCCCAACACTGAACCCTGAGGCACCCCACTAGTGACCGGCCTCCAACCGGACACAGCACCATTAACCACCACTCTCTGAGCTCTGTTATCCAACCAACTCCTGATCCAGTCCACTGTAAACCCATCCAAACCACAAGCCTCCAGCTTCACCAGGAGTTTGTTATGGGGGACAGTGTCAAAGGCTTTACTAAAATCCAGGTACACCACATCAACAGCTCTTCCCTCATCAACCAAGCGGGTCACCTGATCATAGAAGGAAATGAGATTGGTCAGGCAGGACCTTCCTTTCCTGAAGCCATGCTGACTAGGTCTGATCTCCTTTCCCTCCTGGAGGTGCAACATAATTTTCCTTAAGATGATTTGCTCCATAATTTTGCCTGGCACTGAGGTCAGGCTGACAGGTCTATAATTTCCCGGGTCCTCCCTCCTACCCTTCGTATGGATAGGTATCACATTGGCCAACTTCCAATCTTTTGGGACCTCCCCAGTAAGCCAAGACCTCTGATAGATGATTGAGAGAGGCTTAGCAAGCTCATCTGCCAGCTCTCTCAACACTCTAGGATGTAACCCATCAGGTCCCATGGACTTTTGAGGATCTAGATGTACTAGTATGTCCCTTACATCTTCCTCCTGTATTAAAGAGGATTCCTTCTGATGCAGCCAGGACACTGTTCGCCTTCTTCACAGAAAGGACATGAACATGTTTCATGCTCAACTTGGTGTCCCCCAGGACCTTCAGGTCCTTTTTTGCAAAGCTGCTTTCCAGCTGATCAGCACCCAGCATGTAGTGAGGCCTGGGTTGCTCCTCTCCAGGTTCAGGGCTTTGCACTTGCTTTGCATTACTGGAGCCCAGATTGACCTCAGGCCTTACCAGTTCCCAGCTGCACATTGTCCTTAACAGAGAAAAGTCTTAATGTAAAATAGGTCCCAGGAACTGCAGGATCACCAAGACTCAAATCTTACTGCCATGTTTGTCTGTATTGTTACGTGAGTTAACTGGATCATCTGTGGGTTTCCAGCTAAAGATTCCGTGACATTGAAGCAAAGTAACTCACGTGAATAGATGCCCCTACACTCCCCCATTAAACTCCATGCTTTGCATACAAACAGGATGAGATGTTTGTAGGTTCAATAGAATGTCCACAGAGACAAGAATATATATGCTGGTTTAGAGACTAATCCACTTACCATTTACTTCAGAGGCTTGACCTTCAATGTCTCAAGTACTGGACTGTTCTAGTTCATGAAACTAGTCTCTGTTTGGTCCCTGAAGAAGAATCTGGATAGTAGGACTACCAGCCAGCAGGATCCAGTTCCAATAGTGGCTCTGACCCACTCTGGCTGAAGCTGTTTTCAATACCATGCTGCAACAGCTGTGTGGAGATGGGCAACCTGAGGGCTGACCTATTCAGTAGGAGAACTGTAGAACAAGCACCATTATCTTGAAGGTGTGAATCTGGCAGCTTTCCTACCAACAGAAAAAATCTGCACATTCCTTGGCACAAAGAAATGGCAGCTATAAAGATATTCCACTGAAATGGGAAGGAGCAGGTTCCCTGTCCCCAGGATCAACAGGGAAGAAACTCTCTGCTAATCTACACGCCCTGGTCTGAGACTGCAGTCTTTGAGCTCTGACAGCCCAGGGTTACTGCTCCTCAGGAGGGAAAGCAGCCTTGTGTTCAGAGGAATGGCACAGGATTCACACAAGGGACTCAGAAATCTGAAGACAGTCACATCCTACAAGGAAGCTTTGGAATGCTGCCTGATTGCCCAGGGTGCAGAGGGGCTGCAGGATATCCTGTCCCACCTAACACTGCATCAAATGTTGGAGGAGGTCCTGCTTTGGCCAAGGGTTTCTGTGGGCCTATGCAAATCCACAGTGTGAACATGCACATACAGTCGGGCCTTCTATACACGGTACCGTGGGTCTTGACCCTCCCTGCTCAGCCCTCCATCAGCGTAGAGTGACAGTTCATTAGTATGCAAATTTGTCCCTGGTCACCCCACCCCCAGCTCCAGAGTGGCTGCGGGGCGTTCCCAGAAGTTCCTCACGCGCTCAGGGGAGCGAAGGGGGTCTGCTCTGCCCTGTGGGGCAGCTGCAGCTGGTGGAGGAGGCTCTGTGGGGCACGGGCACCCGCAGCACGGGCGGCGGTGGAGGGAATTTGCATATTCATGAGTGCCTACTTTGAATATTCATGTGTGTCAGGTCGTGCATGTGCAGTCCCGAAACGGGCCTCCTTAATCGCTGGAAAATCACACCACGAAGATGGGAAGCTGCTATGTGGGGGGCACGAAGTGAAAGAGGGCTGACTGTATATCCATACATATCTATGTATATCCATATATATCCATGCTGACTGGAATTCAAAGGCTGTTGTTCCTGTGGATCTCTGATTGGAATTCCTGTGCTCATCATAGTCCTGACCTGTGTCTACATTAGCTTCTCTTAATGAGTACCTCAGTACCATTATAAATCCCTGGGTTAACATAAAGTGATTATGGGAGTGTTGACTTTGCTGTGTGTCTTGGAGTGAAATCCCTGAAAGGTCCTTGGTAGTAATAATTTGGGGATCGAAAGATTACTGAAATCCCCAGAACGGTGTATATGGAGATGTGGCCCAATGGCAAGAATAATTTGCACCCTGAGTTCAGGTAAAACTTCTATACTTTACATTAAATAGCATTACCTCCCCGGAATCAGCATTTACAGGGGACACTGAGTGTCTTTGCTCCCCTGTCAGTTGTACTGCAATGCGAAAACAATCCTGGTGCCATAGACCAGGGTGGTAGGGCCTGATTGAATAGTGTCAAAATTCAGTGCTCAATAGTCCAGTGCCATTCAAAGTGAACAGCAAGGCTATTCCAGCAGCTCCTCTGGAAGAAGCAGCCTTAGACAAACTCTTTCAGACACTTATAAAAAGAAGATAAAATGTTAAAACATTGACTGCTTTCACTTGAAAGCTCTAAATTCAGATCCTTTTCCCTTTTTTCCTCTTTTGCATAACTAAATAGAACACAGAAAACAAGAACTTCTCATTCAGTGTTTTCAGTTGATGTTTTAAAATATCTTTTTGGAGGAAATCAGAACTAAAGCGATGGCAGCTGTAAGAACATGTGTTGTGAACACAAGTAGTACATGAAGTCTCTGAATGTTTAGAAGCGAAAGACACCTGACTAAGTTTGTGAAGGCTGAAAGAGAAGGCAGAAGAGTTTGGGCAAGTAACACAGTGTTGTAGTGCAGTACATAAAGCTCACAAAAAGACAAGTGAAGTGTTTGGTCAGCTGTTAAAAAAATCCCTGGAAAGCAGTCCAAGCTACTGAGCACCTGCTTTGGATTTGGTTTAATTTGTACAGCTCATCTCTCTCACTCAGGTATCATTCACATGACCCTGGTATAGGGGTTTCTTACAAAGAAGCAGTCTCTGATCTAAAATGGATGATCCAGATTTCACTGTAGTTTAACTCTGTGGATCCCAAAAAATTACATTAGGGAAAACTTTTCTTTATTTCCTATATCCAGACACAGCAAGGAGAAATCTGCCCAGAAAGGAATCTGTTGAAAGAAGTGCAAGTGTCTCAATGCAGAAAAATGAATGCAGTGTTTCTTGGGAGCCATTAATTTTCTGTCAATCTTATTTCCACCTCTGCAGGTGTTCACTTCCCTGGGACTAGAAGCAGACCAGAGCCCAGATGAAAGGGAAGAGGCAGGCTGAAAGCCATCTCTGGATACAGGCTGTTTTGCACATCAATGCAGTGTTGGCAAGGTGCACATTCCCCTGAAGGAGAAAGGATGCAGTCATGCTGAAAATAGTTCCTTCCTGAGACAGTTCTCAGGCATCTGCTTCGCTTCTGCCAACCCTTCAGATATGTTTTTTCCTCCCCATCCTGGTGGTCAGGTGAGAGACAAGGAGTAAGAAGGCAGTTTTTAGGTAGGAGACAGCCAGGCTGGAGAGGGGAGTGGGATGTGCCTGCAGATGCTGTATCTTGGCTGGTGCAAACCTCCCTCTCCTGCCTGTTCAAAGTCATCAAGCTCATGAACTGGAAACACAAGAATGTGTCTGTATAGCACAAGGTTTTGCAACAGGAAAAGGAATCTTTTCTTGTAGTCTGCTGATCCTAAATCTTTAACCTTGGGAGCTGCTCTCAGGTCCTCTACTCTGTGCTCCCCTAACTAGGACAATTGGCCCTCCAAGAGGAAGGATGTTGATGGATATGAATATGAGTGCTCTGTCATGGTTTGACTCTCGCTGGATGTCCGAGATTCACCCACAGCCACCTTCTCACTTCATTTCCCCACCCACCCACNCACAGCCACAGGTGGATTCCTGCATTTCCTGCTCTCTCTCTCTATTCCGTGGGCTGCAGGGGCACAGCTGCTTCACCATGGTCTGTTCCACAAGCAGCAGCGAGACACCTGGAACACTTCCTCCCCCTCCTTCGGCCACCCTGGCCTTGGTGCCTTCATTGCTGTCCCACGTCTCACAGCTCCTCTCCGACCATCTTCTTGTTGTTACTATTTTTTTTCTTTCCTTTCTTAAATATCTTATCACAGAGGTGCCTCTATCTCTCTGACTGGCCTGACCTTGGCCAGCAGTGGGCCCAGTCAGGAACTGGCTGGTGTTACCTCTGCTAGTTAACCCCCCTGCTGCCAGGGAAAAAAACCCTAACATTCAAACCAGCATATGCTCTCATTGCAAACAGAGTCACAGAATCACAGGATATTCTGAGTTGGAAGGAACTCACAAGGGTCATCAAGTCCAACTCTTAAGTGTCTTAAGTCTGTACAGGTATCAAACCCACAACACTGGTGTTACTAGCACCATGATCTACCCAAAACCAGGATGAATCAAGTACTGTGTGGTGCCAAAAGTGTGATCAGTGGATTATAGGAAGCTGTTATCCCTTCTGCTCGACTCTGCTGAGTCCTCATCTAAAATGGTTTGTCCAGTTTAAGGTTCCTCAGTTCCAAATGGATATGAACTAATAGGAGAGGATCCAGCAGAAGGCTGGTAAGGTGGGCAAGGGTCTGGAAAACTGGTGCTACTAAAGACAGTTTGAGGGCATGGTTAGCCTGAGGAGAAACAGGCTAATGTACATGAAGGGCAGCTACAAAGACAATGTGCAAAGCTTCTTCATGAGCAGCAGATGATGTAACAAGGGGCAATGACCATAAATTGTTGCTTGAAAGTCTCCATTTAGGAAAATACTCAGTTGGACATTAGGAAAATTCTTGACTATTGGGTAATGCAGAAATAGCACAGGCTGCCCAGGGAGGTCATGGAGCCTCTGTCTGAAGAGCTTGACTCACCTAAATCATGACTGATCTGACCAACACCAGCAACAGATGTGCCTGAAGTGGGAAACTGAACTAAAGACCTCTAGACAGACCTTCACAACAGCAGCTCTGTGCCATTAATGTAGAGGTTCATTTTATCCATCCAAAGCAGACAATTGCTCAAAGCTACACAGTGAATGCATCTGCACCTTCACTTTTTGTGCTAAAAAACCAGAAGATTCCTGGTCTCCTGAAAAACAATGTTTCTCCAGTGGACAACTGGGCATGAATCTTTGATTTCACTGCATTATCAGAGAGTTAATTCCATGCAACTTGCCAAAGTGTATCCCTCCAGAACACCAATTCCACAATACTGCTTTTCAAGTACATTTCAGTCTTACCAACATATTCACAGATTACAGGTCTACTGTGGGTCCCACGAATCGCCCAGTCCATGAAAATATTGGGTTTTTCTGTGGCTGGGTTTCTGGTATTGGTGGGCTATGGAGGAGATTTCTTCAAGAAGTTGCTGGAAGCCTCCCTCATAGCTGGCAGAACCAATGCCAGCCAGCTCTTGGCTGGGCCCACCTCTGGCCAAGGCCAGGCCAATCAGGAGACATAGAGACGCCTCTGTGATAAAATGTTTAAAAAGGAATAAAAAGTTAGGAGGGGAAGACAATCATGGCCACCAGAGAAGGGCGGTAAGAAGTTGTCACAGCAAATGCAGGCACCAAGGCCNTGGGCTATGGAGGAGATTTCTTCAAGAAGTTGCTGGAAGCCTCCCTCATAGCTGGCAGAACCAATGCCAGCCAGCTCTTGGCTGGGCCCACCTCTGGCCAAGGCCAGGCCAATCAGGAGACATAGAGACGCCTCTGTGATAAAATGTTTAAAAAGGAATAAAAAGTTAGGAGGGGAAGACAATCATGGCCACCAGAGAAGGGCGGTAAGAAGTTGTCACAGCAAATGCAGGCACCAAGGCCAGGGACGAAGGAGGGGCAGGAGGTGTTCCAGGTGTCTCCCTGCAGCCCGTGGTGATGCCCATGGTGAAGCAGCTGTGCCCCTGCAGCCCATGGAGAGAACACAGGGATGCAGAAATCCACCTGTAGCTCGTGGAGAGGGAGCCCACGTTGGAGCAGGTGGATGCTGGAGGGAGGCTGCAGCCCGTTGGAGCCCACATTGGAGCAGAGTCCCAGGAGAGAGGTGTGGCCCATGGAGAGGAGAGTCCACGCTGGAGTGAACTCTACCTGATAGGATCTGTGTGCCTTGGGATGGGACCACACGGGAGCAGCCAGTGCTGAAGGACTGCACACTGTGGAGTGACCCATGGGCAGCAGTGTTTGGAAGAGCTGTTGCCCCTGGGATGGATTCACACTGGAGAGGGTCATGAAAGACTTTCTCCTGTGGGATGGACCCCATGGAATGCAGGGGAATGGCCTCCTCCCCTGAGCAGCAGCAGAGAAACACCAACTGCCTGGCTTTCCCCTACTCCTGTCCCCCCGCCTCCTGGAGGAAAGGAGGAATGTAGGATCTGTTGTAAAGGACGGAGGGGTGGGGGAGTTGCCTTAAAGATGATCCCTCTCACTTTAAGCTCTGATCTTGTGAGAAATAAATTCTTTATATTCCCATCTTGGAGTTTGTTTTGCCTGGGACAGTAAAAGATATTCTAATAGTTCTCAGTCCTGCTGTAGCAAAACCCTTCAGGGTTTTTTTTCCCTTTTCCTCTCTCTCCTGTTTGTATGGGAGGGGAAAGTGAGAGGTCAGGTGTTGGTGAGTCTCTGGCATCCAGCCAGGGTCAAACCACTGCAGCAAATTAGGTTTGCGGGAAAAAAAAAAAAAAAAAGGGAATAAAATCACATGAAATCCCTGCCCATGTCAGGGGTATTGGACTAGACAGGCTTTAGAGGTCCCTTCAACCCAAACCCTTCTGTGATCTGTGTGAGTCTGTGAATGGCAGACTCTCCCACCTGAGATATTTGCCGTCATCCCAGTCCCTCCAGACACCCACCCATGACATTCCACTCCGGTGGTGAGGCCTTCCAGAGCACAAACCACCTCAAGCTGGTGAAAAGCGTCATGTGACTGGACCAAAACCCAAGTAATTTACATACAGGAAACTGTACTGAAAAAAGAACATATTCACTGTGTCCCTGCCAGTAAGGAGAGACAGAAGCACAAGCACATTCTTATTATCTCTTCATGAAACCTGAGGAGCTGTTGGCCTTCTCAGGTCTCAGTCACCTACTTGTCCCCCCACATGGAGCCTGTAATGCTCACAGGATACAGCAAATACCCTTTTCAACATGAATCTCCTTGTACACTCTGGGAGACTGGTGAGAGCTCAGAGATGCTCAGTTCTGTTGCAGTAGGAAGCACCTGGGGGTCGATGGTCTGGTGAGCAGGCTCAGGTGCCTACAGGGATTGCAGTGTCTCCTGTGCCTGGGGACAGGTCACTTCAGCTCCTGCTCATGTGAAGGGGTCCCTGATGGCCTGACCAGGAACTGAGAGGTGCTTTAGGGCCATGGGAGGAACCAGGACTGTGTGAATGTGCTGCTCTGAGCACTCTTCAATTGAATCAGTTCGCTGGGTGACTGGTCTCCCAACCCTCACACCCAGAATAGATATTCCATAACATAGATTTGATACTCTGTTCATTGATCCTGATAATTTCTGATACTCTCTTTGCTTTCTGTGGTCACCAGTGAGCACTGACTTTACATTTGCAGGCAATTATGCACTATTTTGGTAGCCTTCCTTTCTGCTAATGCTGGTCTTCCTTTCAGAGAATATGGAAGTTGAAATTCTGCCTCATCTGCAGAAAGGGTTTTACAACTGTAGATTATACAATCTGCCTCACAAGTAAAACATTTTCTCTGTGGCTTTCACCTAAATGTCACTGAATGAGACTCGAGTGGCACTGCCCAACTAACAGAGCAGTCGAGAGACAGGTAAAGCAGCAAACTTTTATTTGGGGGGAGAACTCTTCACTGAGTATCAGAGTTGTGCTGTTACTCAGACTCCTCATGTTCCCAGTAAACACCAGAGGAAGAGCTCGCCAAGGAGGTGACATTCAGGATGCCCTTTCTGTCACCCACCAAAGCAGCTGAGGAGCTCCTGTTACAGAGCAGGGGAGTGGGGTGGGCAGGCTAAGACGCCTCCGGGTAAGATAAAGAAACAAGAGAGCAAGTGGCAAAAGGGGGAGGGAAGGAAAATCGGATTTAGGTGCATAATATTAGCACTAGCAGCAACTGTACCCTAAAAAAGACAGTAATGAGGTGACATCTTTCTCAGCTGGCACTCATTTGAGACAGATGCACAAATCCCACTTCTGGGAAGATTTCAGTGCTGTAAGTGGAAATTACTAGTATGGAATTTCTGTAAATCTGCTCACTTTAGAAATCAGATTTTTCAAGGATAAGATAGCCCAGTGAATTACCATGGAATTTTCAGTGAAGTTGCCAACTGGAAATATAGC
Source organism: Pitta sordida (assembly GCA_013390025.1). Classification (NCBI taxonomy): domain Eukaryota; kingdom Metazoa; phylum Chordata; class Aves; order Passeriformes; family Pittidae; genus Pitta; species Pitta sordida. The sequence goes on from WEKX01020312.1 coordinate 28,953, forward strand.
AGAATTTTCTAGTGACATTTTCTGAACTAACTTTTTATGTAGCAGAAAAGTTCTTTCTGCTTCCAAAGGATGTTTATCAATAGTCCCATTATTTTATGTTGGCAGACAGATTCCCTTTGAGGTCTTTAATTGCTGTCTGCATCCGTCTGAGGTGCCAAGGGAAGGATACAAGTCCCTGTTGCTCCCAAAGGGCATATCAGTTGTGCAAAGCAGAACAGCTCCAGCAAAAGACACTGATGACAATGTGACACCAGACAGCCCACAGACAGTGTGTTTGACATCTCAATCAGGACTGTGGCCTGAAAAAATACGTGTGAAACCTTCTACAGGTCAAGATGCAGTGTCAGCTTCATCACAGCAAAGCAGTGATGAACATACAGGTGTATATTGCCTTCCAAATCAGTCCCTCAGGTCCTCCAGAGTGCCTGCTGCTCCCTGACAAGTGTCTTCAGGTGAACAGTACCTTGCACAGTGCCTCAAGGAGTCTTGCTACAGACCCATAACGTGACCCCTCCCTGCTCTCTGCCTCTTACATTGGCTAAGTTTGGCCATTCCCTCTCTGGGCTTTGATTCCAAAGTCTCCATATATGCTGGACTCTGTTTCCCCAGCAGTCCTGTGCTGACATCAGGACTGTGCTGCTGACACTGGAGGGGAGGGTGTTGGGCTGACAGGGCCTGTAAGACCACAGCTCTGATACCCTAATAGCAAGGTTAAAGGACAAGAGGGAATAGCTTCAAACTGAAAGAGGGTAGATTTAGATTAGATCTAGGAAGGAAACTCTTTCCTTTGAGGGTAGTGAAGCCCTGGTACAGGTTGCCCAGAGGAACTGTGGTTGCCTCATCCCTGGAAGTGCCCAAGGCCAGGTTGGAATGAGCTTGAGCAATCTCGGGTAGTGGAAGGTGACTCTGCCCATGACAGTGCGGTAGGAGTGAGATGATCTTTAAGTCCCCTTCCAACACAAACCAGTCTATGATTCCATGATTCCTCTTCTCCTGGGACTTATAGTGTGAACTGATGAATTTTCCTTTACCAACAAAGAGTTTCTGAAGAGGAATATTTTCAACCATTTTCCCTACTCTTACTGCAACTCTACATTTAAGCTCAGGAGTTCTCTGGCCATTCACATGGAACAGCAGCTCTGTATGAGCACACCAGCTGCATCTATTTAAAACATTTTTTCAGAGATGTTCATTTATAGCCACTTGGGACTGATGTTTTTCTCAAGACCTTTGCACAAGCCCTTATCAGGTGACAGGCAGCCTTGCTCCACAATGTGTCAATGCAAAATGATCCTCATTCCCCATAAAGCAGTGAGGAATTCACCTTCGTTAAATTGGTGTCTCCCTTTGATCCTGATAATCCAGGAGATTTTATAGCAGTGGCTGTCAGAGGTGATTTTGTTCCCAGCCTCTGCTCCTCCTTCGTGCATCCTCCCCCAGCTCAGGACAGTTAATTCCTTCCTTTCCCCATTACGTATCTGCCCCATCCTCCCAGGATGGGCAGGAGCAGCTCTCACCACTCAGACATGCTTGGCTTCAGCTCCCAGCTCCTCCTCCACCTCCAGGTTGGTTGTTTTTTCTCCCTGGATGATTCTGCATAAAACATATGTCTGTGATGGCCACAGGCTCGGCTCACATGGAGTGACAAGCCAGGTCTCTGAGGGATGGGCCACAGCAGCTCAAAATCTCTGAACCTCTCTGCACCCCCATCCACCTGCCCTGTGCCAGACTGCACAGCAGCTCCTGGGTCTGTGGGGCAGCAACTCCTGGGTCTGCGGGGCACCAACTGCTGGGTCTGCAGGACCCCAGCCCAGGTTGCCTGGAGAGCAGGCTGGGACCACTCAGATCTGGTCATGCCTGGGGTCTACCAGTCTCCAGCTGAAGGCTCTCAGCAAACCCTGAATTCTTGAGCACTCTGGAAAGGCCTGGGTTTTCACTCCCTCCTCCCAGTCCAGCCTGTGTTTCTGGGTTGGGAAGAAGCTGCCCGAGGATGAGCTCTGTGTAGGCTACTCTGCTCAGCACCGTGGGTGGGCGTGAGAGACGAGCCATGTCCCACCTCCATGAGACAAAAGACTGCTTCACTTACATAATAAATATAGTAAATTATTTCTTCATAACTAAAATTCATCTGTATGAAGCATGTCAGAGGTAGGATATGACTTAGTCATTTGCAGATTATCATTGTAGAGTTTCTCAGCAGTTCCCCCTCAGATTTCTCCTGACCTTTCCTCCCCAAATCTGATGCTGAGTTGTTATTTCTTCCACCCCCACATCCTCTACCCTCTTATGACCTATTTCTTTACATGCATCTTGCTGTCCTGCTCCCAGACCCTCTGCACTCCCCAGCACAGTTCCAACCCCCCATCAGCACGGTGGTTACTCTCTCACACTCTCACTGAGCAGATCACCATTTTTTTTACAAGAATCACAACACATCAAGTTCAGCTGCTCACACATAATGAACTGGGGCTCTATTTGATCTGAAAATGTTCAACAGGCTATTCCTACTCCACTTGGCTGAGAGAGGGGACAAGACTTTCTGCAGTGCTGTTGTGTCTGGAACGAACTTGGAGCGAGCCCTGACTGCCTTCCTCACCAGGGAAGGGATTCTTCAGCTGGGGCCTCTTGCTGATCAGCAAAGCAAAAGATAAGCTTTCAGGCATTTGTTAATTTGTTGGTTTATACAAGAGTGGGTGCCCCCATCCACCCCAACTGAGAGCCAGCTGACCACTGGAAGTACCTCAGCACATCCCAGGAGGGAATGGAGAGTGCCCAGGTGCTGGCTCGGCTGAGCACCATTGCACAGGCTCCACAGGGGCCTCTCTGGGTTCAGGCTGACCAGGGAGAGTGGGCTCGGGCCCCACTCTGATCTTTAACCTTTCAGATGGGAATGGAGCTCTGGGGTATGGAATGGGGAATGGAGCTTTACTCTTTGGGGTAAGAATAGCATCCCCTGTCTTGGGATGCAGCTCAGTTGTCCAGCTCCTCCATGGCAGCACGTTGCACTGAGATATCGAGGGCAGCCTACCCTCCCAGGAATGTCTTCAGGCACTATTAGTGGAATTGAATCATCCCCACAAACAGGCATGACCCTGAGCAGGAGTCTTGGGAGAGCAGGGCTATTTTGGTCTTTTGACATTGAGCATGAAAGGAGACACATGATGGGCTGATCCTCCTGGCATGGGCAACCTCCAAAGCTCTCTGCAGCCTCCTCCCCTCCTCTGGAAATGGCTCTTATGATGGCTGAGGGGCAATTTGGTGGGACTTGGGAGCCCAGGAGTTGGGAGAAGAGGGAGCCATGCTTAGGGCAGGTCCTGCCTGAGGGTGTGTACCTGTCCCTGCACACGTCCTCCTGCTTTATTTTCATCCACATCCACAAGAATTAGAGAGATAGCAGAGGGGGTGTAACTGTGTGCATTGAAACACAGATCCTTTGCAGCCAGGAGGCTGTTCACCACTTTCCACCGTAAGCTTTCCACCTCTGAGTGGTACCTAAGCATTAGGAATATTTGAGAGACCTCTTTTCCTCTTCCCAGGCATCACAAATCCCTTCCTGGATGTATTCCTATACTTTTAACATGCTCTTTCTTTTTCTGATGTGGATTTCTTTCATTCCCCACTTTTTAATACCTCATTTATTTCCATTTCATTTTCATTGCTTTGTGAAAAGCTGCACTTTAAGATGATTGGTGAAAAATGCTCCCCCTCTCCCAGAAGACTTTTCCAGCTGGAATAACCAGCCAAGTTGGTCTCCCTTGTGCCTCCACATTCAGCCATGCTGACCAGCAGCGTTACCAGGCAGGAACAAGTGGTCAGGGAATTGAGTGTATATTGGGTAACTTATAAAGTGCTGCCACTCAGTGCAATCCCACAGCCATGGAGGATTGATCTCATGGCAGCTCCTCCAACAAGGCCACTTGTCCCAGCCTTCTAAGCCATTCCCCAGCACATCCAGCACTCCTGCAAAGACTCCATGGCTTCAGCTGGCAGACAAGAGGCACGACTCCTCATTCCTGGGGGAAAAGTAGCCTAAAAATTTTAAGTGTCTCCTTCCGGAACCCCTCCAGTGTGTCTTTGCCATCCCCTGTGCTGGTTGGGCATCCCTTGTGTCTGTCAGAACTCAGGTCAACTGGTGCGAGCACTGTGCCAGTCCCCCCTCAGCTGCTCACTGAAAGGTCAGGGTGATGACAAAAGAAAGGCTTCCTCCTCCCCTATTTGGTGCTATGGGATGTGGTTCAGATTGCTGCAGAGCACCTTTCCAGGTGGAGATTCAAACAGGGCTTGAGCACCTGGTCCCTGGTGTGACCAGCTCTCTGATGGACTGTGTGCTGCTCTGAGGGTCTCCAGCAGTGGAATGGTCACACTCGTGCTGCCCTGAACCATCAGCACAGGCCAACCTTCCTTGCAGTAACTAAGCTGTGAAGGTGTTGTGACCATGACCATGGATTTCTTTCAAACGGCTTTTTTCTTATTTAAGGCAACCAGCAGCGTTCAAAGTGCTCACCACTGAGCTGCACTGCTGCCAGCAGACCCTGAGCCCAGATCTGCAGTGCTGTGCTCAGGACCCTCAACTCCAGACTGGCCAGCCCTGCACACATGGCAGGTTATGCCAACACAGGCATCCTGGTCTCTGAATACAGTCAGCCTGGGGACTCAGAGTGCGGAAGGGAAAGCCAGGCTCTGGCACTGTCACCCAGCCAACCCTGCTTTGTGTCAGAGCTAACACACCAAACCAAGAGTGAATTGCTCTTTATGAAATGAGAGAGCTCCACTGCAAGCAGAAAGGAGCCGGGGCAGTGAGAGTAGAGATTACCCTGCTAAAGTCCCATCCCTTGAAGGGATTGCTGGGTCTGCTGAGCTCTGCCCACTGTGCTTGAGCAGTTCTGGGGGAGTCTCAGAGGACCAGGGTCTGTGTAAATGGGGCAGTACAGTACCAAAAGTGGGAAAGAGTGCTGGGAGGATTACATGGCAATGCCATGCTGATGCTTGGACACTGAAATTAAATAATGACAGTCTGATTAGGGTTGCTAGAGTTGTCTAGCAGATGGTAAATAGCTGTGGATTCTGCACAGCTGCTCCTAAGAAAATTACAACTGTTTTTCTACAGGTCTATGAAGTAGATTGTTGCACTGAGTAACCAGTCATTTGACATGGTGGATTAAGGTGAGTGACATGATTTGGCAGGATTTGGGATTGCATCCTGAGGCACAGCACTGTGCCATGAGCTGCTGAGAACAAGGTGCAAGAGTGACCTGGGAAAGTGCTGCTTCAAAGCAACAGGAGCTGAAACAGAAATTGTCCCTCTGGAAGGCAAAAGAGCAACACATCCAGATCTGTCCCAATGGGTGTGAAAATGTGCATTCAGTTCTGATTCCCAAAATCACAGGCCCATAACGGTGGATGGAGGCCTGTCTTGAAAGGACCATGGTGTGGGGACAGTTTTTGGGGAAACTAACAGCTAGACTGATTGATAATGTTTATCAAAGTTCCAGGTTTCTCAGACAAACTGAAGATCTTGGATCTGATCAATTCAGTACAGTCGTCCATCTTCCACTTCGCACCCCCCCCACAGCAGCTTCACATTTTTGTGGTGTGATTTTTTCAGTGATTAAGGAGGCCCATTGCGTGACTGTGCATGCATGATCTGACACACATGAATATTCAAAGTAGGCACTCATGAATATGCAAATTCCCCCCTGCAGCAGTGATCTGGGGCAGGTGGCTGTGCCGTGGCAGAGCTGAGCCGGGCACGTGCCACTCCCACAGTGGCTCAGCTCAAGCGCCACCCGGCCCACTCTTCTCGCTCGGCTCCAAGCGACGAGGCTTCCTGCAGTTCTGAAAGATTGACACACTCTCAAGTTAGATGTTGTGTCCAAGCCTCTCAGTGTCTGAGACCAGACACCATGTCTACCCCGAGTATGGAGAGACCAGGTCTACCCACCCGGAGAGATACCAGGACAGCAGTACGGGCGGCTCCCCACACCAGTGTCCCCAGCTGAGTGGAAAAGGGGTTTTCCCGGCGTGGGGTGGCCATGGGCACAAGGAAGCACCGACACAAACACCAACACAGCAGGGCAGTGCTGAAACAGCGCTGGAGCACC
>WEKX01020312.1:36394-87169 GCA_013390025.1 Pitta sordida
TCAACACGGATGGAGGGGAGTGTGGCGGAGGGTCAATACCCGGGGTACCGTGTATAGGAGACCCAAGTGTATTTCATGAGATAATTTTTAGGGCAGTAGCAGGAAAAGTTGGGCCATTGCATAATAATCATTATCAAACACTATTACACATTATTACAAGGAGCTGTAAAGAATCAATTGTAACTAGGGCAGTAGTTCACAGACCTCTGGAGAACAAGGTGAGAGGGGAAATCAGTAACCCTAAACCCTGCCAGATCTGGCAACAGGGCCATCCTGGCCCTTTGCCAATGAGCACGAGTGCACTGGGTGAGTGGAATGAAAAACATGGGTGTCTGACAGGGAGCCACGGTGAAACATTCATGGGAGGGACAGGTATCTGCTTCTTTTATTAACCTCTTAGTAGTTGAAAACTAAGAAACAGGTGACACCCATCACTCTTTTTCAGACAGGAGTGAAAGAACATCTTGTGTTTCTCGTCTCCCATGCTTGTTACTGACAGCAGAAGCAAGACAGACTCCTTCCTGAGCACTGCCTGGCTGTGTCCTGGAGGCAGATAAGGAGACCCATTGAGATATACATTTCCTTGGCACACAGAGGGGAAGCAGTCGCCCTGAATTTCCCAACAGTGTCAGTATCCTATTTGACCCAGTGCTGTGCACAAATTAATTCAACTTCTTAGAGCACGGGGATGTACAAATCCATATGCACAAATGAATCCCATTCACTCTCCAAGCCTTCCTGTGCTGCCAGAAGTGTCTCCCCAGCAGTCTTCTGGGTGGTCTCATTTCCTGAGATCCTGCAGTTTCAACTATATCGCACATTCACCACAAAGTAGCTGAACACGTGTTTCTCCTTGGGAAACACCAAGCAGAATTATGGTGCTCAGTGCCACTGGGGAGATGACCCTCAGGCAGCTCCTCAGACTGTGCTTCTGACATTGCAGAGCATTGGATAATAATTTCCATGAGACATGTAAATTCAAGTCCTCATCTGTTCGGAGCTGCAGTATTGGGCAGCTCAGAACTGGGCCCACTTTCTGACAGGTGGTTTGAGCACAAGGAGGTTCTAAACACTTACTTGTCTGTGGGCTCCCAGGCTGCACCAGCTCTGCACTGTGGAGACACAGCAGGGAAACTAAGCACAAGCACTGGAGTTTTGTTCATATTCCATGTTTGACACACCACACCTGTTCAGACAGCACTTTATTCTCAGCTTCATTTAACTAGGTCAAGATACCTGCTTCCAATCAGGTGAGGAGGAAACCTGTCAGATATCTCGGTTTTAAATTCGGGGTAAGATTGGTCGAACTGATCATGGCAGCAGTAAGACTCAAACTCACAGTTTTGACTATGCTTAAGTTAGAAACAAAACAATTCTCATTTGAACATCCACATTTGGAGCATCTGAAGTTGAAGGTACCTATTTTATTGACACTGGTACAGTGGCAGCGACAGAAAATGCTTGTGCTCATCAACAAATGGAGGATTACTTCCTACCAGTGTAGCTCTAGCTACAACAAATCCACAGCTGCAAAGATAACCAGAACTTCCACAGAGGATCCCAGAAAAAGCTCATTTTTCAGTTCCTAACACCACCTGGAAAGGAGAGGCTTTGTTTAGTCTACACATGTCCAGATGAGTCTTTTGGTCCCAATGCACGATCCAGGCAGGAGGTGCAAGTGGAGCCCAGACTGAGACCAACGTCAGCACACATTATGCTTTGGCCTGATGGGTGGAAATTAAAGCACACATCTGTTGGCTTTCCTGAAGTGCTATTTCAATGTTGCAGTGCTTAAACAACCCAGACCCCCACCCTCTGGGACAAGCACTTCAAAAGTGAATGTAAAGCATGGAAGGGATTAAAAGGAGGTATCAATCCATTGGATCTAGTGAAAGATTTAGGCATTATAATGTCTAATTTTCACACCTCCCACAGCAGAATCCAGAACTTGTGCCAGGTGTCCAGGCTCCCTATTTACTGCACAGTATTGGTATTTCAAAGCAGGATTGAAACCCGCATTGCACAGACTGGCCTGTAGTCAGCGTGTTCAACCTGCCTTTACCTGGGGATATCCCACAGGAGACACCTGAAATCTTGCCTCTGTCTGGGCTTTCAATTCAATTAGAGATTGAGCATTTTCTCTATAAAGTAATCTCATGTCTACAACACCCGAAAGAACGTGGACTCAGACTTGAGTGTGTCCCCTGGCGTCTTGGCAAGATACCCTGGCAAGCACTGAGGGGTCAAAGCCTTTTCCTGGTGCAGGACATCAGGTGACTCACTGAAATCTGCAGACCAGCCTCTGGCGGAACCAACAGTGTCTGTTGAGTCTCAGACCAGATCCTTCAGGAGGAAGCAGGTTCTCCACAGCATCTCTTCCAGAGTAAAAATGCTGTATAGAAGGTACTGAAGAACCAGCCTGGAGCCAGGGTTCTCTATTTCCTGGATTCATGCTCTAGGCACTAGTAATTTTTCCAAAACATGGACTGAGGGTATTTCACCTCGAACTACAAACTAGGCTAGACTAGTGCAGTCAAAAGGTGACCTGCTCAGATTACAGTAGGAAAGGCACTACATATGTCGTGCCAGTCTTGGGTTGGAGATAGACAACTGCCTGGGCAGTTCAGCTCAGGACACAGAGCTGCTGCTCTATTCTCAAGCAGAACTCTAATGCTGCCTAAGGCTCACAGAAGCGCTGATTTAGGAATGTCCAATTAGACTGACTCTTATTACTTTCACTTTGTGAGGAGGCAGCTCCTAAAATCTGAAACTAATGTGATGAAACCAGCCAGCAGGTTCATGCTCAGCACCAGAGCCTGAAATGCCAGAGTCACAGAAACACAGTTCACAGAATGGTGTGAGCTGGAAGGGGCCTTCAAAGCTCATCCACTCCAAAACCCCTGATATGGACAGGAACATCTTTCACTAGACCAGGTTGCTCAGAGTCCTGTCCAACCTGAACTTGAACCTTTCCAATGATGGGGATCCACAACTTCTCTGGGGAAGCTGTGCCACTGTCTCATCACACTCATCATAAAATATTTCTTCCTTGTGCTCATCATAGACATATCCTGTTTCAGTTGCTCTGGTACCAAAGACCCTTGTAAAAAGCCTTTCACTATCTTTCTTTTAAGACCCCTTTATATACTGAAAGGCCAGAATAAGATACCCTTGGAGCCTTCTCTTCTCCAGGATGAACAACACCAACCCTCGCAGCTCTTCTGCCAGAGGCCCTTCCTTCCAGAGCTGTCCCTTTCACTGGTGGCTCTACCCATCAGCAAGGCACAAACCTGCTGCTCGACTGCCTTGAGCAACAGCACAACTGCTCACCTGCCTCCTGCAGTAAAGCCTTACCTTTGTAGCAGGACCTTCTCGGGCTTTAGCTCTGAGCTTGTTTACTTGGCTTTCAGCGATATTTGCCTTTTCCTCAGCCTCATCTATCTTACGCTGTGTTTTTCTCAGTTTGGAGAGATTAACATTGGCTTGTTCATCCTGGAATTGCAAAACAAAAGGAAATTAAAAACCATCTGGCAACATGTTGTGACACAGAGCCAACTTTTCAGCTGACAGTTCTATGAACTGGTAAATAAGTATTTGCTTCAGATTAGTGACTCACAGCTTCCTCAGCTTGTCTTTTGTAGGATTTGATTTTCATCTGCAGTTTATCTACCAGATCCTGTAACCTCATCATGTTCTTCCCGTGTTCTTCATTCTATGGAAAGAGAATGTGCAATTATATGTCCTTGGGAGACAAAACATCAGGAGAATTGCTTTCTATATTTGCCCACCTGGAGAGTGAGCTCTTTGGCATGTCTCTCATATTTGCGGATGTTTTTCACAGCCTCTGCAGATTGTTTACGTTCTTCTTCCAGCTCAGATTCTAATTCTTGGATCTGGTGGATTAAGTAACAATTGGCTTAATCCTTCACACAGGACTTGGAGAAGAAAGGTGTCTCTAACTCGTGTGTTCAGTCCTGGTACCCACCCTGGTCTCCAGCTTCTGGATTTGCTTCTTGCCTCCCTTCAGGGCCAACTGCTCGGCCTCTTCCAAACGAAGCTGCAGGTCCTTCACCGTCTGGTCCAGGTTCTTCTTCATCCTCTCCAGGTGGGCACTGGTGTCCTGCTCCTTCTTCAGCTCCTCTGCCATCGTGGCTGCCTTGGAAGGGAGATGACACAAAAAACTGGAAGAATGTGAAAGAACAGTTCATGCCAAGCATCAGCAGAGGATTTGCTCCTGTTTCCTGCTGACCATTCCTGCCGCCACATTTCCTGCTTCGTTTTTTAACATGACATGATGGTGGCAGAAAAATGACAGGAAATAGTAGGGAAAAGGATGGGAAAAGTCTGCCTTGCTGCACACATAGAGCTGGAATGACAGAAAGGTTAAATGTTCTGTCCCACTGAACAGTCACACTGTGACTTCTACTGACACCTGATTGCCACAGAATTATGGAATATGCTGAGTTGGACAGGAGCCATCAGGGTCATCAAATCCAGCAAAATATTTCTCAGAATGCCACCAGAAATGAAGAAGTGTCTGACTCTTCCTGCAGACAGGGCACAGCCAGAGCAGAGGCTGGGAACAGGGCAGGGCACAGCAGAGAGGCTCCTGTGCACAACACCTGGAGTGAAGGTGGGTCCTGAGCTCTAGTGAGTGCCCGGCTCCTGCCACAACAGCCTGGAGGGCTCTTGCCACAAGGCACAAAGTAGTTTAAAAGAACCTATGATATTTAAAACAAACTTGGATTTATTTTGCTCTCAAATGTTGGATTCCTACACAATAAAATTAAGCATTTTGATGAAATACTGAGTGACATCACTTGTATGTGATGTACTGGAAAATTCAAAAAGTTGCTTTGGGAGCAAAATATCTGAAAAAGTGTAAATAGAAAAATGTGAGAATAAAATAATGGCATAGAAATTTTATATATGTGTGTGTGTATAATTTATTGTAATGTTCTATTTCTTTTTTATTCAAACATGTTGAAGTGGACCTTCTTCTGTTCTAAAAATTTCTATGGAGGGTGGTAGAGGACTGGAACAGCTGCTCAGGGAGGGTGTGGAAGTTCCTTCTCTGGAGACATTCCAACCCCTCCTGGACACATTCCTGTGTAACCTGCTTCAGGTGACCTTACCTTGGATTACCTTCAGTCCAAACCTAACTTGTGATTCTGTTTAATTTTTTCTTTCATTTTCATAAGCAATTTTCATTCCAAATACTGTGTTTAAATGTTAAGATTTTGGTATGATCCTCGGCATCAAAAATCATTAGCAGTTTGAGTCCAATGACATACCAGCCCTATGGCTGAGCTTCAGAGGCCTTGCAAGGGAAGATTTAGCACCAACTTTGAATGGAAAATCACAATCCTCATTTAAAAAGTCATTAAATAGGATTTCCAAAGACAACTATTCAAATACATTGTCCATGGTAGTGGTTTCAATACTGTAGGATTTCTTTGTGGGTTACGTTTTCATGCAGAATGTGATTTGGTTTTGATCTACTAAACATGAGGTTAGTTCTTTATGAAGGCAACAGCCCCAATAACTCATCTGTTAGCAGGACATGGCCCCTGTTGCTCTAATCCTCCTCTGCCATGTAGCCTTTTCAACCAGGCCCACAGACTGGTTCCTTGTCCAACATGTGACAAGAGTATTTACATTAACTCCAGAACAAGAGGACATGGCCTTAAGCTGCACCAGGGGAGGTTTAGGCTGGATGTCAGGAAGAGGTTTTTCCCAGAGAGAGTGATCCCTCAGTGGAATGGTCTGCCCAGGGAGGTGGTGGAGTTCCCATCCCTGGAGGTGTTTAAGGTCAGACTGGATGAGGAGCTCAGTGCAATGGTCTGGATGGTGGGAGGCTTGGATGGATGGAGCGTGGTGCCCGTGGTTCCAGGGTTGTGGGTTTGATTCCTGGGTGGGCGTTTGCTTGGGAGTTGGACTCGATGATCCTGTGGGTCCCTTCCAACTCAGAATAACCTGTGAACCTGTGAACTCCCAGCAGAGTTCAGGAAACCAATTCAAAGAGAAAAAAACAGTGACATCCTCACATCTGCCACTGCCTTCTTTGCTCTTTCTTCAGCGCTTTTTTCTTCCTTAATAACGTCCTCTATCTCTGCTTGGATTTGTGCAATTTCAGTTTCAAGCTTCTTCTTTGTGTTAGAAAGGCTGGTATTCTGTGAAGGAAAAAGACAGGGTATCTGTCTTTGGTCTCTTACACATGAATTCATTCTTATTCCATAAATCTCTGGACCCCATAATACATCAGTCTTAGCAAATCAAACTACCTGGGTGTGGAGGAGCTGAACTCTCTCACTTGCATCCATCAATTCCTGTTCAGCCACTTTCCTCGACCGCTCCGTCTGCTCCAGGGCTGCCCGGAGCTCCTCAACTTCAGCCTGCAGCAGGTTTGCTCTGCGCTCCACCATGGCCACCTGCTCCTTCAGGTCATCTTGTGTCCTGAGAGCACCATCCAAGTGTAGCTGGGTGTCCTAAATTTAAAGAGCAAATTTTGTCTTAACAAATTACTCAAATACTGGGCTCAAAAATCAACCAGAAGGTGAACCAAGACCTTGAGGTCTCCCTGGATGTTGTGCAGGTGTTTCTGTGCCTCAGCAGCCTGGCGGTTGGTGTGGCTGAGCTGCATCTCCATTTCATTCAGATCTCCCTCCATCTTCTTCTTCAGCCTTAAAGATTCACTTCTGCTCCTGATCTCAGCATCCAAAACACCTTGCATTGTCTCCACAGTCCTTTCATGGTTCTTTTTTAACAGGTTGATCTCCTCATCCTTGTCAGCAACCTTTCTGTTGATCTTTGACTTAATCTGAGTCAGTTCTTGGTTGACACCAAGGATTTTCATCTCTTCATGCTCAAGAGCTGCCTTTAAAAGAAAAAGGGGAGAAACAAAGGTGAAGGTAACATTTCAGTAAATGTGATCATTGTGACGTTACTCAGTGACTTCACAGAAACACCTGAAGTTTGTGGTAATCAATCTTGCACACAGGCAGTTCCAGGAAAGAGAACAGAAAGCTGCTCAGCATGCTCTTTACTTTTTCCAGTAATATTTAAACTAACTCACCTCTGCCTCATCCAGCGCTAATCGCAGTCCACTTTTTTCTACTTCAGCTTGTTTTTTGGCTTTCTCAAGGTCTTTGATCATTTTGCCATTTGCAGTAATTTGCTCTGTCAGATCAGCTACTTCCTCTGTGAGAGAAGAATAACATGAGCCAAAGGAGCTGAACTCTAGGCTTGGTGGCAACGTTCAGCACCTCTTTTGCATCTATAAATATTTATACACAGACATATATGTGCACACAGTGGTTTATGTGTCTGTACATACGTACAGATAAAAACAGACACAGACAATTCAGTGATGTGGTTTCAGAGTCCTTACACAGAGCCTGGAAGAGCCCTGCATATATTGTGTCTCTGGATAGGCCATCAGGGTCTAACACTGCAGGTTCTGCCATTGTGTTCAGTGCACCTGTAAAACTCACTTTCATAAGCTGTTACAGTCTCTTCAGGTTACGACATTTACCTGTCTCTGCACCTGATAAATGAGAGCCAGGACATTGGCTTTATTGGCTTTGTCACTTTAGAAATCTGCTTGACAATTTTTAGTGAGACACTGATATTCCCCTTAGGATGGAGAGCACAGCAATGACAGAGCCCTGTCACTTGGTGCACCTCCTGCAGACATGAGTGTGCTCGTGGAGTGCCTCTGGGGTAGGTATGAACAGCTAATCCCAGAATGTGCTGAGCTGGGAAGGACCCACAAGGATCATCCAGTCCAGGCGCATCCCCAAGAGTCACCCCATGGGCCCCAGAGGATCATCCCAACCCTCCTGCAGCTCTGGCAGCCTTGGGGCTGTGCCCACTGCCCTGGGGAGCCTGGGCAGTGCCCAGTGGTAAATCAGAACCAAACACATACGCTTGAGAGTGTTGTTCTCCCGTCTGATTGTTTCAAGCTGATCTAAGGCTTCTTCATAGGCATTTTTCACTTTGAAAAGCTCAGTGTTCAGCAAGCACAACTCTTTAGAGAGAGTCTCCCGCTCCAGCTGAATCTCCTCGTGCTTCTCCTTCCACTCTTCCATGACCTGAAAGACATCAGAACCACAGAATGGTTTGGGTTGGAAGCAACCTTAAAGATCATCCAGTTCCAACTCCCCTCCCATGGGCAGGGACACCTTCCACTATCCCAGGCTGTTCCAACCTGGCCCTGGACACTTCCAGGGATGGGGCAGCCACAGCTTCTCTGGGCACCCTGTGCCAGTGCTCTCACAGGGAATAATTTCTTCCTAATATCCCACCTAACCTGCTCTCTGTCAGTTTGAAGCCATTCCCCCTTATCCTGCCACTCCAGGCCCTTGTGAATAGTCTCTCACTATCTTTCTCAGTCTCCTTTCAGGTACTGGAAGGCCACAATTAGGTCAACCAAAAGCCTCTTCTCCAGGCTGAACAATCCAAATGCTCTCAGCCTTCCCTCATAGGACAGACATGTTTCATTTCCTGCTGGTACTGAAAATGTCAATATCTTTGACTGTATTTTGTACTCGATAAACACATTCTCTGAAAATAGGACAAAATCCTACTGTCACCATTTAGAAGCACTTGGCTGTGCCTGAGATATACTGTGCTCATTTATCACCTTGTCAAAGTTCTGCTGTTTCCTGTCCAGGGCAGCTGCTGATGTGTTTGCTCTCTCTATGTCCACTGTCAGATCCTCAACCTCCCCCTGCAACTTCAACTTCATCTTCTCCAAGGAGGCACACTTGGAATTTGCAATCCCCACCTGCTGTCCTCTTTCCTGGAGATGCTTAACTAGTTTCTTCCTTAGGAAACATAAATTAAAAAAGCAGATGATAAAAAAACCCCCAAACATTGCATTATGTCTGTCATTTTAATTAAGTGTATATGCAAACCCCAATAAAATAATTTAGGTCAGGCTAATAGAAGTTGGTCAGTGCTCTGCACAGCACAGGTAACATCTGGACAGCTCAGCCTACTTGGCCTCCTCAAGCTCCTCTGTGCGCTGAATCGCGTCCGTCTCGTATTTGGTTCTCCACTGGGCCACTTCGCTGTTGGCCTTGGACAGGGCACGCTGCAGCTCCCCCTTGGCTTCCTGCTCCTCCTCATATTGTTCCCGGAGCAGGTCACAGTCGTGGCGAGCAGATTGCAGGGCATGGGACAGGGCGTTCTTGGCCTAAACATCACCCATAATGTCATGAATTTGTGTCAGCTGGGACCAGCAAGTAGAGCCCATGACCCAGCACACCTGAACCATGGTCACTGCAGCTTGGGCAGAAGACAAACACATGAGGGTTTATAAGTGTTATGGCCTCTGACTTTTCTCAGCTTTATCACTAGAAAAGACCAAGAGTGATGCTTTCACTTTGGCATGTGCTATAACTCTTCTTACCTTTGGCTACAGAAGCCAAAGAAACCACACAGACCATGGCTTTAAAATCTAAAAACATATGAAAAAATCCACCTAAAGTTAAATCACTTTTAGTGTGCCAGAGTCACCCTTAGCAAAGAGTTTAAACACAATGTTCACTGTACACCTCCTGCCCAGAAGTAATTTTGTTGTGTTAGACTGTAGGTGATACTTGCAAACTTCCAAAAGTGTTTTTTTAAATTAACTGAGACCTTTAAATTAACTAAGCCTAGCTTAGCTCACACTACCTTGATCTCTTCCTCCAGCTGCCTCTTGAGTTCCTCCATTTGCTGTGTCAGTGCCTGTTTGCTCCGGGACAGCTGTAATGTCACAGTTTCCTTCTCTTTGAGTCGACAGCTCAGTTCCCCTGTGACAAGACAGAACAAGGTCTCAGCCCCCTCCAAATTAAATACATTACAATAATAATAGGTAAGTGGAATCACACAATGCTGCTTATCCTATCAGGTGTCCCTGTTATGTAAATACTTCTACCATTCTTATTTTACCATTCTCATTGTTCATATATTTTTACCTTGTCATTTTTATTCACAGAGTAATGCAGGGCTTTAGTAATGAAATTATGAGACAGATATGACTCCTCCAACTCTATTTCTTGTCCTTCAGCATTGTTCCTATTCTGCTTTAATCATACTTCACTGTCCATTCAGTCCTCAGTATTCACATGATTAACCCACAACTCACTTACTTGTAACTACTGCACAGCCCTTGATTTCTCTACAGTGTCAAACCTTCCTTTCCTTAATTATTTGTTATCCCCTCTGAATTTCTTCTATTCTGAAATCCTTCTTTAAAGTAACAGGGAAATTGACAATTCTGTCTCCAGGTCTAGATTTCTCTTAGAATTGTAGCCCCCTTTCTAGTTCATTTTGTGCTTTCTTCCCATTCCATTTTGTCGTATTTTCTACTAAACACTTTATTACTCTCCACCTCCTTGCATACTTACTAACACTCTGCACTATCTCCAGAACTGATTCCAGGTAGGTTTCTCTGCTTTTTTCCACAGAGGACCTTGCAGTAACGTGCAGTGCATTTGGGCACCCAGGGCTACCAGAACCTGTGTCATTGTTGCTGCTCCAGCAGCACTGCGGGACTGGCACAACACAGGATTTTGTCCTCCCCATACAGTGATCCCTTGGTGCAGGACATTAAACCTGCACAAGCTGGTGTGGCACAAAGGCTGATCAGTTTACCTGTCTCATTCTTACTTTATTAAAGGCTTGCAGCAGGTTCTAAAAGTGCCACAGTCCAACCCACACCTGGACTTTGCCTGAGTAGCCCAAGATCTGCAGCTCTGTCTTACCTCCTTTTATTTCTTTAAAATGCAGTATGACTGGTGAGCTCTGCAGTACCGCTCTGCCATGAGATGCTGGTGGTATCACTGTGTGTTGTTCACATGTATTACAACAATAAGTTTGCTCCTACCATTCCGATTCTCCATCACTTCCTGCAGATCTTTTACATTTTTTTATCCCAAACTGTTTTTTGCAACCATCTCATTTTATTTTCATTTTTTTCTTTGATCAGGACTCCTTGGATCTCTCCCTTGTTCTGGGCTGAAGCACATTTTAATCCTCCAAAATGTTTTTGTTGTTTTTCTTTCTCTTTCTAAATTAATCTGATTCCTTAATCTAATTATATCTCTTATTACAGTTCTGATCCACTAGATGCTTTGTTTTTTTCCCTAAAGACAAATTTGCTTTAGAAAATTCAGTTAATTGTTTCTTCTAAAGCCCATTTTTCATGTTGAAGCAGTAGGATTTTATACTGTCATACTGGCTGAACTGACACAAAGTGCTTTAGCAGCTTCCCATAATTGCTGATACAAAAATTGTGATACAAGATGCAAACACCAAAGTTTCACTTTCTGAGATTTACAGTAACTGGAAAACATCTATTGCATATCACCATTTGTCCTGCAGGCTGAAGTACATCTCTCTCCTTTCTTGGAGAGGTGGCTGTAGCTCATGTCATCACCTCCAGAATTCTTGGGATTACTTGTAGCTCTCCAATATGGTCTTTTTCAGATTTTTCCTGAGCCATTTTTTTTCTCATGTTTTCAGTTTTGTTCCCATATTCCCCTTGAGCACTATGCTCAATGTCCTTACAACAAACTACTCATAGATTCACAACATCATCTTGCAAGCATGACCACTTCCAAAAGATCACTGAGAAGAAAACTAGAATGGATTTGGTTGAGGTCTGTGTGATCACACTGGACATTCTCCATCCAACAGTGTTGGAAATTCCCTTTTCCCGGAGAAGTGAAGGAGATGGGGGAGACACAGATCACAACTGGCATTTATTTCAATACTTTTTCTTAATCAAGGTTCTACAGTTATAAGTGTTGTGCTGTTAGTGTCAGGCAACTCTGAGCACAGCACAGGCCCGTGTTTCTCCACAGCTCACACTCACCGATCTCTCCCTCTATGGGCAGCACTTGAAGGCCAAGCCAAGTTCCTGTCTCAGTAGAAGAGAGTCTCACTGAGAGGCCAGTCAGGAACACTCTGGGGCTGAGATGTCTCACCCTGCAGCTGACCAGACGGAGGAGTGCTCACTCCTCACTCCTGCGCTTCCAAGGAACCTCTCTGGGAGCAGCAGTTCTGGGCTCCCCAGTTTCAGAAGGATGTTGAGCTGCTTGAGAGGGTCCAGAGAAGGCCGACAAGGATGGGGAAAGGACTGGAGGACAAGCCCTATGGGGAGTGACTGCGGGAGCTGGGGTTGTTCAGCCTGGAGAAGAGGAGGCTCAGAGGTGACCTCATTGCTGGTTACGACTCCCTGAGGGGAGGTTGTTGTTGGGTGGGTGTGAATCTCTTCTCTCAGGCTGCCAGCACCAGAACAAGAGGACATGGCCTTAAGCTACACCAGGGGAGGTTTAGACTGGATGTTAGGAAGAGCTTTTTCCCAGAGAGAGTGATCCCTCAGTGGAATGGTCTGCCCAGGGAGGTGGTGGAGTTCCCATCCCTGGAGGTGTTTAAGGTCAGACTGGATGAGGAGCTCAGTGCAATGGTCTGGATGGTGGGAGGCTTGGATGGATGGAGTGTGGTGCTCGTGGTTCCAGGGTTGTGGGTTCGATCCCTGGGTGGGCGTTTGCTTGGGAGTTGGACTCGATGATTCTGTGAGTCCCTTCCAACTCAGAATAACCTGTGAACCTGGGGTGCACACACAGACACTGCACACAGTGAACACGTGCAGTGCTGGAAGAAAAAGGAATCCCAATAGGTTTCTCAAATAATTTTGGACTGACCCAAATTCATGGGTTCCCTGCATGGAATCAGTGACTTATTCTGGGAATTATTTACCTAAGCAAATAATGCTTGATCCTGGCACATGAACTTTAAAATATGAACTCATTTCCTTTGATTTATTTTTAATGTACCTGGGCTTGTATCAATGAAGAATTAGGTCTCACTCATGGCACATGTTAGAGAATCTCTTTGCTACTCAAGGGAAAAATTATCCTCTCAGCACATCTTTGTGTGTTTCTTACCCGACTCTGTCTGCAGCTGGCCCTTTTGTATCACCATCTCATTCAGATTCCTCTGGTTCTCCTCAAATCTGGCTTTCATCTCACTCAATTGGTCTTCCAGGGTACGGTACCTTTTTTCCAGATTAGTCTGAAGGAGAATAAGAAAGTGGAATCTGTGTAGGTGTGTTTGTACAGCATTAAATTCCCACCAGGCAGAAATATTGGTAATTCAAGTGACTAAGTCATAAAGAAACACCTTGGACTTCGTAATGGTCTCTGTGCTCCTGGTCAAGTCATCAATCTCCATCTTGAGCTCACTCTTCTCCTTCTCCAGCTTCTGCTTCACTCGTTGCAGGTTGTCAATCTGCTCCCCGAGCTCAGCTGTGCTGTCCGCGTGCTTCTTGCGCAGGGTGGCAGCCGTGGCCTCGTGCTGCAGCATGGCCTCTTCGAGGTCATGGCGCATCTGCTGCAACTCGGCCTCACGCTTCCTGGTAAGTTCTGTGTGAGCACTGGTGGCTCCCCCAGCCTCTTCAAGACTTGCACTGATTTCTTCAAGTTGTTGAGCCAGCTCCCCACGGTGCTTCTCTGCTTTTGCCCGTGTTGCTTTCTCACTCATAGTCTCCTCTTCCAACTCTGTGATGTGGGCCTGGATAATGAGGTAATGGTACATCAGGGGTTACATCAGGAACAGGCTGTTCAGTGCTTGGGTTAATGTGCATTTGTCACAGTAGGACACTAACTCTCTTATTTTGGAGCCTCTAAGCAAAGCAAACTCCCTTTGAATTTCACTGTTCTGGCATTGTAGGCAAAGACCTACTGATAGAAAAGGACCTTTGGGTTAACTCAGGGTCACAGAATATTCTGAGCTGGAAGGAGCCCACAGGGATCATCAAGTCCAGTGAAGTTAAGTCGACAAGTTAAGTGACTGGACTGTACCAAACCCACAACACTGGTATTATTAGCTGTTGTAGCACCTTGTTCTAACCAACTGAGCTAATCTCAGGCTCATGGTAACTTTAGATCACAACTATCTGCTGTTGTACCAGGTTTGTGTGGCCAGGTTTTGATAGTGAAGGTTACAGGAGTGGCTTCTGTGGGAAGCTGCTTCCTCCATGTCCTGCAGAGCCAATTCCAAATCCTGAACAAATATTATTCATGGTACAGCAGTTTAAACAAGCAAACAGTAATGATGAGGTAGTTACATAAAATCTCTTGCCTGCAATTCTCTGATCTTCTTCTGCAACTGAGTACCTGAATTCTGCTGTTCCACAATTATATTTTGCATCTGGTTAAAATCGAAATCTTTCCTGTGAAAGAAATGTTCTTTTAATAAAATGAAAATATGTCCAGGTAAAACCAAATACGCAGTAAGATTGTCACTAATTTTTTTCCTCATACTTCTTTAATTTTTCATCTAAGTGTTGTTTATCATTCTCCAGATCCACTATGGTTTCCTGTGCAAGTTTCAAGTCTCCCTCAAGTTTTCTCTTTGCTCGTTCAAGATCTGCACACACTTTTCTTTCCAGTTCTAAAGATCCTTCAACCTGTAACACAAACATATATAAACGTGACTGATGGAACAACTGAAGAATCTGCCGCTTCTCCTGGTGTTGAACATGCTCACATGGTTCACTTGCTGCCCCAGCTTGATCCTGGCTTTGCTGAGAGTATTAACTTTGTCCTCCTCAATTTGCAGGTCATCCAGTGCCTGTTGCTGGGCTTCTTCCAGGGCCTTCTTCTCCTTGACTAACTTGGCAACAGTCACATCCAAACCTGTCACTGCTTCGCTCAGATTTTTCACCTGTTTTAAGGCAAAAAACTTGAAGGTCACTAACAATTTTTGCCTTTACATAATCAATGAAAGCAGGCAATTAACTCATTGCTTGACTGCCAAAGAAACTTAATTACTTGTATGATATGGTCAAACTATAGAATCTGTCTGTTTATGCATCAACCCTTCCAAAGTTACAAAACAATGCTGAACTTTCACTCAAACCTATTTTGGTGTGTTTATGGGTTGGTTTTCCTGCACAATAGAGGTCACCAAATTCAACACCAGGCCCCTGGATCTCCTTGCACAAAAGTGTGTTAGTTGACTGAACCTTTACATACATACACAGACAGAGCAGCTCTTATTAAACATGCAAATAGCAGAAATAAAACACACCTTGTTTTCTGTGGCATGCTTTTCCTTTTCAGCCTTGACCAATGTTAACTCAAGGTCATCAATATCTTTCTTCAGCTCAGAGCATTCATCCTCCAGTTTCCTCTTTCTGGTTGTCAGATCAGCATTTATCTCCTCTTCATCCTCCAGCTTTTCCATTACCTCCTTTATTCTTGCTTCCAGCTGGAATTTTGCTTTGATCAGCTGGTCACATCTTTCTTCAGCATCAGCCAAATTTTCATTTTCCTTTTTACAGAAAGCAGAAGTGTGTTTCACTGTCACACATTGGCACTGACATTTGCAGAAATCACCTGCTCATTAAGTGACTGGACCAGGAAATAACAGAATTTCCTTTCAGCCCTTTCCCAAACATTCAGATAAAACTGATGTAATCTGAAGAGACAAAAATATTTTAAATTACATACAGACTGTACTTGCAGCTGCAGGTCCTTTTTTTCTTGCACCAGAGTCACCATTTTTTCTTCCAGTTCTTTCCTCCTGATTTCTGATTTAGCCAGTTCTTCTTTTGTTCTCTCAAATTCTTTCTTCATCATGGCCATTTCTTTCTCAGTTTCCACACTTTTTAAGAGGGGTTTTAACTTGAAATACAACTTCATCCAGGGCCACTGCTTGACCTTCATGAATGCACGGATGTTGTACTGGATGCAGAAGATGGAGTCTCTGAAACCAAAGTGATCCATCAGTTCTGTGAATGAAGCCCATCTTTGAGCAGCCAGACCTCCCAGAGGACACACACCTGTGGTCAAACATCATTTTCAGTTCCAGTCTCCTGAGGTATCCCCTGCACAAAGCCTGTGTCCGTGTGATCAGCTGCCCTAAGCAATCATCTCGCATCTCTTCCAGGACACCCAGCAAACCTGCCTTGAAGAACACCTGCAGCCAAGGAACAGAGATCACCATTGCTGGCCTTACCATTTAACACAAGGAATGATTTCTTACTCTGTGAAAAAACAAACATTTACCTTATTGTGTCCAAATTTGTACTGAGAGTGATCTATCTCAATGGAAGACAGCAACTTCTCACATGCCTTCTTGCTGTCAATACACGTCCCTTCTGGAATGACACTGGTGTTCAGAAGGCGGTACCTGCCAAAATAGTGGGGAAAAAACTTAGCCATCAGTATCATTTCAGTGCACAGGATGCCACAAGAACAGCTATCAGTGATACAGAGGAAGGCTGGGTTTGACTCACACCTCTAGCCCCAAATAGCAAAGCAGCAAAAAAGCAGCAAATAGCAACAGGTCAGTTCAGTAGGAGCCAAGGATGTGTTACAGTCCTCCCTGAGACTGAGGGCATGGACAAGCTGTTCTCTGGACCTGAGAGACTCTGCTTGTCTGTGTCACAGTCATTGTCACTAATCTAGGGGCCCAGCTCACTGGGTTAGCCATAAACTCAAAAAATAAGTGGATATTAAGGATAGGGGAACTGCTGCAAGTGATCTACTTCCTGTATAACCCATGCCTGGAGTCTTCCTAGAGCCTTTTTCATCCAGCCCTCTTGTGATTAACCTAGCAAGTTTTCAAAATAAAATAAAAGAATTTTCAATCTTACCTGAAGCCTTCAAACCTCAAGAGCACCCTAGGTAAATCATTCACCCTCTCTGTGGGAAAAGTATTCTTCACTTCTACCTTGAACATCCTTTATAGGATGTTCTTTAAGCTTGTCTTTTAGTAGACAGCTTCCTGCACATTCAGAAATCTTTACATTTGTAGGTTCTCTACACCACACATTATCTGCTCACATTGCATTTCATTATTTAAATAGAACCACAGAATCACAGAATAGGTTGGGTTGGAAGCGACCTTAGAGATCATCCAGTCCCACCCCTGCCATGGGCAGGGACACCTTCCACTCTCCCAGGTTGTTCCAACCTGCCCTTGGACACTTCCAGGGATGGGGCAGCCACAGCTTCTCTGGGCACCCTGTGCCAGGGCCTCGCCACCATAATTTGTTTTAAATCTCTCTCTGCACTTGAGGTCACATTTATCCTGTAGCTCTTTGCTGAACCACATCCAGCTTCTTGCATTCCCCCAAAGAGCGGAACCCAGAATTACACCTGATATTCAGCAATGGACTTGCTAATCCTGCACTCAGAGATTATTCCACCCTTACTCTTTTCACAAATCTGCCCACTCACATCACTGTGATCTTCACTTGGTGCCCAAAATATCACTCCAGCCCTTTTTGGTATCTTGCTCTCCAGCACACCCTGCCCAGAGCTGGAAGCTGGGTGTGATTTCTTTGTTCTTAGAGATCTGACCCTACATTTGCCTTTGCTCAAACACAATGAGCAGATGATCTCACCTGAGTTGCCCTGATTTGAGCAACCCTTAATAAATGTCTTACTTGAACAGCAGTTACCAAGGTAAGATTATTTGGTTGTGGGGTTTTTACCTTTAAATTAATGTGCTAATGCTGTAGGAATGTCAGCATTAGAAAAGTTGGCCCAGGAAAAAATGAGAGGACCATGTAGAACTGGCTTAGGTGTCCTGCTCAAGTCTCTTTTGTTACTGCAGCTATATTTGCCAGTCAAACATGGCATTTCATCAAAAGTGTTATTTGGTTTAACAAAATTTCCTCTCAGTGAAACCATTTATGATGCAGCTGGTGAGTGAGCCTATCAGGGGTGAGGCTGTGCTCGACCTACTCTTTACAAATAGGAAAGGGCTGGTTGGTGATATTGTGGTCAAAGGAAATCTGGGATGTAGTGACAATGAGATCAAAGAGTTTTCAGTCGGCAGTGTGATCACAGAATCACAGAATCACAGAATCAGTAAGGTTGGAAAAGACCATAGAGATCATCAAGTCCAACCTATCACCCGTTACCTAATCTAATCTAGTCAAACCTGTTACCTAACCTGACCTGTTGCCANTAATACCAATAAGGTATCCAATAATAGTAACCAGAGATGAGGAAAAGGCAGAGATACTTAATGCTTTCTTTGCCTCTGTTTTTAACAGCAAGACAGATTGTCTACAGGACAACTGGACTTCTGAACTGGTGGATGGGGTAGGGGTGCAGTATAACCCCCCCTGTAATTCAGGAGGAGGTAGTCAGAGACTTGCTGAGCACCTTGGATCCTCACAAGTCCATGGGACCAAATGGAATCCATCCGAGGGTGATGAAAGAACTGGCAAATGAACTCGCCAAGCCACTCTCCATAATTTACAAACAATCCTTGCTTACTTGTGATGCACCAGAAGACTGGAAATTGGCTAATGTGACACCCATCTACAAGAAGGGCTGGAAAGATGATCCGAGTAATTACAGACCTGTCAGCCTGACCTCAGTCCTGGGCAAAATCATGGAACAGATANGACACCAAGCTGGGGGCAAATGTTGAACGGCCAGAGGGTCAAAGGGCCCCTCAGAGGGACCTTCACAGGCTGGAGAAATGGACGGACTGAAATAATATGAGATTTAACAAGTCCAAGTGCTGGGTTCTTCACTTTAGACATAACAACCCCATGCATCGCTATCGGCTGGGGGATGAGTGGCTGGCGAGTGCTGAAATGGAGAGGGATTTAGGAGTAATGATTGACAGGAAACTTAATATGAGCCAGCAGTGTGCCCAGGTGGCTCAGAGGGCCAATGGCATCCTGGCCTGGATCAGGAACAGTGTGGTCAGTCGGACTAGGGAAGCTCTCCTTCCCCTGTACTCGGTGCTGGTCAGACACATCTTGAGTGCTGTGTCCAGTTCTGGGTTCCCCAGTTTCAGAAGGATGTTGAGCTGCTTGAGAGGGTCCAGAGAAGGGCGACAAGGATGGGGAAAGGACTGGAGGACAAGCCCTGTGGGGAGCGACTGCGGGAACTGGGGCTGTTCAGTCTGGAGAAGAGGAGGCTCAGAGGTGACCTCATTGCTGGTTACAACTACCTGAGGGGAGGTTGCAGTCAGGTGGGTGTGGATCTCTTCTCTCAGGCTGCCAGCACCCGAACAAGAGGACATGGCCTTAAACTGCACGAGGGGAGGTTTAGACTGAATGTTAGGAAGAGGTTTTTCACAGAGAGAGTGATCCCTCAGTGGAATGGTCTGCCCAGGGAGGTGGTGGATTCACCATCCCTGGAGGTGTTTAAGAGAAGACTGGAAGAGGAACTCAGTGACATTGTCTAGATAATGGGATGATGGGATGGGGAGTTAGGTTATATAATAATAATGAAAAAAAATGATGCTGACATGACCCTGAGATTTCATGGCACCAGGGTTGTAGGTTCAATCCCTGTATGGGAATTCACTTAGGAGTTGGACTTGATGATCCTTCTAACCCAGAATATTCTGTGATTCTGTGATTTAAACCACGTTCTTCAAACCTCTACTAGACAGTTGTCAAATACAGAATTGCATAGATCACCTCCATATTTATGCTGAGACAAACCTGTGTCAGATTTGAAAATTAAAGCAAAGAATATCCAAACATTCAGATGAACTGAAGATAGGTTTTGGTGTCCAGCATTCAGGAAGCCATTTGGGTGGGCACTGCCCACACAGGCCATGCTATTAGATTTGTCTTCATGCTTTCCATAGTCGTTAAATATTAAAAAACATAGTATTTTTCTAACAACTATACCATGGACTGGTTTAGCAAGACTCTTCTCTCAAATGAAATGGGCTTAATGCAAACATAAGAATGTTATTACAGACCTTTGTTTAAAATCCCCATATGAAATCCTGTTAGGAAATCCTTTCCTGCAGATCCGAATGCCTTCCAGGACACCGTTACACCGCAGCTGGTGCAGGACGAGTCTGTGATCCATCAGG
This sequence comes from Pitta sordida, assembly GCA_013390025.1. Lineage (NCBI taxonomy): Eukaryota > Metazoa > Chordata > Aves > Passeriformes > Pittidae > Pitta > Pitta sordida. The sequence goes on from WEKX01020312.1 coordinate 56,258, forward strand.
CCTGGATAGAGCAACATGGGCATGTACTGATGGCTCAAGCACTGGCTGATTGCTCTTTCTGCTCTTTCTATTCTGTGTTTTATGCATTACCTGGGGTCTTGGTTTCATTGGGAATGATGCAACGTACAAAGTGGGGGTGAGTTGTTCGCAGATTGGACATCAGTTTGTTTAGATTTTCCTGTAAAACAGAGATCATTTGCAATCTCTGTCTTATTCAGTTCTTAATGTGATTTGAATCTGATGAAAAATAAAAATTCACAATTTATTTCTTACTGAATATTCTAGTGAATATTCTAAAATCCTATGTAGGTGTCAGCACAGTAAATGGCAGTGGATAAAATTGAAAACTTTCCTCCGGTCTTAAAGTAAAAATCTGACCTTCAGTGGTTCAAGGCTGATGATAAGAGTTCTTAAAAGGACCAGAGTGGAAAAAGATTAATAATATTCTGGGATACTAGATAGATAGATAGATAGATCAATATAGATAAGGTCTTTCTTGATCAAAAGAACTTTTTGGTTTTATTACTTAGATAAATTTCTTGCTTTTATTACTTAGATATATTAGTTACACATATTTAAAAGATAATTGAGGTACAAAATCAATGTTTGTCTATGACATCACAGTGACCTGCTCTGCAGGGTACTGCAATTCTTTAATTGTGTCATGCAATAATGACACACCCTGAGCCAGGGGATACTGGACTCCTCATCCTGCCAGGAAGGGACCAGCCTGTTCTGGCACCAGGAATTGGTGGATCACAGCAGCATCAGGGCTGCAACATGTAACTTGTGTTGCCCACACTCCCTGCAAGGCACTGGCTGCCACAAAACACCCTGATCTCAGAGGGACACATGCTGGAAAAGCCAGTGACAGCCTGAGAAAGAAAGGATGCTGAGAGCACCAAAGGGCAAAGCCAAAACAGCTGCCTGTGCAACCTGACAAAGCCCCTGACCTCCCTGCTCCACCACCATCCCAATGGACCTCATCAGCAAAGCATAACTCAGATTCACTTTCACCAGATCCCAAAGGCAACCTGCCAGTGGCCACAGAGACTGTGAGGCTGGTGGGCCTGTGCAGCCAGGGGGGTCAGCACTGCCCTCCCGGCACAGAACACACCTACCCGGAACAGGACAGACACGGTCTGGAAGGAAGAGCCCTTTTTCTTGGTTCCTTTCTTCTTTCCGCCATCTTCAGCTGGAAAATGAGATGACAGCCCAGCTGAGGCAGCGCTGCAGATCCCTCTGACAGGGTTGTAACTGCGCACCAAAGACTGACAGCACTGACTCAACACTGATCCACGGCAGGCAGGGAACATAATCCTTCAATCTTACCTTCATCTATGGAAGCAAAGGTGGCATAAAGATGGCATAAAACTCTCATAGATGATTTCTGATACAGCCCCACAACAGTTTCATTCAGGGGGTCCTTGTTCTTCTCCAACCACCCAGTGATGTTGTAGTCCACTGTCCCAGCGTAGTGCACCAGGGAGAAGTGGGCCTCAGCCTTGCCTTTGCCAGGTTTGGGCTTCTGGAAGCTGCTGGACTTGCCCAGGTGCTGGTCATAGAGCTTGTTCTTGAAAGAGGTGTCAGTTGCCTTGGGGAACATGCACTCCTCTTCCAGGATGGAGAAGATGCCCATGGGCTGAATAGAACAGTGGTGTTTTCAAATAAGGTGAATCCAAATTATAATAATACAAAGTGAAAGAAATGCTAAAATGAAGTATTGGAGGTATTTTATAGAGAATTAGCTTAGAAGGAACAGGTAAGCAAGATATTTTGTAAACAGCTGGCAAGATATTCAAAAGCACTCAAAAGCTTCTCATAGACAGTTATTAACTACACAGACAGTGCCTGGGAAACAAAAATATTTAAGCAAAAACTGTGCAGTAACTTCTTAGAATACAGTGGTGACTTGTCCTTACCCAGAAGGAACAAAAACCAAGCACACATGAGCATTTGAATTTAACTGGGGGGCAAACCTGAGGAAGAACCAATACAAGAGAACAACTGGGGTAAGTGTGTCAAATTAAAACTACAATTTATAACGATGGGAAAGAGAGAGAAAGAGAGTAGAGAAACAAAAGCAGCGTCTTTTTAGAAGACAGAATACATTTCCAGACAGTGGACAATTAATCACAAGGATCATGTTTAAAGGAACAGAGGAGGTGAGGAGACCTGAAAGCTTCCCAGAGAGATCATGTTGAAGGCATTCAGTACAAACACTCAAGAACCCTTTCCAGATCCAATTTGTTTGATTGCACAAGATGCTTAAGAAACTCACCTTCTCAATGAGCTCAATGCAGGCAGCCAAGTCCATCCCAAAGTCAATGAATGTCCATTCAATGCCCTCCTTCTTGTACTCCTCCTGCTCCAGCACAAACATGTGGTGGTTGAAGAACTGTTGCAGTTTCTCATTGGTGAAGTTGATGCACAGCTGCTCAAAGCTGTTGAACTAATATTTGAATAAGTGTGTTAGTAATGTTAAAGTGCCTCCAATCAATTTATTTAACAGAGAGGTCATGGTAAGGTCAGCCAAACTGTCTAACAAGGGTTTGATAACAGCATAAAGAATATCCCCTGGGTGGTCCAGGCTTACAGAGCAGCTGTGCTCTGCAGCACACGGTTGCTGTAGCCTGTACTGGGTACATTGGGGTGAGGAGGAGGAAAGGTCAGAGAAGTCAAATAAAATGAAAAAAAAAAACATTTAAAGACAGACAGAAGGCTGAGAGTGCTGTGTAAAATCAAACCTCAAATATCTCAAAGCCAGCGATGTCTAAGACCCCAATGAAGTGCTGCCTTGGCAGCTTTGTGTCCAGCTGTTGGTTGATGCGAACCACCATCCACAGGAAGAGTTTCTCATAGACTGACTTGGCGAGGGCATTCACTGCCTGCTGCACCTGCAGGGACATGGTTCCCACCCTGGTGTCAGGGCACTGCCACTGCATCACCAGAATAAACCACCCCTGGCCATTCTCAGCTGTGACCTGCACCCTTTCCTGTCCCTTAGGGAGAGGACAATCACTGCTGCCCCTTGGCACTCACCTGATCCACTGTTTGGCCCTTCAAAACATATTCATTTCCCACCTTCACCCGGGGGTAGCACAAAGCTTTCAGCAGATCTGCTGAGTTCAGGCCCATCAGAAACGTTGCTTTGTCAGCCTCTGGGAAACAAGACAACAAGCTGAAATACATACTTTCTTCTCAGCTTGGACATACAAAGTGTGTCAGAGCCAGCCAGAGTTCACTGTGAAACCTGCAACGTGGTTGGCTGTACCCTGTCCGCAAAGCCTGACTAACATTCTCATTTACTCTTCTGACCAGCCTGATGTAGTGGCTATAGCAGCCTCAGTAGATGTGGTGAAACCCGTGAGTGCAGGGTGATGGGACAACAGGGTGGTTTTCCCTTTGAGCCACTTCTCCACAATGTCACCCAAGCAGAAGAAGCCTGGATGAGTAACCAGGAACTGGAGAGCACTGCAGTAATGTGTCCCAGGCACAAGGTCTTTCAGCAGAGTCATCAGGAATAAAGTGGATGCAGAAAGTGACACCACTGGAGGTGCTAAGTTGAAAGTCAAAGCTCTATTTTATGTTCATCAAAGAACAACTGCATCTCTCCTAGAAGACTCCTTCCACTTCTAGAGAAAAATGGTAAGGAAAGAGTTGGAAATAGTCGTCTCCCAGCCATGAGAGTATTACCTTCTGTGCCATCTGGCTCTGCCTGCTCCTCACGTGGTTTCTGCTTGAATTTCATGTTCCCATAGTGCAGGACTGCCCCTGTCAGCTTGTAAATCCCCATCCTCTCCTCGGGGCTGAAGCCCAAAATGTCAATGGCTGCCTGCACACCAGAGAGATCCCCTGGTTATAGCAGTGGTGAGAGTAAGAGGGAGACTCTCTCTCCTCACTGACTTGTACTCACATCTGTGGCAACCAGCTCCCCCTGGTCATCAATGCTGGCCACAGAGATCTGCCCCTGGCTGATGAAGGGGTAGTCATAGGGGTTGGCTGTGAGGAGGAGCAGCTCTGAAAGGCAAACATAGAGTGAGAGCCAGAGCCTGGCAGGCAGGATGGAACAATGGCTCAGCAAGCTTTCACAGGCTCTCCTTCCTTTAGCATCCCAAACTCTTGGGTTTCTATTAAGAGACAAGAAAGGCAGAGTGAAGCCACTCATCTGCCTTGCACAGGATGAGCAGTCCTTCCAGTTTAACGTGTGAACTGGGAGCTGAGCATTCAGCCCTTGCAGACATGGAACAAACAGCTTTTAGGAAAGATCCTTATAGGTAAGATGTGCATTTAGGTGACACATGACGCACTAATCCATCCTCTGTGGCCTTGCACCCCCTGGAGCTGTGTGCTGGTGCACAAGTAACACATACGTGCGCTCATCTCTATCTGACTGAGGCCAACATGCCCAACCCATTCTCAGTCCTGAATCCTATGGCAGAGTAAGAGGAGAAGGGAGGGTGTGCAGCTGTGCAGGGCTGTGTGCAGGAGAGGAAGCCTCAGGACACTGAAGGTAAATCTGCCTGTGTCCTTGTATAGACCTGCAGTCACAGGCAGACCACAATCTCCCTGAAAAGGGAAGAGTGAGGAGGTAAATGATGGAAGGACACAGAGTAGGAGGGTTGTACCTTGGGAAATGTTCTGTGGGTAGCTGGGATGATCAAGGATGAGTGCAACAACAAAAGGGTTTGGAACAGATGTGGGGCATGAGTAGAGAATGCCATGGCAGTGGGAAAAGGGAAAAGGCCAGAGGGGCTTTACTGGAAACAGGGAATAACTTTTACCCATATGTTGAAGAGCTCAGACAGATGGTTGTGGATCAGGATGTCTGGCTGTCCTGTACCCAAAATTGCTTACCTTTCTGTTGAAGATTATTCACAGGATCTGACCCGTGTAAGTTGGAATTTCCACACCATCAACAACAACAAGGTGCAAGGCAGAGTAAATTTGCCACCTCTGTACCTCACCTGCATGGTTTGTGTTAGAACTTGCCCAGGGAGGGCAGATGGCAGGTGGAGTAACCCTGAGTGTCCCTGTCACACAGAGACACAAGTGTTGTGCCCAGCCCGGGCGCCCTGAGCCTGATGCCAAGGATGTCAGTGGGCACATAACCGAAGTGTCCCTGCTCTGCACAGCCTGAGCCACCTGCCAGAGGGGCACCTGGGGAGGGTGACACATGGCACCGGGTCAGCAGGTGCCACTTGGCTGGCACGCTGAGGGAGAAGTTTCCCACAGTGACCTTACTCAGTGTCACCAGGTGATGGCTGTCCTTACCAAGCAGTTCTGGCTTCTTATTGGAGAGGATCTGGTAGAAGATGTGGTAGCTTCTCTCAGCTTTCACCTGGAAAGTGACTCTTGACTTTTCCAGCAAGTCTGTAACATGTATGGACAGAGATATTTTTCAGGCTCTTTACCTTTTAGCAGAGCAGTCAGCACCCCTCAGTCACTCACAGGTCTCAATGTCACCAGAGGCCAGTTTTCCAGAGGTTCCAAAATGGATACGAATGAATTTTCCCTGGCAAGCAGACAAAACATAGTGGTCACTGCAGCAATCTCAGTGGTTTTCTCTTTTGAATCTCAAGGACAGCATCTCCAGGTAAGTCTGAATTAGCTCAGATATTCAAGCTAGATAAAGAGGCACAGTTTGCTGCAGCCCATGCAGCTGTGAGCATGAAACAGCTGCAAACACAGCAGCAAGAATATTTTTCCCAGCCCAGGGGCTCCCAGTTGCAATGAACAAGCAGGCAAAGAGCATTAGAAACACATGAGGGCAGAGGGACAGGCACAGGATGACTCACAAAGCGGGAGGAGTTGTCATTTCTCACAGTCTTGGCATTCCCAAAGGCCTCCAGCAGTGGATTGGTGCTGAGGATTTGATCCTTGAGCGAACCCTGCAGGAGTAATTGAATAATTATTGAAAAGCACCAGGAGGCAGTGACTCTGTGGCCTGGTTACATGCGCCCCTCATTTCAGCTGTGCAGTGCTACTCCAGCACCTTCTTGACCTCAGCACCCAGAAGCAGCACTGGGGGTAAATGACATTTTTCATTTTTCTCTCATTCAGAATTTTTCCCATGGTCAGAGCTCTCAGGTCTCAGCCACCTGGACAGACAGAGCCATGTGAAGAAGCCTCTGATTCTTCCTGCACACCAATCCCACAGACCTAGTTTCAGTCCAGGCAGAGCTACACCTGGGCAGTGTCAGTAGCACAAAGAGTCTTGTATTTGTTGTGGTCCTACCTGGACATCAGCCCCTGGTCCTACTGCCCTTTGGGAGAGAGACTGAAGCTGGTAAAAAATACCTTGGGGGAAATGTTTGCTCCCAGTGCTGTCCACAGCTATGACTGAAAAACATCCTGAACTGCCCCTACCCAACCCTTCCTCCTCACACCTTCACTCCAGACTCCTTCTTCATGGCTGGGTCCCCACTGGTTGCAATTGTTGCAAAGTACTGGATGACACGCTTTGTGTTCACTGTCTTCCCGGCCCCGGATTCTCCACTGTCAAAAGAAAGGACACAGCAAAGAAAAATCTGCCCACTTCTTTCTGGAGACAAAGCCCAGAGTGACAGATGTACTTACGTGATCAGGATAGACTGGTTTTCACGATCTGTCAAAGTGAAAAATACCTGCAGTCAGAGAAGCTGTAGGGAAAAGTGCTGTTTTTCAGGTAACTGTGACCTGCTGTCCATCAAAGGCGATGAAACAAAACCTCTGAAGGTAAAACTGAAAAGGCGCATGGTCTTCTCTCCCTGTCTCTTCCCCTTCCTATTCTCCACTTTTTGTCTTCTCTCCTCCACCTTTGCTACATCCTGCAATCTTTTTTGCTTCTGTCATTACAGTCAGTCCTCAAATACCACGGTACCGTGGGTCTTGTTGCCCAACTGTGCAGCCCTCCATCAGCGTTGATTGGCAGTTCACTAATATGCAAATTTGCCCCACACCCTCACATGGCCCCACGGTGCTGTTTTGGCAGTGCCCTGCTGTGTCGGTGTTTGTGTTGGCGCTTCCCAGTGCCCGCAGCCACCCCACACCAGGAAAAGCCCTTTTCCACTGGGCCAGGAACACTGGTGTGGGGAGCCACCCACACTGCTGTCCTGTTGTCTCTCTCGGTGGGTAGACCTGGTCTCTCCATATTCAGGGTACACATCTACACTGAGAAACTCTCAGACACCACGTCTAACCTGACAGTGTGCAAATCTTTCATAACTGCACGAAGCCTCCTCACTTGGAGTGGGGCAGGTGTGGCACCAGGGGGACCTGGCACGGCTGGTCCCCTCCAAGCGGAGAGCAGTGTGCCCATGGTCCGTGCAGCACAGCGTGGGGGTTGATTGGAATATTCATGACTGTCTAATTTAAATATTCATGACTGTCTAATTTGAATATTCACAACTGCCAGTTCACACAGGCACAGTCATGAAACGAGTCTCCTTGATCACTGAAAAATCATGGCCCGTAGAGGTGAAGCCGCTGTCTGGGAGGCGTGAAGGAGAGAGGGCTGAGTGTATTACTGTTGAATATAGGACAGGAATTTATTCAACTGAACCCATATGCTTTGGTGAAAATAATACTACCAGCTCTGTTCTGGATCTACCTGCTCTTGCCTGAAGCCACATTCAGATGTGCTGACTACACAGCCATGTAGTGTGTCCTGTCCAACTGCAGCTGCCCTTCCCAGAGCTCCCTGTTATGGTGCTTAGCTTAGTGCTTAGACCAGGAATGCAGATAACGTGCAGCACAACAGCACAGTGCTTCAAAAATTAAAGAAAAGAAGTATTTCAGGAATCAGGGAAAGCTGTCTGGAGCTGGTTTTACACCACTTAGAGATGAAATAATTCTACAGTAGTTGGGAGACCAAGCAGGTAATGCAAAACATGACAGACCAAGGCACTGGGGGAGCACATTGCACAGGTGACTGAGCCTGTGGCAGGTATGATGGCACTTGGCAGAAGCAGGGATTCTCACACAGTGTTTTCCATGAGTCTGGTCAAAACAGGAAAACTCACCAGTCAGCATGAACTGATAGGCGTTGTCAGAGATGGAGAAGATGTGTGGAGGGGCCTCCTGGCGCTTCTTGCCTCGGTAGGCCAACACCACCTCCGGGTTGTACACGGGCAGCCACTTGTAAGGGTTGACAGTGACGCAGAAGAGCCCCGAGTAGGTCTGTGAGGGACAAAATGGAACGGCAGAGTCACTGAAGTGCAGCTCCTGTATTTTCCCCTGTGTCAGCAGAGGGGACTCACATAAATCATCCAGGAGCTATAGCGGTCCTTGAGGTTGTAGAGGACAGCAGGTTCATGCAGGTGGGTCAACATGGCCACATCCTCCACTCTGTCAAACTTCGGGGGGTTCATGGCATACACATCGTCAGGTTTGACAGCAACTATCTACAACCCAGAAAAACAGAGTGAACCTTGATTCAGCAACTCTCAACAGTCCTTCCCTATGTACATACTGAGGCAAACACAGAGGAGTAATATTATCTCCAAGGCTGCTCTAATTCATATTTTTCTTCCTGCTTAACTGTGCAGAACAAGATATGGCTATGTCAGGGCAAACACTACTGCCTGCCAGGAACTCTGCAATACTGGGATGTAAATTTAATGTACTGGAATTGCTAAACCACAGAGACGGGATTTGTGCTGGGCCAGATCTTTCTACACATTGTTGCTGCTACTGAATTTCGAGTTACTGCTGCTCCTGGCTCTACCAGCCTGTGGCACAGCTGCTGACCAGCCACCTTCCATCCTCCAGGGTCCCCACTTAGGCTGCCAGAGAGACAGGACACTGACAGCACAAGAGTCACCAACAGCAAACCCTTCCTTGGGACAGACTTGTTCCACTCCTCCTGTGGCCACTCTTAATCCGGGAAAGGCTCCATCTCTACCAAACAGCACTGTCTGCTGGGCTCACACCATGGGTGACCATCCCCTCACACAGCCAGAGCTTGTGGAGATGCTGGGGGGGTGGCAGAGGTACAGGAAAGCAGATGTTCACAGCTGGCAGCTGCTTATCTCAGCCACTTCGAACCATGAAGGAGCCTGAAAATCCTGCTGTGATTCATTCAGCTGATTTCTCCCATTGCTGAAATTGCTGCTCCCATGGACTGAGCCAAGCTGACTAGTGCAAGGCAAGGAAGAAAATAGTGGGGAATAATATTTCATGCAGAAAGACTGAACACCATTTCCTAGATCAGGTCCTGACTAGTGGAATGGTCTTGGACTCCTTTGAGAAACCAAGAATTACAGGCAGAGTTTCAGAAGCAATTTGTGAATGTATCTCTAAATACCTTTCTAAACTGCTGTCAGGACTCATGAGAAGTCTACATATAGAACAAGGGATCACTCATTAACTGCTCCTCACAGCCCATATCTTGGAGTCACTACTAACTCAACATCACCTCAGTGCTCAGGAGACGGGAGGAAGCTCTAAAATATTAGGAATTATTAGAAAAGAATGGGAAAAAAGAAGAAAGTGTTATGTAGGATGTGTTCATCAGCTCATCCACACCGTCTTTACTGATCACACCTCTCAGAAGGGATAGAATTGCACTAGAAATGCTCCCAAGAAGAGAAACAAGGATGGTCATAGGTATGAAATGCTTTTTGTATGAGGAGTGTAAAACCTGATAGGGCTTAGGGGTGAAAAGGAGTCTCTTCTGAGGTCTGTAAAGTCAGTAATAGGAGAGAGAACCATGGCCATAGCAAGGAAAAATTATTCACTTTGACTCCTGGTGAAAAAAAAACACAAACCCCAAAGGCTGCATATTGCAGAGAAAAGGGAGGCATTTACACTGATGTAATTTTAAACTGTGGAAATCTGTCCCACAGGCCACTACAGGGGCAAAAAGCTTAAATGGACATAAAATGGCCAGGTCCCAGGAAAGCAGGTCAGTCACTTCCTTGAGACTGCTGTACTTACCTCTGGAGGCTGTGCTTGTCCCAGATGGAGGGCAGGGCAGGGCAGATTTCCTGCCTGAGCTACTCTAGTGCTTCCCATGTTCCTTGCTTTCTTCAGTGGATATCCCAGGTCCCTCAGGAGGGCCAGGAGAACTGTACTTACTCTGCCATCCTCTGTCTCCACAGTTATCTTCCCATCCTGTGCAGCCTTGATCCTCCCTCTGGTGTACTCCACCTCGGGGTCAGCCACAAAGCAGAAGGTCTTGGCATCAAACGGCCGGTTCTGGGCCTCTGTTCTCTGCCTCTCTGACTTGCGCAGGTATGGAGCAGCCTCACCAAAAACCTCCATGCCAGTGTCTCTGCTCATGGCTGGAGATGAAAGACAGTCCCCTGGGTGTTCCTTAGAGCAGGGGAGCTGAACACCCACCAGCCCTCCCAGCTCTCACCTGCTGAGGTCTCCAGGGAAATGTTTGCCTTTCAAAGCTGGAATGTACAAAGGCAGGGAAGATCTGCCACCCTTCATGGCCCCAGGGAAAGAAGATCCATGACCAAAGGAGCAGGAGGGCTCCCCACAGAAGTGTGGCAAAGGGGAGGGATCTCTAAAGGATTCACACAGTCCTTAGGAAAAGTGAAGCCCAGAAGAGTGTTTTTCTTCTGGATTTTCATTTATGACTTCCCCCACTCCCCATTAGCATGGAGCCTGTCCTTGTCCTCGGGTGGGCAGCCACAGTGGAAGGAATGGCCACAAGGAATGGCCACAGGCAGTTCGTGCAGTGGGAAGAACAGGGGCCTGTCCATGGTGAGCACAAGGGAAATGCCAACTCACGGGCCAAGCTGTTAGTTTTCATGCCTTAAATTCTCACCTTAACAATCAGTCAACAGCAAGCAGGAAGGAACAGGCTGACATCTCAGGTCTCTGCAAGAAAAAGAGTGGAAGGTCAGACTTCAGCTAAGCTACAGTCACTCCAAAGGCCCCACACCTCTCACTGTGAGGAACTGCACCACAGACCAGCCCTTCCCTGACCACGGAATGGCCAAGCAGGGAGTCCACAGCACAATTCTACCACAGTGCTACAGCCTGGAGAGGCTCCAAGCACAGGGAACGGGACCCGTGGCAGGAGCCCTTGTCCCCTCTGCAGCTCAGTCACAGCGTGACCATAAGCCTGGCCAGGACATTTGGAACACCACCGAGGGCTTTCTCCTTGACAGCTTTTATAGGCTCAGCTTAGTCCCCTTGGTTCAGCCCCTTCCCTATATTTGGAGGGAAGGGATTGACATTCCTGCCTGCTCACAATTCGTGTTCATTTTCTGCCATATACAGTGTGTAAAGAAAGGAACTGTTCCTTTTCCCAATTTTAGTAACTCCAGAGCCTCTCTGTGGTTTGCAGACTTTTTGCCATGAGAATTTCCCCTACAGGAAACAGGGGAACTACAACTACAGGCCAACTACAACCATGGCTGGCACGTCTCTGCACTCTCACATACATGTCAAAGAAATAATAGTGCAGGAGGTACTTGCCTCGCTGCTCCTGCTCATGGGGTTGCCTGGGCAAAACTGCACAGTGCTGAGGGAACCCAAAGTAGCCCTGTGTGGGGTGCAGAGACAGGCCATGGGGAGGGGAAAAAGTGATGAGGATTAATGCAGGATCAGTAATAGCAACGGTTGTGGCTTCCCATCACTGTGGGGTCAGGGAGGATGGGAAGAAAGGCCATGACTGAAGTACAGTGTGACAAACTGGCAAAATAGGGACTAACAGAGTGCCTGGGTGGGCGCTCACTTGGGAGTTGGACTAGATGATCCTCGTGGGTCCCTTCCAACTCGGAAAACCTGTGTGAACCTGTGAACCAGGAATCCAGGAGAACAACACCCAAATCTAGCCAGGCACGGACAGTTCATAAATGCAGAACCATGAAACGGCTACAAATATTTAACTTCAAATCCAGCTTTGGCTGCCCACTATGTGCCAAGCAGGTTCTCAGACAGAGGTGATTGCAATGTCCACCAAGAAGGATATTGGTAAGGGGACGAGGCAGCCACAAAACCACTGGGCACTGTCAAGCCTGCCAGGACAGCACAACTCTGCTCAGGCCTGAGTGCTCATGACCCAGAGCAGCACTTTAACCTGAATCCCTGGGGCTGCAGGTTCACCTGTGCCTGGGGAAGGCAGAGCTGTGTCCAGCAGCAGCAAGCTGTGCCAGGATACACTGAACCCATGCAATTCTGGCTTGGACAGCACAGACTGAGGACTGGCAGCAAGGCCTGGCCACAGGCTCAGGCACTCCTCTCCCCCAGAGCAGGGCTGTGCCACAGGCTGCCAGGACCACACTGCCAAACTACCCTCAAACCCACTTTAGCTTATGTGTGTGCCCTGAAAAGCACAGGGAAACAGTGAGATTTAGCATGGAGAACAATAAAAATGCAGCTAAAGGCTGCTGCTGCTGGGGTACTGCCTTTCTGGTCCGACAATCTCTGATGCCGGGTGCACATTTCCAAGGAGATCAGATCCTCACTGACTCTTGCAAAACTAGCAAAGTTGACTCATAAACTCTTGAAAAGGAGGTGTAAATCGTTTGGGGCCAGTGTGGCCTTTGAACAGACTGTCCCAGTCCCAAATGTACTGTTTGGTTGGTACAGAGCAGCCAGGCAGTGGATGGTGGGGAGCAGCCTGCAGGAGCAGTGGGAGCCTTCCTGCATGGATAGAGTGAACTCCTGGTGCAGGAGAGGAAGGGTCTCTGTCCTGGCCATCCTCTGTCCCTGTTCAGTAACCCCCATTTGCTCTCTGTCCTGCATGGATGCTCATCCAAGGCTGCAGCACCAGCCTTCCCTCAGCAGAATAAAACCTGTAGGACTCTTGTGAAGCCAGAAGCCCATCCCAAATAGCTCCTTCCACCTCCCAAGGCACCACTCAGAGCTGGAGCACCCTGGGACACCTGTAAGTACTGGTGCAGCACAGGGGACATCACCCTGTCTTCAGGACACTGTGGCTGCCCCTTGTGTTTGGCTGATGAGAGCTGACCCTGAGGGCCTGCAGCAGAGTCAGGCACCAGTGTTTTGACAAACATGCTCCATGCTGCCCTTAATTTCATTTAAGGTCACTAAAAATGGACACCACGGCCACATATCTCATGAACCATGAATTCCTAAAATCCCCCTAAGCCTGGAGGATGAGGGAAAAGCTTTTTTTAGCACTTGTCCCTTGTGATCGGCCCTTTGAACTCAGCACAGTGGATGTACCGAGAGCAAAAAGCTGAGGCAACCCAGACAAACAAGCAGTTTGGGACTTTGTTCTGATCCCAAGTTGCCAGTGTGAATCAGACAGGGCATTTCCTGCTCCCAGGCATGTCTATATCAAGGGGATTGGACCCCACTCACAGAATCAAGAAAAGACCTCCAAGACCATCGAGTCCAACCTCTTTTCACTCAGCCCAAAGCACTGAGTGTCATGTCCACTCCTTCCTTGGACACCTCCAGGGATGGGGACTCCAAACCTCCCTGGGGTACACTGTGATGATGCCTCACCACCCTTTCTGTGAAGACATTCTTCCTAATATCCACTCTAAACCTCCTCTGGCACAGCTTGAGGCTGTTCCCTCTCATCCTGTCGCTTGTTCCCTGGGAGCAGAGCCCGACCCCCCCCCCCAGCTTCCCCCTCCTGTCAGGGAGTAGGAGAGAATTCCAGGTGCCCCCTGAGCCTCCTTTTCTCCAGGCTGAGCTCCCAGAGCTCCCTCAGCCTCTCGGGCTGCTCCAGACCCTTCCCCAGCTCCGTTCCCTTCTCCAGTCCCTCAATGTCTTCCCTGTCATGAGGGGCCCAAACTGCCCCCAGGACTGGAGGTGCCTCAGCAGTGCCAGCACAGAGGGTTGGTCACTGCCACAATTTGGCTGGTGCAGGCCAGGATGTCATTGGCTTTCTTTGTCCCCTGGGCACACCACTGGCAAATTCCTGCACCCAGCTGGGGAAGCAGAACAAAGAGCACCTGTGGCAGCAAGAGCCACTCTCACGGTTTCCTCTGTCTAGTTCAGGTGCCCAGGTGGGAACAGAGAGCAGGAGAACAGCTGGCACTGAGCCACTGTTCAGATCCATGGGAGCCACTGCTGCCAGCTCATCACAGGCACCTGCTGAGCCTGCACGGAGAGCATCCTGCTCTGTCTCAAATGCTCCCACTCAGGGCCACCCAATATATCCACAAGCTGCAGCACCATTTCATGTTCTTCCCAGCCCAGCAAGGGTTAGTAGCTGAAAAAAATGCACATTAGTTACTTTCTGATCTCTATTTCTGATCCATGAAGTACACAACCAGCTGCCACAGCATTGCTGTTTCCTGCCCACTGTTGGAAAGGCCCCATTTTGCACCACAACAGTCACACTCTGATTCCTCTTCATTCCCCATAATATGAAAACATCTGCCAAGATAAGAGTTGCTGTAAAATCATATCAGCAGGTAGCCTGGAGCACAAAACTGTGCCTGTCCCCCTGCAAAGCAGGGCTGTCAGGAGACACAGGAAGTGCAGGTCAATCCGCACATCTCGATTTTGGCGTATTTTTCTTTGGTGTTAGGGATATGCATTACATTTTCCTGTCTCAAGAAATAAGTACAAACCTTTCTGTATCTGGGCTCGCCTGTGCTGCTGAGCCCCTGGATGTCTGACAAGCTGTAGGAGTGGGGACAGCAGCTTCAGGCAACTGAAAATCAGAGTCCCATGACAGTCATAAAACTTAAATCTCCCTTGTAAACGACAGAGGGAGTTGAGTCAGTAGAACATTGCAGGTCTCTCAAACCAATTAAGAATGTTACAAACTTTCAGCAAGCTGAAGAAAGATTAGGGGTGTTATTCCATGTTTCTGGAATTTTCTAGGGAGCAACTGCTTCAGAAATACTCTACATTTCCCACTGGCAAGGTAGATGGTCTTCGCACTCTGCAGGGAAAATCACACAGACCTGGGTTCCAGCTTCTGAGTGTGGGCTTTCAGGTGGACATCCAGTCCCCAGGGACCTGACATGAACTCCTCATGCTGTGCAGGGGATTGTCAAGCATCCCAGAAGGACAAATCACAAACTGCTGAAAAAAGGGGAGATCTGCTGAGCACCCGAGTGGGGATGGGCCACATCACCACAACTTGGAGTGACTGGGCTGGCTCTGGTCAGTCCCAACAGGACCAGCAGTAAGGAAACAGGAGACCCAAAATCAAGCCTTTTCTCAGTGTGGGGATTTTGAGCTGATGTCTCTCACCTCCCCAGAAGTGGATACATGTTAAGAGTCAGTGTCAGAAGCAAAGGCAGCCTGGAGGCTGCAGGGCTCAGCTGCTGGACACCATGCTGCTGGTAAAATGTCTGATACCTGTTCCTGTTCCTGAAGAGATACTTCTTATTGCCGTAGAGCTGGAAAACATCTCAGCTGTTTCACCTTGACCCCAGGACCCTGCAGGCTTAGTCCCCTCCCCACAAAGCCATTAGCTGCAACAGACCGCACACAAATGACACATCTGCACTCAGGGAGGATCCTGTTCTTCCTCAGGAAAACCCCAAACAAGATCTATGCAGGCACCATCTCTCCACCCCTGCAGGCACATCCCAGCATGGGCAGCTCAGTGCACAAAGCACAGCAGGGATGGGGATACTGGGCCTTTCTAAAACCACTCTGGTCTTACAGGGCACTGGAAATTACGCCAGTGAAGGTGAAGGTCTAATTAAAAAGCTTATAATTAAATCTAATTTCTCAGAAATATATCAATTATCTAGAAACAAGCGCTCTGGCAAAGCCAGAGGTGAGTGTCATGGTCCTTCTGTGCTGCAGCTCTGCATTACAGCTGCTCTTTCAAAAGTCTCAGCTACTAAAACCAACAGGAATAAAGCACCCAGTGTCCCCACCATGCTCTGGGATTGCTCCTCTTTTCCAGAGTCACCTCCCAGGCTGATGAGTTCCTCTGTGCCTCACTTCACAGACCTGCATTTGGAGGTAGGGGTCTCGTAGCCATGAGTCAGGGGAACACCCCAGAACAGCTTCCTGAGCAGGAGGAAGGAGGGAAGTGTGCCAGGTCTCCTCTGCCCTGCAG
Organism: Pitta sordida; assembly: GCA_013390025.1. Lineage (NCBI taxonomy): Eukaryota > Metazoa > Chordata > Aves > Passeriformes > Pittidae > Pitta > Pitta sordida. The sequence goes on from WEKX01020312.1 coordinate 72,207, forward strand.
TCAGCAGGGTCTGGCCAGAGGCTCATCAGCTGGCTGAGCCTGAACCCGAGTGTCACGGCTGGCAAAGGGGCATCTCCTGCTTCTCTCCTAAAAACTGGTGGCAAGACCCAGAAGGGGCTGCAGAGACCAGAGCTTGCTGGAGGACCCACAGCAGTGCCTACCTGGGGTGCTGTTACTGCAACATGCCCCCAGTTGTTATGGAAAATGGAAGGACCAAATCGCAGCAAATCACACCTCAAGCTCCACAGTTACAGTGTGAGGGCTCCCACATAACCCTGGCCACGACAAAGTGTCTCAGCACACACAGACCATTTCAGAGGACACGGGAGCCAAGGAGTTACATAGACTGGGCAACATGAATTCCCAATATTTTCCTATTGTACTTACAAGAGCTGGACATGGAAAAGTAGCCTGTTTGTTTTACATGCTGAGTGCCTGGATGTCCTTCCTTAGCTCAAGGCTCTGGAGCCCAGGGCCACCACGCCTCTCCCTCCCCTCAAAGCCAGAGGCAGTGCCAGCAGATTGCTTCCACAAACAGGCCAACTGTATTTGGGGTTGGGACAAGGGGGTTCCTGCTCACAACAGGGTACAAGATTGATCTCCAGCCTCAGCCCACCCCAGCCAGGACTACCACAAGCTCTGCTGCTCAGGGTTTGGGCAGGCATGAAATGATGCCCTACGATCAGAGTTAAGGTGAGTCCCAGACCAACAACACCCTGCTCCAGCTTCTCACAGTCAGAGGACTGTGAACCACCTTCCTTTGTCCCCATAACCTTCGTAGGGCAGGGCAGAAAGGCCCAGGCCACACTTGTAGGTGCACATCTATTCACAAAGAGCCCAGGGAAGAGCAGCTGCAGGTGCATCTGTTGCCCTGTGCTGCCAACACCATGGCAAACACAGAGCTGCCCTGAGGTGAAGGTCAAAAGGGTGCTGCCACCACGGGCCACATTGCCTTGCAAGGCTCTTTCATCCCACTGCTGTCAGGGAGCTTTTGGTGCTGTCCTGCATTCAGGAAAGGGCACTCATGGCTCAATATACCCCCACAAATTAAAGGTGGATTTACTGGTTGGTGTCTATCTATTTTTGCACAAAGAACTTTGGGAGAACAAGGAGGTTTTGTAAGCTGCAGCTGAGTTCCCTGGCACGCTGAAGGAACCTGCTTTATTACATCAGTAATAGACAGCTTAAAACATGGAATGAGCTGGCTCTTGCACAGACAGATGGAATCATTCCTGCCCAGGTCTCCCCAGCACAGACCTTCATCCTCTCAGCAACATGTACAACTTATGAAGAGCTGCTCGAAGTCAGGGACTAGATATTCCAACAGCAGTACACATATTTTCCTTAAAAAAAATGAGTTCCCATTTGAACCAAACCCTTTAAATTCTCTTCTAGGGGGCAAACATCAGCTTCCTACCTTTCCTTTTAGACTGCCAAAGCCAAAAGCAAACCAGTAACACTGATCTGCTTGTCCATTCATGTCTAACAGCAAGGCCTGTGCCCATTCCCCTGTAGCACAGAACAGAGTATCTACTTCCCTGGGTATAAACTCACTGCCCCAAGGCTGGGAAGCTCCTGAGCAGCCCCAGCATTCACTGTCCTGGAGCCACACCTGCTCCAGCAGCTGGGACAGGAAAGCCTTGGTTGCAATGTCTGGAGGTGTTTAAGACAAGACTGGATGAGGAGCTCAGTGACATGGTCTAGGTGTTGGGAAGCTCGGATGGATGGAGTGTGGTGCCCGTGGCTCCAGGGTCGTGGGTTCCATCCCTGGGTGGGTGTTTGCCTGGGAGTTGGACTTGATGATCCTGTGGGTCCCTTCAGAATAACCTGTGAACCTGTGAACTGGCAACCTCAGAGCAGTGAGCCAGGCTGTTTCCCAGCAGCCTGTGCAGCCCTATTTTACCTGAGTGAGACACACACTGATTTGCAGTGGGGTGGTGCTCAGCCTCCAGCTCTATCCGGTATCTCACCAAAGAGCATGTGAGACCCCTCACTCATCCCAGATTCGGGCTAGGGGCCGATGGGAGCATATCTTTGGAATGAATTTTCAATGAGAAAAGGCTCAGGAAGTGTAGATGTCTGCAAAGGCACTGGAGAAGGAGAAACAGTATCTCCAACCACACACAGCCTTGACCCAATCTGGGGATGTTCTTCCTCAGGCTGCAGACAAGGCTCTGGGTGGCTGCAGGAGGATGCTGAGTTTCAGACACCTTCCTTCAATGACCAGGCAGCTTTGTCGCTGAGGTTCAGTGCCACTGGCTGCAGTTTCTGGAGGACTCTCAAGACAACAGCTTCACTGTCCCATGGGTTGCAGTGCTCTGTAGGGCTGCTCAGTCTATCAGCCAAAATGTCACCAAGCAGGGCTGGACTGAGGCATTTCCATCAGCACTAAGGAGCCTGAATCCTAAGTCTGCAGCACAACACTGTCCACCCCATGGCAGGGGGTCAGGAAAAAGCAGCAGGGCTGGGAAGGGCCTGGAGGGATCCAAGGCCTGTGGCAGCTACATGGCCAGGGGTCATCTCAGGTGCACACCTTCTTCCAGGAATCCCACTGTGGCCCATCCCTCAGCCTCATCCCTCAGGGGTTTTTTGTGCCCTCTGCACAACCTGCTCTGGCCTGTACTTCAGCTGCCAGTGCCTGCAGAACCCCCCCTGCTGCCTCCCTGTACCCCCACTATCCACAAAGGCAGTTTCCAATCCAGCAGCCACTACAACAGGAGAGCAGAGCTGTCCCGAGCTCTGCAGCCCACTGCCTGCCCTCTCCCCCTGGCACTGCAGCTCACCCCTCAGGTGAGCTGGCTGGATTGTGCTTTGGAGAGGCTTGAAGTGCCCTTGAGGTTTTTATCTCAAAGAAGATGCTGGTACAAATCTGTGCTGAGTAAAGCATGGCTCATGTCAGCTGGGCCTGCAGCCCAGGAGCATGCAGAGGCCAAGGCCAGCAAGATCCTGTGGTGACTGTCCACGCCCTGGAGGCACAGGGGCCCAGCTGACACTGTCAGGAACAGGAGCTTGTTTGGAGGCAGCAAGTAAATCCAGCTCTGTGGGAAATGCCTGCCCTGGAATTGTCCTGGACAGTCCCCCCAGGGCACAGCAGGCTGGGGACAGACACCCTGGAGCTGCAGCAAAGCTCTGTGTGTACACAAGGGGCTGGAGCAGCTCTGCTCCACAAGTTCCACACTGGGGAACAGTTTCAGCTCAGTGCAGAGAGCAGAGATGCTCCACAGCTCCTGGGCAAAACAAGCTCCTGTGGCATGGATGCTCAGCAGCAGGCCCAGACTGGATCAGGCCAAGGAGCCACGGCCTCTGCTGCACTTGCCTGCTCTGGGCACAAGGGAGCTCAGCTCATGGAGCAAATGCATTCCTGTGTCACAAGCCTCTTGATCCAGGTCAGTTCTCCTCAAGATCAAAACTGGATTTCAACTGAGCCCTTCTGGCTATCCCAGCAGGCACACAGTATTTTCACGCTGGCAGGATACATGTGACACAGTGTGGAAAAATAAAACCTGATTTGGATTTTGCCCAGGCAACTGTGGGCCAAGGCCCAGCCTGGCTCCCGCACCCTCAGGAGACACCAGCTTGCTTTCCTGAGAGGTTTCTTCTCTAGATGCAGACAAAAAATAATCAAGAGGAGAAAAAAAGGGGAAAAAAAAGCACAAAATGTGCTCCAAATACATTTGGAGCAGAAGCACATCTATGGGTCATGGAAGAGAAGGTGACTGGGAACAGTCAGTGTGCATTTATCAGGAAGTAAATCACATCTGCCCATCCCGACTCCCTTTTGTGAGGAAATGACCAGATCTGTGGGTGTGGGGAAAGCAGCTGGCACTGACCAACCTCAGGTCCCCAAACCATCTGCCACAACACTTGTGCCTGAGAGAGGAGCTTGTGGCCTGGCCTGGCCGGGTGGGCACCCAGATGGGCACAGAACCCAGCTGGGCAGCAAGAGAGGACACTCCTCGGGGGTTCCATGCCTGGGGCAGCCCCTCTGTAAACCACCCGGCTTATCTCGTTTGGGCAACACAGAGGGATCCAGGCAGGCCGAGGGATGTGCTGACAGGAACCTTAGGGAGCTCAGCAAGGACTGATGCCAAGTCCTACTCCCAGTAAGGAAAACATCTGTACAAAAATACATCCTGGGACTGGGCAGGGACAGGTTTGAGGAGAATCCGAGGTCAGGATGGGCAGGGGCCTTGGGCTGGCCATCACATACAACACAGTTAGGATGAGGGCCCAGACTGGGAAGGAGAAGGCTTCAGGAGGACCTAACAACAGCCTTCCAATACCTGTGAGGAAGTTGTCAAGAAGATGAAATCAGGCCTCTGCCCTGGTGAAGTTAAAATGCTGGTTGAAATGAGAAGTTCAAACTGGATACGAAGAAAAATGTTTGCTTTAGCAGGAAACATTTCTTTACCCATCTAGAGAGGTTGTGCAGCCTCCATCCTTGGATGTTTTCGTGCCCTAGCTGTCTAAAACCTTGAGCAACCTGGTCTGACCCTGCAGCTGACACTGCTTTGAGTAGGAGGTTGACCTACAAACGTCCTGAGGGTCCTTCCTGTCCAAGGGATACAATGGCTCAGCATCTTGTGGTGCCCAAAGTGCCCCAGTATTTCAGGTGAGGCCACACCAAACACGTGCAAACCAGCCCCAGCCCAGCAACTTCGGGGAAGGGTCAAGGAAAATGTCTCCCTTTTCACACGTGCTCCCGTGAGAAGTGGAGGGGCACCCAGAGCCCCCAGACACCAGGGGAGGGCTTAGTGTGGAGGCTGCACACTGGTGTGGGCAGGCAGAAACCCCTCATGGCACAAAGGCAATCCGAGCATGTCAGTGCTGGCCTCTGACAGACCCCCACAAGAGATGCCCTGTGCCTGGTACTGACCACCTTCCAGCAAATTCCAGCCACTCCTCTACTCAGTGATCAGTTACATAAAGTGGCTCCCAAATAAATACACCCTCCCTCTCCCTCAGCCCCACCATCAGCCCTCTGCACTTTTAGCTTTGGAACAGTCTCTTTCCCATTCCTTTTGGAAGACAGATATGGCTGAAAAACAAGTGTTACGACATGTTTTCAGTCCCTAAAGACTCAAATTACACTACTGAAACTTGTCTTTTCTCCACAGGGTATCTTAAATTCTTGGGAATAATCAAGAGAACACAGACAGACTTTAAGTGGTGAACAAAGTGTCCTCTCAGATCAGCTGCTCCACTCCTTAGTCTCATTCCCACCACGTCTCCTACACCAGTATTGGATGCACAAGCTCAGTACTCCCAGCAATGTGCCCTGGCAGCCTGGGCTGCATCAGGAGACGTTTGGCCAGCAGGTCAAGGGAGGTGGTTCTGCCCCTCTGCTCTGCTGGAGCTCCAGAGGTCTCCAGCCCAGCTTCCCCCTGTGCATCCCACAGGATTACCAGCAGCAGGTCAAACAATGGCCTATCTTGTTCCAAAACAAATTGGTGCACAGGCACCTGCACAAGGAAATGCAGAGGCTGCAGGTGACAAAAGTCTGCTTTGGAAGGCAAGTTTTGAAGTCCAATTGGTTCCAGTATCGTGGGGGAAAAATAAATGGTGAAGAAAGGCTCTCTTGAAACAATGCTGACACCTGCAACCACTCCATAAAATAAAATCATTATTGCCAGGGTGCCACTAATCACAGACACTAATTGTGAGCCATCACACTGACAGCACACTGGACTTGACACAGCCTCTGGTTGGTAGAAGACACCCAGTGTGAAATTTCCTTTGGAACCATTCCTGGTGCCTACTGCAATGAACCCAGACAGCACAAGGAGGGGCAAAAAATTCCTTTTCTGCTTCCAAGTTAGTTCTACCAGGACACTTTTTAAAACTCCCATTCTAAACTGATAAAAAAATGTTTTGCTTTAAGAGAGAAAATACCCATCTTCTTTAACCTGTCTTGTATTTGAGAAGGAAAGAAAAAAAAAAAATAGTATCTTGGAACTTTGGGAACCTTCCTTCCTCAGGAGAGCTTCACCAGAAGAATTCAGTGTGAGGCAGACCCTGTCCAACCTTCCCAACACTCTCAGGGGGCCCTGCAGGACAGGCCAGTGAATGTGGGCCTACACTCCTCTGTCATGGTTTAGAACTGATCTGGAACAGCTGAACTTCAATTTTTCCACAATTTTGGAAAGACAGAAATTTTCCATTGACTTCAGACCTTCCCCAGGACAGAAATATTCTCTTCCTACTCTCACACTCAGGAGAACACCAGTGCTACCTGCAGGAACATTTGTGTTCCAAGACATTCAGGGGCTCACACCAAGAACTCCTCTGTGGGCCATTCTCTGGGGCTCAGCTGCCTTAAAAAAGCACATTCAGCTTCTGGTGTACACAGCTGGAAATCAATACTGCTTTATAAAAAGAGGGAAAGCAGAGCAAAAATATGAAGCTTGACCAGTATACAAAGTTCTGATGATATTCTAATCGAATCTAACTGAGGAAAGGAAAATATGTATTGCCTATAAAAAAGTAACCTTTATTATTAAATGCTGCACTGCATAAAATGTATCTGATTGACAGCATGGACTCAGCCCCCTCCACCCTCCACCCTCCCCCTCAGCACAGCACAATCAGAGCAACCACACACCCCATCATTTACACCAGAGAAAAACCCATTTGCATCCCATTTCTATTTTCCTTCTAAGTGAACAGTGTTCACCTGGAAAGCCCATTTCATTTGTGCATGCAGATGGAGAGATCAGGCACCCTGCAGGGCTGGTCCCACACGGAAGCTGCCGGTGCTTTCAGTGCTCCTCACCCTCTCAGCCTGGATAAAGGAGCACTCCTAAGGCTCTCCTGCTCAGAACAGTGCAAATGCCTCTCCCAGAAGGAAACCAGTGCAGCCAGAGCAGTGGGCAGAGCTCCTCTGAGAACACCATGGCTTTCACCAAGCAATCCTGCAGTGACCATCCTTTGCTCCTGTCTTTTCAAGAGATACCAGGTAATTTCACCAGCAATACACAGGTTCTTCCCAAATCAAAAGTGCTCTCTATTTTTTGCTCCCAAAAATGTTTCGGACAAGTCCCAAATTTCATTCTGTAGCCCAAACCTGGCTGCAAATAATATCCATGGGGAAGGCTCTGTAGAGATTTTTGGTAAAGGTAATTTGCAGAAACATGGTTGCCTTTCTGACTTGGAAGAAAGGAGACTTGTTGTGACAGGATGTTACACTTGGGTGCTTCTGCTTTAACTCCAATGTCCAATCACAGCCAAACCCACAGGTGATGTTCACAGCAACCTTGGCAGACCCTGTGTTTCAGGATCTGTATTTTCTCATGTGTGCAGCAATAGAAGCTGAGATCTCACCACTCCTCTTATTCTGGCCATAGTAGTCCACAAAGCCACCATCAGGCCCCAGGAGGTACATTATTATTGTGTGATCCACCTGAAGGAGAGGACAGAACAGCTTGGTAAAAATGATCACAGAGTCACACACCACCAGGCCAGAAGGGACCTCACGGATCATTTGGTCCAACTTTTCTTGGCACAAATATGGCCTGGACAAGGTGGCCTAGGACTCCATCCAGCTAAATTTCAAATGCATCTGATGTTCAGGAAACCACCACTTTCCTGGGGAGATCATTTCCAGGATTGATTGATCTCTCTGTAAAAGTTTTTCCTCTTGTGTCCAGTTGGAATCTCCCCAGGAGTAACTTGTACCTATTAACCCTTGTCTTTTCCACATGACTCCCTGAAAACAGGGAGATTCCATCTTCTTTGTAGCCACCCTTTAAACATTGGAACGACCTGAACTTCTCTGTCAGCAGTAACAACATCTAGTTCATCCTTTGGCAGCTGCCAACTTCTCCTCAAGAAGCTAAAGCAAGACAAAGAAAACCTCAGGATCATTGCTCCTCCTCTCTCAGGTACATGATGGGATTGTTGGGGTGTGCTGTGCAGGGCTGGGAGTTGGACTCAGTGATCCCTGTGGGTCCCTTCCAAGACAGAATATTCCATGATCCTAAGATCATCCCTGTGACCTCTGCTAGCTTTAACCACAGAAATAAACTGACAAAACTTGTTGCACACTCAGAATGTGTGAAGAAATACTTTCAACAGACGAGTCTTCTCTAAGCTGGGGGCCCCTTCCTAAAAATTCATGGCCTGTGTCTTCCCAGTCACTTTTCCCAGTTTCCCCCTGTTCCCATGATGCTCCTTGATGACCACGAGGGATTCAAGCTCCTGCTGCTGACAGGATGTAACTGCAATGTAAGCCGGGTTATTTCATTACACCAAGCTCCGGGTCAGGGCAAACAAGGGGATCCAGCGCCTCATCGGGATGTGGAACAGCCGCGGGATCGGCGAAACGTGGGGCAGGAGCCCCCTCTGCCGGTCCCGGAACAATCTCACACAGGGACATCCAGGAGATTCCCACTGGATAGATACGGAAACTACAGAATCCCAGGATGTGCTGAGCTGGAAGGGACCCCCAAGGATCCTGGAGTCCAACACTCAGCCCTGCCCAGGCCCAGCCCCAAGAGTCACCCCATGGGCCCCAGAGGATCATCCCAACCCTCCTGGAGCTCTGGAAGCCTTAGGGCTGTGCCCACTGCCCTGGGGAGCCTGGGCACTGCCCAACCACCCTCTGGGGAAAGAAGAAGAACAGCCTTGTCCTGAGATCCAACCTGCCCCTGCCCTGACCCAACTCCAGCCCATTCCCTGCCTCCTGTCCCTGCTCCCCCCAGAGCAGAGATCAGGGCCTGCCCCTCTTCTGCCCCTCCCCAGGAAGGGGTCACTGCAATGAGGTCTCCCCTCAGGCTCCCCTGCTCCACCTCAACACACCAAGTGCCCTCTTTAACTCCACTGCACATTTATTTAAATGCCACTGCAAGGACTGTCTGCACCCACCCGTGACAACACCTTTATCAGGACGGGAACAAAGTCCTGGTGATGGAAGCCATGAACCTGCAATTGCTGGGCACTGAAACACACCTGTGCACTGAGTTCAGCTGTGTTTGAAATTAGAAGTCACAGGCACATTTCTGGGACCACAAGCTAAAAGGATACATTAAACATAGTGGCATTTCTGTGACTGAAATAATGTTTCTCAAAATTTTACTGAAGTGGGTTTAATTCAGATATTTTACTGCAGTTTCAAATTCTCAAGATCACAAAATCAAGTTGTAGGAAACCATTCTTCTCAAGCAAGATGCATCATAATTTAGATCCTTTAGCTGGAAACGAGCACAGTGCCACTGCCGACGGGTCTGGGATGGGACACGTACAGAACATGCATCAGTGACGTTCCGAGCTGGTGAGAAGCCACCCTGGTTGTGACTGAGACCCCTCAAACATCCTCACAGATCAGTGTGACAGGGGCTCTGTCACGTGGGACTTCAGCACAGACCCAAGAGCTGCTTTTAAGATCTCTGTGCTGCTCTTACCCACAGCCCTTCACTTACGATATAGTCGTTGTCCTCGTCCTTGGGGCCCTCGCTGTAGTACACACGGTAAGCCTTGGCCACCTGGTCAATCTGTGCCCTGCTGCCAGTCAGCCCCACCAGCTTCGGAGAAAATTCTAGAGAGAAGGAAGGAATTTGCACATTTTAGTGAAAAGAACTTCTTCAAGAAGCTCCTTTCCAGTGCTGTGTATTACATGCTATGAGACACAGAGGGAAGAAAGCAGCAATACCTTTCACATATCTGGCAATGGCTTCTTGATTGTCCCTCTCAGGATCGATGGTGATGAAGAGTGGGGTCAGATTGGGCAAAGATGGAATTTGATCTGTGACATTAACAATTATTATTTATTTTAGAAAACCAGAAATCATTTCTCATCTCTCTCCAAAAAAGCTCACAGACAAGTAACATCAATACAAGCCCACCTAAGTGACTAAAAAAAAGGCCATTTTGTGCAGCTTAATTTATGTAATTCATGAATGAACCAAATGACACGAGATGCAACACTCTGTGTCTGTGCTGGGAGCCCCCAGCCCTGCCACAGAGGACACTGTGGTGTGACACACGTGTGGGAGCACAATGGCTCACACAAGGAAAGCACTCTGGGAGGGTGGAGAAGGAGGAAGTGTGAAGACACAATTCAGGCTCTTTCCCTCATGTTCCAAAGCCTTCACTACATTTCCTTCACTTTAGTCCATTTTCCCACTTGCTGGGTTATCCCTGCTCCATAATTCTTCAGGGCCTGCAGAAAACACTCTTAAGACACAGCCTTCCCTCTCCCTCCACCCCACAGCACAGTCACCCTGCTTCAGGAGAGCCCATAATGAAGATTTGTTCTCAGGATGAAGAAAATCCTAACACACCTCACAGTTACTGTTGGCAGAAATACAATGCAGTGTATTCCCTGTAAGCTGCCACCATCACGTTTTACCCCCAAGTCCCCTGTCCTGCAAAGATCAGTGCTGTCATGTGAAACTCTAGAGACAAGCAGATCAATCTACAGATCACTCAGCAATTCATTCAACGACTGAATAATAGCCAACAGCATTTTTTTTAAAAAGATCATCAGTTGTCACCATTTGTGATATTCCACCTCCCATGAACATCACTGCTACACCAACCAAATTTCCGTACCAATTTCATCTACCACTGCAATCATCTTCTCCAGCTCATCGGGACAGATGTCAGGGCAGTGGGTGAAGCCGAAGTAGATCAGCACCCACTGGCCAAGGTAGTCCTTGCTGCTCCTGGGCTGTCCCTCGTGGCTGACGAGCGAGAAGGGCCCTCCCAGCAGCGGCTTCCCGATGCCTCGGTTCCGCTCCTTCTCCAGCTCTACAGGACACAGAAGGGGATCACACCACACACATCCAAGGGGGATCACACACTTGCATGTCACAGTCCCTGCTGCTTCCCGGAGAGTCAGGCACTGCCAGGTGTGGAAACCCTCCAAAAAGCATTCCCTTCGGACAAAAGCAAATATATCGCTAAATTCCTTTGAAACACAATATAATTCATTGTTATCTGATAGCAGCTTTGTTTAAAAAGAAAGGGGGTAAAAAAGAAGAGAAGGACAGAGAAGGAGCCCGTCTGGGGTGAAACAGAGAAAGCAGCAGCCTTTGCAAACCGAACACACCGTAAAAGCTGTAACACCTTTGTAAATCCATGAGAAGTAAAGGTGGGGGCATTTCCTACAGGAGAGGGCAAAGCTGCAACGGGAACAAGCCCCAGCCCCGAGCGCACAGCCCCAGCCCGACACGGCCCTTCCAACCGCGGGGCTTCCACACGCTCATTCCGGAGCCGCTTTTAAGCTGCGAACATTTTCTGCGGCCCTTCCGTACACACCCGCACCGAGCGGCCCTGTGCACACCGGCCACGAGCATAAAACACATCTGAGTACAAGAAACACACCATCGGAATAATAAAAGTAGGTATCATACGAACACGAAAAATGCCTCGTCCGCACACGACAGGCGACCCGCACTCACCCTGCTCCTTGTGCCGCTTCACCGCCTTCATGCCGACCAGCAGCGCTCCGCCCAGCACGGCGGTGGCCGCCAGCGACCGCCACGACACGAGCTGCGGGAACAAGGGCTCGGTGACCCACGAGGGGCAGGGGCGGCCCGGGATCCCCTCCCTGCCTCCCTCCGTCCCTCACTCACCCGCCTCTGGGCCCTCGCCCGGGGGCCGCTGCCCGGCGGCAGCTGCGATACCCGGNACCACGATCTGTACAACTTCAGCCGAGCCCGGCTGGTGCGCAGCGGGCTGTGCAGCCGCCCCGAGGGGGGCTCGGCCGGGCCCCCGGACCGGCTCTGCCAGGCCTATCACTGCGGGCTGGCCCCGGGGCTGCGCCTCGTCCTGCTCGACACCTACGACCTGAGCACCCTGGGCAGGGCCCCCGACTGCCCCCGGCACCGGGAGGCGCTGCGGCTGCTGCGGGAGAAGAACCCCAACGAGGACCTCAACAGCCCCGCAGGTACTGCGGCGTGAGGCAGTGCCCCATCGCTGCCCTCCTCCTCCTCCTCGCTGTCAGTGCGGCTCCCCCCGTGCCCCTGGGCTGGGGGTGTGTCGTGTTCTTGTGTCACATCACAAGGCAGATGTTGGTGAAGCACCGAGTTGTGCCCACCCTATGCCATAGCAAGGGAGACACCCCAGAATGGGAACCCTGTGCATGCAGTGTGACCAAAACCCCATAAAACACTAACAAATTGTCTTCTCGTTTCTCCAAGGAGGCTGGAGGTTTGATCCAAGAAATGGGAAAAAAAAAAACCCAAAGGTTATGAGAGTAAACCATCTATAGTAAGCAGATGTACATAAGGGAAATAGAAGAGCCATGGGAGGTGCATGCACCTGTGCCTAACCACCTTCTTCATTGCAGGGCTCAAAGAACCTCAGTTTGTACAGTTTAACGGAGGATTTAGCCAAGCCCAGCTGGACTGGTTCGATGAAGTTCTCAAGTTCGCTGATGAAAACCAAGAAAAAGTTGTAGTTATGGGTAGGTGGATATGTGGGATATGTCATAGAATTGCAGAATGGTTTAGGTTAGAAGGGTTCTTAAAATCATCTAGTTGCAACCACTATATTTGAGTGGGGTATCTATCCCTATGGGAATATATGCCAAAAAAAAGTTACTTGCCAGTGAAGTGAGCTGAGGAAAACAGCTTGGTGGCTCCTGTGAGGTACTGATGGAACCTGTGAAAGAACAGAACAGCCACTGTCCATACTGGGGTCTGCACAGAGCGGGATGGCTGAGTTTGGTACATTTAACTCTCCTGTTTCCTTCCCCTCCATGGCAGGTCATGTGCCCATCCATCCGGGTGCCTCGGACGGGGTTGCCCTGGCCTGGAATTACGAAGCTGCCCTGTCTGTCATCCACTCCCACCGGTGTGTGGTCTGTGTCATCACCGGGCACCTCCACGACGGGGCCTATTGCCAGGACTCCCACGGGGTTCATCACCTCACGCTGGAGGGGGTGATTGAAACACCCCCAGACAGCAACGCTTTCGGGACTCTTTATGTCTATGAAGACAAGATGATCCTGAAGGGAAGGGGCAGAGTTGCAGACAGAGTTATGCTTTTCTGAAGTGCCACGCAAATACAGGTGGTTAAGGATGGACTTGGACAAAACAGGGGGTTCAGCTTTCTGTCTGCTTGTAAAAAAGTGTGCATGGCTGGTCCTTAATGCTTTAGCTTGGGCATTTTTCTCTTGGATACAAAATTTTAGAAATTACATTTCTATAAGGAAACAGACCTGATTTCTCTGAGAAAGCCAGTAAGTGAAATAAATACTTGAATGCAGAATGTTGACTTGAAACACTTAATCCAGACAGGATGGTTACTGTGAAAAGTTGCAAACAGTATTATGAATATTGTCCAAAAATCCCACCGTTATTCTCTTAGTGAGCATTAAAGCATGAAGAGTTGTACCTGCCCAGCTGCAGTTCAATGTTTTTATTTTCTGTGAACATCATTGTCAGTAACATGTCTGGCACAATCCACCCACCCTGCAGCCTAATGCAGCCTTCCAACATTGCTTAAAAGACTCATCCCCAGAAAAGGGGGCCCAAGGAGAACACTGACCATCTGCTACAGCAGGAGTGGTGCAGATGCACCTGCAGGGAGCTGTGTGTGATCCCGCAGCAGAGCTGAGCAAAGGAGCCCTGACACTGGGCTGCACCTGGACCTGTCCTGGCTCTGTCCCAGGCAGCTCGTGTGTTTCCTTCTCCAAGGTGAGCAGTGGGATGTGCTCACTGCTGCACGGGTCCTGCTTTCCAGAAAAACCCAGGGGGCAGCAGAGCTGTGACAAAGCCCACATCTGCTGCTGGCAGGTTCAAGTACACAGCTCCCAGAAGATAAAAGATACAGAGGCTTTCACTGAGATTTCTTTAGAAAAATAGTGTTTATTATTATTAATGTAAACCCAGTGATTTTCATTTAAAAATAGTATCAAAAATAGTTATTCAGATTTATGTATGATTTTAGCACTGGAGCAGACATACAGACTGCTCAATTTTCCAGTTAGTCTCGTATGGATTATCCAGGCAGATATTTGGAATTTCTATAGCTGTAAATAGTCATTTACTCAAAGTGCTTGCTTTACTTGTCCTGTACATTACAGAACAGTAGATTTCCCAAAGTATGAGGTGATTGGAGCATGATCCAGGGATGTTGGGATGTCTTGAATATACCATTAAAACACCTGTTAGATTAACAGTGCTTTGAAAATGTAAGAAGCAGCCACAGCTGGACAACATTCCCACAGCAAAATTCCCCACTTGGATTTGACAGTGTTGCACAACCTTCCCTTTGGGTCCCGTCAGACTGACATTAACCTTTCATTGAGCACCAAAAACAAAGGCAAGTGAGGTGGGAAGGTTCAGGCTTTCTCCACTCAGTTAAATGACTGTTTTGCAGTGCTTTGGCCAAGCCGCTCGCAGCTCTTTGTTCGCATAAATGTACAGCCATGAGGCAAAGGGCAGGAGGGCGACCACGACTGCAGCCACCAAGCGAACTCCTCCCAGGGGTTTCCTGCCAAGGAACAAATGCAACAGAGCCACTTGGGATTACAGATTCCTTCGGGTTGGAAAAGACCTTCAAGATGATCCAGTCCAACCCTGCACTGCATACCACCAGGATCACTTAACTCTCTTGTCAAGTGCCATGTCCAGGAATGGTGACTCCACCACCTTCCTGAGAACCCCCTTCCAATGGTTGGGCACTCTTTCAGTGAAGGAATTTTTCCTACTATCCAACCTGAACCTCCTCTGGTGCAATTTCAGGCTGTTCCCTCTCATCCTGTCCCTTGTTCCCTGGGAGCAGAGCCCGACTTCCCCTCCCAACTCCCCACTCCTGTGAGGGAATTGGGAAGAGCCAGAAGGTCCCCCCTGAGCCTCCTTTTCTCCAGGCTGAGCTCCCCCAGCTCCCTCAGCTGCTCCTGGTGCTCCAGCCCCTTCCCAGCTCCACTCCCTTCTCCAGACACTCTCCAGCCCCTCCATGTCTCTCTTATCATGAGGGGCCCAGAAGTGCCCCAGGATTTGAGGTGGGGCCTCAGC